>CM053399.1:63574145-63609770 GCA_028644305.1 Xerus rutilus | reverse complement strand
CAAATGGTGGTTCCATTCCGAGTTTTTTAAGCAGTCTCCATACTGCTTTCCAGATTGGTTGCACCAATTTGCAATCCCACCAGCAATGTTTAAGTGTACCTTTTTCTCCACATCCTCGCCAGCACTTATTGTTGCTGGTATTTTGGATAGCTGCCATTCTGACTGGGGTGAGATGAAATCTGAGGGTAGTTTTGATTTGTATTTCTCTAATGGCTAGAGACGTTGCAAAGAAAGCCTAAGACCAACCAGTGAGTCACGTGAGCTTCACAGAAGTCATGATGCTTGAACTGAACTTAGATAGATAAGGAAAAATGGCATGGTGATAGAAATGCTAGGAATGTGTTCGGGAAACTCTCAGTAGTGGGAGAGAGAAGAATGGAGGGAGGAGGGAAAGAGTCTAGACTTAAGCTGAAAGACCCAGCAAGTGAACTGTATTTTCCACATTTTTAAATCCATTTTATTTTATTTTATTTTTGAAGTGGAAACAGAGTAGAATTTATTTAAGTGAGAAGAGGAGAGATAGAACTCCCACAATGCAGGAGAGGAGCTGATAGCAGGAAAGTCTGTTTGGTGCACCACATTCATTCCCAAGTATAACTACTTTGGGGGCACTTATGATGTACACAGGGCACATCCTGTCTTATTTTACACCATTATAGGCAATTCATGACCTCACATTTTTAGGTTTAGACAAAAGATAAAAGCAAATACATACTCCAACACATAGTTTGAAGTGGAAAGTGGCATATAATCACTATGCTCCAAGATCTTAGAAGCAGGACCAGTTGCTTTCATTGTGAAGATTGGAGTGGTGTGAGAATAAGTGACATGTCCCAGAAAAAATGACAATTAATTTAGGTCCTGGGCAGGCAGAATTCACATAAAAGGGTAAGGGAAATATGAAAGGCCAATGTGAGTGTGTGTGTGTGTGTGTGTGTGTGTGTCTATCTATATATATAGTAGAGTGAGTGGTGAGATTGATAGGGTGATGCTTAGGCAGAAAACACCAGTAAGAAATAAGGGATAAAAAACAAAGTGAAGCTTCATCACATAATGCTATCAATGGCATGCTAAATAAATTTGGACTGCATCTTTAAGAAGTAGGAGGATTTCCTTCTGGCATTCATTTGGTACTTAAATATAGTGATATTTAATGTAATTACATGTGTGTATGTACATTGTGTGTGTGTGTGTGTGTGTGTGATATTTATCTCCTGTTTCCTGGCAAGATGTGAAGTTTCATAATTTAGGAATTAAGGATTGCTTTATATTCACAGCTTGAGTAGGGGCAGAGATATTCTTTTATTGGGTATCTGTTATTTGCTAAACAGTATCAGTTGCTTTTACACACGGAAATTAAGAATTTAATGAGTTAAGTCAGTAATTACTTTGTCTATTTGTGTGGCTAAAACAAAATACCACAGACTAGGGAACTTAGTCTGTTCCCTAGAATAGGAATTTAGTTTTATACTTCTGGAGGCTGGGAAAAGTATGATCAAGGCATCAGTAGCTCATTCTATCATGAGGGCTACTCTCTGCTTACAAGTTGGATCCTGAAATCCTGTGACCTCTAGAGCGGGGAGAAACACTATTCTGGCACAAGGCAGAAGAAAAAAGGGAGAAACAACAAAAATCCACTTGTAAGGACAGAGTGCTCATGACCTAACCACTTCCCAAAATGCCCCACCTCAACATTGTCACATTTAGGATTAATTTTCTGACATGTGAATTTCAAGAAACATGTTCAGAGCACAGCTAGAATCAAGCCCACATCTGTGAGCTCCAAAACTTGTGCTTTTTTCACTATATTATGGTGTCTCATTGATCAAGTCATTTATTTCTTGAGTGTTTATTATGTGCCTAGTGCTGTTCTAGAAATGGAAAATATAGCTAGGAAACATGACAGAAATATCCTTGCTACCTGGAACTTACACTCCTTTGGGGTAGTCAGCAATTGGAAAAATAAGCTCAAATGGTGATAAATGACTTGAAAAAACTGGCCAAGTGGTAAGATAGGAAGTGACCCAAGATGGTAGTGAAAGGATGGTTTGTTGGTAGCCATGGCAGGCTCCTTTGGGGCTCCCTTGAGCTGAATCTGAAGAATAAGAATGTAAAAATTTTGCAAACAACAAGACCCCAAGGAAGAAATAAAGTACTGGAGGACCATAAAAGAGGACATGATGGTTAGAGCCCAGTAGGAAAGATACAAAAGGAAATGAAAGAGAGACAGGTTTTCATGATTTACAATTCTTTCGTCCCCTACAAAAGCTGTAATATTTACCTATTAACTCAAATCTTCACATTTCAAGGAGAGCAAATGTATCCCCAACGGGAATGCAGCTCATAGGCCTTTGCCTATGTCTACCTCCCCACCCCCAATGTGTATACCTGTGATGGAATATTGAGTCTATTTTCTTGGATGTTTTATGAGTAGAACTATGAATTTAGGATTGTTTGGATACCATTGAACATATTTTAAGGTCACTGACAGTGATAGACTAAGAATTTGGATTCCTGGGCCAAAATGGTGTTGATCTCAAAATAATTCTGAAATTCCTAAATGATCTTTTAGTAAAGGAGACATACTCCATAAATAAAGTTGCCTGTAACAAAATTTAAAAGGTATAACTTTGAAATCTTTTACCACTGCAAATAGTCCTTGCATCTTTTAAGTGGAATATAAAGCTATGCATGCAGCAAAGTGTTAGAAAATTTTTCATTAATGATAATACTTGGTCTAAGAATATGAAATCCTACAAGTATGAGCAAGCTTGTGCTGCAGGTTTCAAATGGGTAGATGTGCTTTTCAAATGTTCTTTGAAAAGCACAGTTGTAAATAAGCACATCACAGTAATGTAGAGAAAAGGGACCAGGGGAGGAAGGAGGGAGGGAAAGGGGAAATCCTGGGGAATGATACTGACAAATTATATTGTTGTACTGTGTGCATATAATAATATGTAACAAAAAATCCCACTATTACACACAACTACAACGTAACAATTAAAAATATGGAAAAAAACTAGAAGGTGGGAGAGGTGTGCCACAAAGATCTCCTTTCTAAAAGGACTTACTCTCTCTTTTGAAATGTCCTCTTCTCACTTTTCCTATCCTGTCTAATAAATTTATGCCTGTTACTCTGAGGGGGAAAAAATGAAAGAAAAGCATATCATATTGAAAATCTTTTTGCTTTGGGAATTGGTGCTTTATGCCATGTTCTGAAGTAGTGAGTAATACTATTAATTTGATAAGTATTAAACTGTAATGAAGTCTATCTTCTCACTACCCTTAAGCACTCCACCTCAGCTCCTCAGGTTCTTTTTCAAACTAAAAATGGATGAGAATTGAAGATGATTCCAAGAAATTATAATACTGGCTGATATTTTATTGAGAACTTTGTATAAATAGGCTTGTTGTCATTTATTGTGTCCTTGTACTGTCATGCTAAGTGCTTCATGAGAATTATATTATCAAATGTTTGTAACAGTAGTTCTTGAACATTTTAAGGATCCATGTTTATACCTAAAGATCCCTTTTTATACCTGAAATTAATGAAGACTCCCTATTTTGTTTATATGCATTCTAATAATATTTACCATATTAGAAATTAAAAGTGAAAAATTTTAGAGTATCAATATATTAACTTATGAATAATATATAAACCTGTTATATATTAACAGAAATAACTTCCTTAAAGTATATTTTTCAAATATAGTTAGAAAAAATACTAGTAGGAAGAATGTCATTTTTTATATTTTTATATTTTTCAAATCTCTTTAATACCTTGCTTTATTTAATATAGCTAAATTCTATGTTTAGATATGTCTTAATAGATTCTCATATCTTTGTATGTATTTGATCTGTTGTGTATGTTGTTTAAGTCAAAGCAAATGAGGAAAGTGTTGGGTTTTTTATTCTTATATAAATGGGGAAAGGCAGATGTTTACATTGCCTTTTCAGATAATTGTGGATGTTATTTGATACTGTGCTAAACCTTGACAAATGGTAGTATTTTTAGTTTAGTTACGATATGAAATATAAAACCATATCAATGAATATATACAGTTACACTAAAGTTCACATGTCTATCTTGCACTTAATGAACCTTTTGTTTATGTAATGTGTAATATCACACATTGTTTAATTGGAAAATATTGATGCTACTATTGAGTTATGTATATCCTACACATGTTGACACATTTCACTGTACAATATTAAAAAAGACATTTGTCAATATTACCATTCATTCATTTAGAAAAGTGACATTTTTGTTGTAGTTTTGTTTTATTTTTGTTTATTTGTTTGGTACTAGGGATCAAACCCAGGAGCACTTTACCACTGAGCTAGATCTCCAGTCCTTTTCAATTTTTATTTTAAAAACAGGGTCTTACTAAGTTGCTCATGGCCTCCCTATGTTGCTAAGGTTGGCCTCAAACTCGTAATTCTCCTGCCTCAGTTTTCTGAGTTGCTGGGAGAACGGATGTGAACCATTAGACCTGGCCAGAAAAGTGTTTAAGCTTTGGGAAGCTGTCATATTTATGGTGGTAACTGCAAGATTCCAAACTGGAATATTTTCTTTAAAACTCAAATTTTACTTTTGACCACAAACATTGTCAGTTATTTTCCTCAAAGAAAAAATTCCCTTCACTAGCTTTCAGGAAAGTTTTTGACTATTACCCAATAATGAATAACCTTAGTTTTTATGTTAGTCATCCTTTCAAATAAAACTAATGTTCAATTAAAACATAATTTATTTTGCAACTCAAATAGTTTTTTTCCCAAAAAGAAAGCCATATGCAATATACATATATTTCTATTATGTATTTCTCTTACTTTATTCCACAGAATATTCTGAATTCATAGATCCAAAGGCTTAATAAACTTAATAATTGCATTGCTTCACTAAAGACATCCTTAAGAAACTGAAATTGACCTTTGTGTAAATGTATGATGATTAATTCCATGATTGCTAGTGTACCTTGCTGCCAATATCCTACCTTTTACTAAGGCACCAATAGTTTTAGCAATGTTGCCTTTCTGCCATCAGCACACTGCAAAAAAAGATAAATCGCATCATTATTTGATCTTAAAGACACTTTTGAATGTTGCTAATTTTTAGCCATACAAAATGCATTTCTGTTCCTTTTGTTCAGATGAAGAAACTAAGAGCCATCCAAGATCTGAAACCATAAATTTGTAGAGCTCAGATCTGAGCTCAGCAGGAATGGTTATAGAGCTCACCGTCTTTATGCGTCCCAAGGCGGTGGCACCTAAGAGGTGATAGCAAGTGTCCGCCTCTATCCCTTTTGGCTTAGTCAAGATTGGTTGAGGCTTATTAAGTCAGAGGTACAATTGGTTGTTCCCATAAGGACATTTTAAAGTGAAATTGTTTTAAACGGATATAAGATTATTATCACTACAGCAAGTAAGAATCTATGGTGCTGCCAAGGAATACTAGAAAAAAAGAGTAAGTCTACATTGCCAGGAAAGGAAAGCTCTAGGAATCATCCTTTTTTAAAAAGAAATCTTCATGATTTAGTAACAAATAAAAAGAATTGCTTTATTCAAACATTGGTAGTTTTCAAAGATTTGGAATAGGAAAAAAAACAAGAAGCACTTTTAAATAGATTATTTGAGAGAAAATTATATTTTTGGACATCATGAATCCAAAGAAATGGAGTATAAAGTGATCATTCTGTAATGTTGATATTTTTATGATATTCTGGCCAATAGGAAATGAGTAAATTAAATAGGATAGAAGCAGTAGACATAGAAAAATAAGATGGGGGCTGGGATTGTAGCCCAGTGGTAGAGCGCTTGCCTCGCATGCGTGAGGCACTGGGTTCGATCCTCAGCACCACATAAAAATAAATAAAGATATTGTGTCCATCTACAACTAAAAAAAAATTTAAAAAAAAAAGAAAAAAGAAAAATAAGATAAAAAAAAAAAACTAAAAAACTAGTATTACTCAAGTGATGGAAGCAACAGAATTTGGCAACTGTAGTTGAGAGGACACAGGGAAGGAAGCCAAAGGACATAGCCCAAGGTAAATTTGAATATTGTGCCACATCTCCAATGTTCCCCATGTATATGGCATGTGTCCCCAAATAGACTTGCCGGCTCCGTAAGTACAAGGACAATATCTTTTATATTCTTTTGTTTGCAGAGTTTGTCAAAATATTGCACACATAAATAAAATGCATTATTAATAGGTAACTGCCACAATAGCCTTCTTACAATAAAGGTAACACTGCCTTTACCCAGCCTTTCCTGATTAGCTCAACCATACAATTTTATTTGATTATCCTTAAGTTTAGTTTAACTCACGAACATTTACTTGGCTGTCACCAGAAATTTGGTTGAGAGGTAGAAATACAATTTGCAAACACAACATAGCCCCCACTTTCCAGATACTGAGAGTATAGAGAAAGACACATATACAAATAACTTTGTGATCTGCTCCTGTTGTGGATGAAGTCGTGTGGAAGCACAGGGAAAGAGCAATCACATCTGTCCGAAGAAACTGGAGAACACCTTCCAGATAGCAATTGAAATGGAGTTTGCTATTTGAAAAAGAATTTGTCACAGAAGAAGAAAGCATTTCAGGAAGAGGAAGTAGTTCAATTCAATTCATGCAATAGTTAATTTAATTCTTTTCACATACAGATGCTACATAATTCTGGCATAGAAAATGTATAACTGAGTTTTGATGCTTTGTATTATTATTCACAATAGAACGGGAAAGGCAAACATGCGAACAAGTACAAAACAATGTGCTGTGTGCAATAGTGAATTGTGACCCCATTACAGAATTACACAGAGGAGGAAAGTGAGGGGAAAGTGAGGACCTACTTTGAGTCAGGCATTTTTCTTTACATGCTGTCCAGGGGTATATGAGGCTACATAGAAGAAAGTGTAAATTAGTCAGAGATAGCAGCTTACACAAGAGTGGCCCTCAGACTACATCACAGGCTTGTAAATGTGTTTTCTTTCATCCTTGCAACGTTGAGTTATATAGCAGTCATGCGCGTGTGCCTCACAGACTGCCAACTACAGGAAGCATAATACACCGAGAGCCCAGCTGCTATGCTCTGAAGCCTGAAATTTATTCTAGAGTTTGCCTCAAGCTCCTGCTTCCCAGGGGCTGCTCTGAGCTGATGACTGAGCACTGCAGGTCTGCAAACGAGAGTGCATTCTGGGAGAAAATAGGACTCGACTCGTATGATGCACTCTCAACAGCCATCTAGAACTTTTCCAACTAACCGTCCTTCCTTCTCTCCTTCACTGGGAATCAGAAAGTTTTGTAATCCAGTAGCCCTGCCAGCCTTTCCTGCCTGTTCCCCATTTTTGGTCACAGGCAGTCCTCTTAATAAAATTCTTATATTTAATCCTGTCTTCCCATCTGCTTCTCCTGGAATAAGACAGCCTAATAAGTATATGTAAATCTAAAATTTCCCAGCATTTAAAACTTACCTAAGAAAAATTGATTCCTGGCTTTCCCTATGGGGAAAAATAATTGTCCAGCAATAGGTCCCCATTCCAGAGGAGCAATAACCAGAAGAGCTGAATTATAGCTCTTCTCTTTAGATAAGATGCATGCTCATCCCCCACTTTTAACTATTTTATTCCTGATGCAAACAGCAGTTGCCATTTAACCACATTCTTGCTCTGTTATTTTACCTTTCCCAGGCCCATGTTTTCCTCCTCTTTATCTTTTCTGCCTTCATGGACATTCATGTTTTGGATTCATTATTTTGAGCACATGCAACTTTGACAAGGCAGGCGTGGAAAGACCACAAGAAAGATGGGGTGAAGTGAATTAGACTCAAAAGGCGGAAAGCAAGGAGGACAACAAGTGACGTTCTAAAATAGAGCAGTGACAATAGAAGTCAAGAGGAGCTGGATGAAGATGAGGAATATCTCCAGAGTGGATCAATAAGATTTGATATTTAATGAATGGATTGATAGGCAGGCACGAGTTAAGGATGATAATCATGGGATACCTCATTTTTGTCTTTTCTACACGCAAACTGTTTTAACAGGTATCTGCCTAAATCATTTTCAGACAATACCAACAGAGCTGTTATTGGAAATAGAAGATTTAATTGGAGTTCAGAGGACTCCATTGTTTCCAACTCACATTGAAAACTGATCAAGAATCTAAAAAACTATATTGAGGGCTGTTGAGAAATATATGTTTACTTCTAACAGCATTTAAGTTAAGTACTATTACAGGATCTAAGACTGATATTGCTTAGAAATTTTGTAGTTAGGAATCATTGACAATATCCTAATCAACATCTTGAAATTTCACAGCCTAAATATTACATTTTATCCCATATCACTCTCCTTTCTTTCTGACTCAATCCACCCAATCTATTCTTTATCCAGACAGCCTGTAGACTGCTCTTGAATTAATCATGGTAAAACCTCCCATTTGTCATCTTGCTCATTATTCAGATAACCTAATTATTCAAAATATTCTTAGATCTGACACTTAGAAAACTTTCACATATACCTGCAAAGAGCTGAAGGTACAAGGCATGTAACTGTGCTTGGAACCTGTTTCTAAAAATTGCTGCAATAACCCCACTCCTATTTTCTGGCCATATCTTGACTTTTGTTAAAGAGGAAGTCACTTGGTGTAGCACAGTGCTGAGCTACAGAAAGCACTCAAGGATTCTTGCCAATTTATCATTGTTCTTTCTTTAGCTTTAAGTTTTTTTTTTCTTCCTCTAGATTAACACCATCAGATCTCTTAAACTTGAAGACATTCAAAGTGAACTCACTTAATTCCAAACTGGTTTCCCCATCCTCACCAGTCTTCATCTCACTTCGCATCCCAGTCTCACTATGCAACATCTGATTCTTCTCTTTCCCTCACCTCTCATATTCCAGCCATCAGTAAATCCTGTCAACTCCAACTTCAAATCTTCCACAAATCTTGCTACCTCACTGTGAAAAGCCTGGTTCAGCCACCATCACTTTCTGATCTGGACCACTCCAACTGGACTAACCTTTCTCCCTTTTAGCTCCCACCAGTACATTTTCACAGAGCAACAAGAATAATCTTAAACTAAATCAGATCATGCTACTCTCCTGTTTAAACATTTCATAACCTAAAAAGTTAACAGTGTCCTGCTAAGCCCCCAGTGTCTGACCCTGCTACTCTCTCCAACCTCATCTCTCCCTTTATTTCCTTACCACTCCAAGATATTCTGGACTTGCTTTAGTTCCCTGAGCAAGTCAAGTTCTTTCCTCTTAGAGACTCTTGACTGCCATTCTTTTTCATATCCTGCCTGTCTTCACATCTTTCCACTGTCCTCCCCTTCTGCCCTAGGTCTTTCCTCACTTTCACTGGGAAAAAAATAGCTATTTTTATTCTTCACTACCTTTTTAATTTCCTCCTGTATTCCAGGGAAGCTTCAGTGTCAGCCACAAAATACCCTTATTTGATCATTACTTTAATCCACTCCTACGTCTGTCAGTGAGTGCTCCTTCATCTCTGAAATCTTGAGCCCTGAAATTTCAGTGTCTACAATTCGCTGTCTCTCTTTCATCCCCTATTCTCCAGAAATCTGTACTTTAACCTTGTTGTGATCCCAGTCTTTTTAGCTTCTTCTATTCTTTCAGTCTATGAGCATTTTCCTTGCTTTTCTTTTCCTAACTTTACTGACTTGTGACTTACTACTTGAGAGTTAGCCACATTTGCTCCTTTATCCCCATCCCTCCAGCAACCAAACCTTGCATTTTCACTGCACAATTAATAAGCACAGAGAGCAAGTGTCATAACATGCCGATATCCATACTGCTCCTTAGTGAATCCCAACTGATCCCTAAGGATCTCTTTTGCCTCACAGCTCCAGTTTCAACTTTTACTGCTTTATTTAAGTCTCCAACTTCATTCTGTACCTTTCCCTCTGATTTCTTCTAAATGCACAGAGTAAGAACATATCATTGTTCAGCTTCCTTCTTCCACCTTAAAATAACACTTTACCTACAAGAATGCAGTTATTATTATCTCAGAGAGGAAGATATGACTTCCCTACCCACAGCTGAGTTATGCAATCACAAAAGCAAATTTTCATGTTAGAAAAGTTTTAGAAGTATAGTGTGTAGAAATATATATATTTATACAAAAACATTAAAGATAGAGTTACTCCAAGGGATGAAAGGAAAAGATCTATAATTTTCACACAAAGTGAGAACCACTATCAAATAAGTGAGTATATTTCCAAACTTTCTATGCATACATATTCCCAAATGAGCACAATGTTTAGATTCTATTGTCTTCTCCTTTCTTTGCCTAAACCTTTGTGTAGAGATCTTTTAATGTTACTATGTGAACTTGCCACTACACTCTTGTGTGACTATACCACATGAAATTCCTCAGTGCTTCTGATAGAACTCAAGAAATCTGGACTCTGCCCCAATTCTCACTTCTCTTCCTTCAGGATTTTGTTGCTCATGTACTCTTCTCTCTTGTACCTTCAATTGCCTTTTCCAGGGGCTTCTTTCCCCTAGCCCACAAACATGCCTGAGTCTCTTCTCTGGTATCCTCCAAAATTGTTTTTTCCCCTATTTTGCCACCTTTTTATCAGATACTACCACATATCTATCCTGAAGCAAAAACAGTTTCACACACAAACACAAACAATAATAACAGTCCATTTTCACTGTGTCCACTCTTTCACTTCTCAGGAGTTCTTGGTCTGCGGTCATCTGGCATGCTCTCTCCACCTAGTTGTTGAACTGCTTCCTCTTCACCCTCTCCTATCTTATTAAATCTTTGCTTACCAAACCCCAAATGAAGTATCTGAATGGCTTCTCTACTCAGAAGCTTCCAGAAAAATACAATTCCATAGAGCAAACTATGAAACATTTTAAACAGAACTCGTAATTAGAGTGAGGCAAGCATCTCTTAGTCTTGGACTGAGAAAATTATTTCAAGATTTACATACTGTTAGAAAGCATGTAAAAATGAAAAAATTAAGCAGAAAAGTCTTTGTTTAGTGAACTGTAACTAACAATAGTTAAAAATGTCTGCATTGCTCTCTTACCTGTACACCCTGTATTTATAACTGAGGCTATTCGTGGGTTTTGGGGGGTTTTTTTTTGGTTTTGGTTTGTTTGTTTTTTTGGTACTGGGGATTGAACTCATGGGCACTCGACCACTGAGCTACATCCCCACCCCTTTTTTGGTATTTTGTTTAGAGTCAGGGTCTCCTGAGTTGCTTAGCACCTTGCTTTTGCTGAGGCTGGCTTTGAACTCGCTATCCTTCTGCCTCAGGCTCCCGAGCCACTAGAATTACAGGCATGCACCACCACTCGGGACACTATTTATGTTTTGATATTGTAGTGTATGGTACAGAAAGTGGAATAAAAAATAATTTAAATGATATAAATAAGTAATGTCTGTGAAAAAAAGCATGATTTTATTTGTCTGACATTCCAGAGTTACTGTTAAAAAAAATCAAATGACTTCTGAAACAGTTTGAAGACTATATGCCAACCAGTGGACCTTTCTATCCAATAATAATTTTCTCCTGACAAGTAACCTTAACATTTCTTTATTTTATTATGCTATTACCAGTTTTAACATGTTTTGACAAAATTCTTCTACCTACTTATATTTCTGAATATTCTATTACATTTTTGACCAGTGGCCAAGTTGTAGACTATTACTTCTCAATCTGGGTGTATATTAGAAATCTTCAGATTAAGACTAAGGTCCTTAATATATATATATGAATACATATAGTGTGTGTGTGTGTGTGTGTGTGTGTACACACACATACATACCTATACATGTATAGATTTATATAATGTTAATATGTACACTTTTAATATAAATTATATTAAATAAGAGTAAACTACAGTCTTTACTATAGCAGATATGTAGAAATTAGACTTGTGCATTGATGACTCATGACTATTAGGGAAATAAACAGATAGATGTTCCTGAAATGAGATGTATTGGACTCATGGAGTTGGTAAGATGATATATACAATTTCAGTGTTTATCAAAAGAGGACATTGGTGTCAAAGTTAAAAAAAAGACAAAAAACACATACTGAGTGTCTTTTGTCTAGGTTTTACTTACCTGACATTGTCAGTCTTGACTACCTCCCCATCTCACTTTCAATTTTCAGAGCTAAGATTTTTTATCAAGAGGAGTAAATTGTAACAGCTGAATGCATTGGCCCATATCTATTGGATGAATAAATGAAGGCCAGAATGAAGGAATATACTATCTGATATCTATTCCCCCTTGTGAAGACCCTTTAAACAGTGCTATGTATTAAACCAAAGGAAATGAACTAACTTTGATCATCACCCATGTGCATTCTCTGCACTCTGCTAGTGCTTACTTTCATCTAACAATCCTGTGAAGTAGATGTCATAATCTCCATTTTAAAGATGCAGAAACTAGACTCAAAGTTAAGAAATTTATCCAATGTCATACACCACACAAGGGCAAAGCCAGTACTCAAACTGAGGCCTAAGTAGCCCCAATACATGCTTGCCTACTAAATAGTACCAGATCATTAGAAATATTTAAAATATTTTTATGTACTGGCAGAAGTGGTTTATATCCTTTCCAAAAACAGAATAAGGTTCTTTATTATTTTAATTTTATCCTGATATCAAATTATTCAGAATTTAGAAGAAGCAACATGCTATAATAGAGAATAGTATTTGGATTCTAACAAAGCTGGTGTTGAGCCTGAAATCCAATATAAACTAGCTTTATGTCTTTATATAAATCATTTCACTTTTCTCAGCCTCAGGTTTTTTGCATTTGCATTTGGTTTTCATATATATAGTGAGAATGTTACTCTCTGCTAAAGAGGAAGTTATAAGAAGCCTGCATCATTGTTTAACATAGAATAATATCATTAGTTCCCTTGAGAATATTTTTAGCAATTTATTAAGGACTTTATAATTTTTTTTAAAAAGTCCTCTTCTTAGAAAGTTTGAATAGTTAAGTGATTTTACTATTATTTTAATTACAATTAATAATTTTCTTGTTAAAAATAAGTAATTTTTCTTTGAATACTTATTTTTTTTAATATTTTTTAGTTGTAGATGGACACAAATATCTTTATTTATTTATATGTGGTGCTGAGGATCAAACCCAGTGCCTCACGCATGCAAGGCAAGCGCTCTACCACTGAGCTACGATCCCAGCCCTTTGAATACTTATAATAGCAATCAGTGTAACTAAAATTTCAGCTTTTTTTACATTTAAATAATGAACATTTTCCATTGTTATTAAATGATACAATCAGCTTAATGATTTTAAAATATCCCTACATTCAGATATGTGTACCACAGTATTTTTAACCACTCTCTGTTATGTGAATTTTTTTTCAGTTATGTGATTTTTTTTCAGATACTAAAGCAGTCCTGAATTTATTAGTCAATGTGTGATTTAGCTTGCACAGTTTAGAATGAAGAAAATGTGTTCTTAGAATTTTTTCTCAGTGATGAACAGTAAACAGGGTAATTGGCTCATTTTATTACATAATACTATTTCTTTTTTATTAGTGCATTATAGTTATATACAATATTGAGTTTGATTTTGACATAATCATACAAGCATGGAATATAATTTGCTCCTTAGAAAAATAATGTGGCAAACAAACTTTGAACACAAACCTTTGCACACATTGCTGGTTATTTATTTAGGATAAATTCCTAGAATTACATTTCTAAAAACAATGTTTTAAAGAAAAATTTAATTTCTGAAAATTAAAGAAATTCTTTGTCAGTAGAACTTCATATAAATGTATGTAATTATGATATCACTACATATTTTCCTCTCATTTTTTTAACCCTATTTGGGGGAAAAACTTTTAATGAAAGAGGAGCTTTCCTGGGGACATTGTATTTATAATATTCGTGACCAACAAGTAAGTCATAATGTTTTTTTGTTTTTGTTTTTTTTTTTGCTGATTCTTTTCCTGAGAGGAAATGATAATACATGAGGCAGCAAGTACCATTTGGCTAGACAATGGGCTTGTGCTTCTGGGAGAGAGTCAACAAATGTGGAGGATTGGTAACCACGAGGAAAAATGGTCCATGCCAGCCATATTCATCAGTCATGGAATCTGCACAAGTGTAGACACAGTAGCCCACCCAGAACCCTGTACAAGTGCTACTCTTACCACTAGGACACCTCTAAGTTTCCATTAAACGATCAACGATCAACTTTGGGTTAGCTAGCCATGATTTTCAGGATCTAATGGTGTCAGCCAGAGGTCTGCCCATCCACATGGAAAGAATGCTGCTCAGAAGAGAGAGGAGCTGAGATCTGCCCTTGAAGTTGGCAGGCTCTAGGGTGATTGTCAGAAGACTGGAGTGATTCATCCATGGAGAGCAGCAGGCAGCAATTTTACTGCCACTTTTTGTTTTCTGGTAGGAATATTGCTAGCTGGTAGGAAAACCTGGGAGAGAACAATAAGGGGAGATGAGAAAGCACTTCAAATAATTCTCTTAGCTGAATTCAGATGAACCTCTTCTAAAGAACCATGGTGACTGGCCAGACCCAGCTGGCAGACTGGTTTTAATAGGACTACAAAAGCATTCAGGAAATTTGGGGACCAGAAATACAGAGCAAGTTACACTCTGTTTATATCTACCTCTCTCCATTGTGGATTTCCTCATCCATTCATTATTTTCTTTAGAGTGGGTTTGGAGTCAAAAGAATGTATATTAGGGGATGCCAGAGTTACCACATCCTCTATATTGTAGTCAATTCTCAGATCAAAACTATTACTTCAAAGATTTGTTTATTCACAGAATAATTTTAAAAATTGCCACAGTGATCTGCTTCCCCTACTAACATTTCTTTAAAGCATTCTTTTTTCTCTGTTGCAAGAGAAGTTTTCTAATATCTATCCAGAGACCCAAAAGAAATGCTTTGATTTCATCTAATTTAACCTCTCAATAGATACTTAAGTCCCTTATGCCCAGTGACTAGCCAGCCACCCCTTGAGTGAAGGACACTCTATTCCTTCCAAAGAAGTACATCCCCAAATTGGACAGTTCTGTCTCATGGTTCATTCTTCAGCTGAGCTATATATCTGAGTTTTTCTTTTTTATTTTATAGCCACACAGAACAAAATCTACTTTCAAATTACATTTCTTAACACATCGTGCCTTTTCTGGGTCTTCTCTTTAGTGCACATACTCTCATTCATTAAATGTTTATTGATAATACTGTGTGTCATATGAGGCACCAAATAAACAAGGATAAATAATGCACACTCCCTGCCTTATACATGCTCAGTCTGAAGGAATTTTAGAAATAGATAACAAAAAATAACAGTGCATGGCATAGGTGAGCATAACAATCTACAAAAGCACAAATAAGGAGTGACCTGCTTAGAGTCTGGTAATTATTTAACATTACTTTGAGCAAACCAAATTCAACAGCATACTAAAATGATGATTTACCACAATCTAATGAGATTTTTCCCTCAGATACAAAGATGATTCAACATATGCAAATCAATAAATATGATATACCACACTAACAGAATAAAAGCAAAAATCATGATCATCTTACTAGATGCAGAAAATGTATTTGAAAAATTTCAGTATCCTTTCATGGTAAAAACTATCAACAAATTAAGTATAGAAGGAATGTATTAAAATACAATAAAGCCTAGATAGGACAAACCCACAACTAACATTATATTCAACAAGGGACAGTTGAACGTCTTTCCTCAGTGATCTCTAAGAAGAAAAGAATCACCATTCTCATCACTTCTATTCAATATAGTACCAGGGGCCCTAGCCAGAGCAATTAGCCAGGAGAAAGAAAAAGTGTACAAATCAAAAAGGAAGAAGCTAAATTGTCCCTATTTGCAGATGACAGGATTTAACATATAGAAAACAATAAAGATTCCACCAAGGCGGGAGGCAGTGTGGCACACTTGTTCTCTCAGCTGCTGGGGAGGCTTGGGAAGCTGAGACAGGAGGATCACAAGTTCAAAGCCCAGCCTCAGCAACAGCAAGGTGCTAAGCAACTTAGTAAGACCCTGTCTTAGATAGAGATGTGACTCAGTGGTTGAGTGCCCTTGAGTTCAACCCCAGTACCCTCTCCCCCAAAAAAGATTCCACCAAAAAGGTGTTATAACTGATAAATGAATCAGAAAAGTTACAAGATACAAAATCAACATGCTGAAATAAGTAGCTTTTCTCTACACTAACAATGGACTTTATGAGAAAGAAATCAAGAGAAAAAACCCATTTATAATAACTACAGAAAATTAGTCTTAAATTCATCCAAAGAGGTGAAAGACCTGTATACTTAAAACTATAAAACATTAAATGAAAGAAATTGAACAAGAAAGAAAAAAGTAGAAGGATATACTCTGTTCATGGATTGGAAGAATTAATATCATGAAAAAATCCCTACTACCCTCCAAAATATCTACAGATTCAAAGCAATTCTTATCAAAATTCCAGTGTCATTAGTCATAGATACAGAAAAACAATTCTAGAAATTCACATGGAACTACACAAAAGCGCAACACCAGTCAATAAGAAAAAAAACCAAGCTAGAGGCACCATACCACCAGATTTCAAACTATACAATACAGCAATGGTAATTAAACAGCATGGTACTGGCATAAAAATAGACATATCAACCAATGGAACAAATAAACCAGAAAATAACCCACAGATTTATAATCAACAGAACTTCAACAAAGGCACCAATAATGGGAAAGATAGTTCTTCAGCAAATAGTATTATGAAAACTAGATATCAATATGCAAAAGAATGAAATTGGACCCTTATGTCACACCACATACAAAAATAAACTCAAAGGGGATTAAAGACTTAAGCATAAGCCCTGAAGCCGTAAACCAACTAGAAGAAAACCTGGAGAAAATATGTTGGTTTGGGCAAAGAATTTTTTATTTGCCCCCCCAAAGTACAGGAAACAAAAGCAAATATAGACAAATGGGAATGTATCAAAATTAAAAAGCTATTCCTATCAAAGGAAAAAATTACCAGTGAGCAGATAAACTATGAATCAGGAGAAAGTGTTTGTAAGCCATACATCTGATAAGAGATTAATATCCAAATTATAGAA
Organism: Xerus rutilus; assembly: GCA_028644305.1. Taxonomy (NCBI): domain Eukaryota; kingdom Metazoa; phylum Chordata; class Mammalia; order Rodentia; family Sciuridae; genus Xerus; species Xerus rutilus. The sequence continues at coordinate 63,592,662 of CM053399.1, read as the reverse complement.
AATGCAAATTAAAACCACAGTGAAATATCACTTCATATCTGTTAGAATTGCTTTTAACAGAAAGACAAAAAATAAGTACTAGTGAGGATGTGGAGAAAAGAGAATCCTGTTGGTGAGAACGTAAACTAGTATAATCATTATGGAAAACAGTATCAAAGTTCCTTAAAAAACTAAAAATAGAATTACCATACTACCCAGAAATCCCACTTCCTATTTACCTGACAGTCTTGAAATCAACATGTTTACGGCATATCTACACTCCTATGCTCATTACAATTCTATTCACAATAGCCAGGTTATGGAATCAAGCTAAGTTTCCATCATGAGATGAATGAATAAAGAAAATTTGGCACAAAATAGAATAGTATATAATGTTTAAAAGTGTAGAGATCAGTGCTGGAAATATAGATCAGGGTTAGATATCTTTCCTAATATACACTAGGCCCTAGGTTCTATGCCTAGCACTGCCAAAAGAAAAATAAAAAAGGAAGAAGGAAGGGATCCTATCATTTTTGATAGCATGGATGGAATTAGAGAACATTATGCTAAGTGCAATAAACTCAGAAAAATTGCACAGCATAGTGAGTAAAGCTCATATTTGCATTTTATATATTTCAATTTTCCTCAATGTAAATTTCTAATATATAATGTTTTCTTCACAAGAAAATGTTAAATATTTGTAGGGATAGATTAATTTGTTCTTTCCAAATTATATTAAAAATCATATCACCGGTTCTATCCCATCACTACAATTTGTCAATCTGTAAGAAAAATTTAAATTTAAAAAATATTACCTGGAGTCCATGCCATATGGACTGTGTCTTAGAAAATGTAAAGAATCGGGCTAAGCAATGGGAGAGAAGAAGTTTCTCATAGAAATAAAACAGCATGAGTTTTCTGTCATGCTGGCCAAGAGAGGAGGGGTAGTGTGTTTCGTGCAGTTAAGAGCTGGTGCTTCGGTTCAGTGTTCCCAGGTGCTAAAATATGAAGCTGAAAATAAAGCAAACAAGGCTAAGAACTAGATTGTGAATATCTTTCTCAAATATTGGAGTTTTGCTTGCTCTCTCTAAACATTGATAATATCAGAGGAAAACCTCTAAGTATCTCCCAATCCCTGCTTGCTTCACTTTTTCCCTACCCCCATTAACCAAGAAATTATAATTCCTGAGGCGTCAGCTCTAGCAAGAGCAATGCCCTCCAGTTGATGTTCTTGGAACTAGATACAAATTACTTTGAAGATACTCCTCTTCTCATCCTTTTGTTCCCCAGACCTCTGGATCTTAGAAAAAACTACCTTATCTGTCACTACCTATGTGCTGTGTCTACAGCTATATACTTGGCAAGGCAGTTGAGGTTACTTAGTATGAAATATGTTCATCACCAGATGCCAGACTATCACTGCTTTTTCTGCTGTGCCTGGAATTGCATGAAGGCAGAAATAATCTCCAGTAGACTTAGATTAGGGTCAGTCACATAGGAGATCCTCAACCCATACTGATATAGTCATTAGATCTTAATAGATACTTACCATGGCAAATGGCTTCTCAAATGCTCTGTTCTTTTGATCCGTATGATTAAGACTTATCCCATCTACTTCTCCTCCTTGCCTTGTTTGTTTCCACTTCATTGTCTCTTTCTTGGACCTAGCATACCGTCTCAGGAATTTTAACATGAGTTCTCCCTCTCTGGCGCTGTTCTCCCCTCTGTCACTAAGTCACTGTTTGGTCCTCTTCTTAGCTACTCCTATACTCATACTTCCCCTTTACAAGTCTCATAAACTGACATCATCACTGCTAGAGCTCCAGGGCTTAGTCTAGTGCCAGGCACAGAGATGTTAATAAATATTTTAAAAACTAGTGATTACTCAATTACTATTAAGTAACATCTTTGTTCAAGAAACATGGAATTTTTCAAAGAACAAACAGAATTAGAAAAGATGTCAGAAGTAAAAAGACAGAGGATTTTAGTTGCTCTGGCTGGGTTATTAATTTCAACCTTTCAACATAAATATACAACTGTGCAATAACCTTCTGGAATTCAGTTTTCCTAATTCAGTCAAGAAAAAATGCTAAACATTACCTTGACATTTACAGTGATTTAACTATCTAGTTATAGCTGACTTTATCTTGACATTGAACTTTTCTAATTGAGTGCTCTAATTAATTACTCAGGATTAACCATTAAATTCTTAGTCTTCATTTCTTTTTACCCAAGAGTTGAACTTAATCAATTTAGTAAACTCTATTTATTGTAAGAATATATAGAGAAATTAAATACCCAGGAACAAGAGACGAGTGAAATAAATGATGGCATAGGACCTTCATGAAATATCATTTAGCCATTTAAAATAGAAAATTTAAAGACTGCCTAGCTGTACAGAAGGGCCTTAAAATGTAATATGAATTGGAAAAATTTCAGAACACAACTATGGAAGCATAATATAACCATGGAGATAGTTACTAAAAGAGAACACATAAGAAATATGTTAAGTAAGTTGGGATGTGAATTTTGAGGAGACGTTTAATTATGCCTTACATACAAATTTTAGAAGTTTATATGTGTGTCGGATGTTAGCTCCTCAATCTATAGAAGTATGGAAGTTTTATTAGAACATAAACTCCTGAAATTTACACACTGTAGCATTATTGCATGCCTTGTCTATTGGCACTGCAAATTAAAACCTGTTTGTTGTTTTAAATATCTCACATGTATTATGACAAGACAGGAGCCCTGCCTTCTGAAGTCCAAGCATATTAAATAGAAAAACATTTATTTAATGGGTAATACATATTAGAAAGAAAAAAACTAGATGTAACACAACAAAAACACCCACATTTCACTATTCTATAAGGTATGTTCATATAATTTGTTTCTTTCCATTAATTTCTCATATGAATGTACAATTTTTGCAACTGATACTCTAAAGACTGAGAATTTTTCATAATACACAATTTATAAGCCTTTACTTCCTCATTCATAATGATCATTTTAATAGTTGCACAAGGGAAACTTTTTTAAAAAACACAAATGCAATGCCCTTGAATTCTTGCAATGCAGCAACAAATGAGTATTTTTCCTGACCTTCCTTTGTCTGCTGACTATGCACTTAACGGCTTTGCATAAAAGAGTGTCAGTCACCTGATTTCCATTTAAAGAGTAACATGATAACAGATAGCGCAAGGGGAGCTAGGTGTTAGATGACAGCCACATCATTTAATGTCTACTTACTGTTTCTACAGGGGAATTCTGGACTGGGATTCAGTATTGCTGGAGGGACAGATAATCCCCACATTGGAGATGACCCTGGCATATTTATTACGAAGATTATACCCGGAGGTGCTGCAGCAGAAGATGGCAGACTCAGGTAAAGATCTGAAACATTAGAATTATTTGGAAGTTGATCTGCTGCTTCAGTTAGACACACCTGTACCTTTGGAGAATAATAATTCTATAAAACTCTCATACATGAGAGAAAAGGTTCTCAGAGCAAGTCTTCTGTAATGATTTTGCAGATCTCTTGCTACTTACTGATTTTTTAGTAGTGGAGTGGGCATGTATCTCAGTGGTAGAGTACGTGGTACTTGCCAAGCACCTGCAAGGCCTGTGTTCAATTCTGAGCACTGGAAAAGAAGAAAAAGGCAGTGAAAGAAAGACTTTGAAGTAGAGGAGAGAATACATAACTCTGAATACAACAAAGACAAATGGGGACATCTAGCTAGGGAGGTGATGGAGATCAGTGGATAGAAAATTGAAAAGAGAAAATATCAGGGATAAGGGGGATTCTGACTAAGGAAACTTGACAGGATGCTTGTTGAAAGCAGGCCAGAGTAATAAGATATTGATGGTGGAGAATGAGGAAATGCACTGGTTACCAAAGATGAGGGGCTTTTGCTAAACTAACTCAGTGGGATTCTAAAATCCAGAATAGGTTGGCCAAAGACCAAGCCCAAAGTTGAGGCCTAGTGAAGAAGGCAGCTCAGAGGAACCTGACTCGAATTTAATCAAGGAGAGTCTTTGTCGATGGCACAGCAGTCCTATAAAGTAGCATGACTGTGGCTTGCATGGAATCTCATAGGAAGGTGACCTAAATGGCACCAATGTAAACTTCATATCCCTTCCTTGTTCTGCTTTGCATTGAGCATGGATGATAAGCCCATCTTCTGTTTTCTTAGGAATCCTCCAAAGACACTTGTTCTCTGTCTGTTTGTTCTGATGCCATGATTACTTTTGACAGCTTCATTTGCAGTTTGTGCAGGACAATTACATTTAGTTTTTCAGGTATACCTGTATTTCCTATCAGCAAGAAAAAAAAAAACATTTCCATAGGAAACCTATGCTATTTGACAATAGAATTTTCAAGTCAAATTGACAAAATTATTTTCAGAGTAAGGAAATATCAAGATTGAAGAGTGAGAGGTTTCAAACAGATGCTGTGATCCAGGCACAATGGCACTCACCTCTAATACCAGGGATTCAGGAGGCTGAGGTAGGAGGATTTCAAGTTTGAGGCCAGCATGGGCAACTTAGTGAGACTGGCTCAAAATAAAAAAGGTTGAGGATGTGCTTCAGTGGTAAAGCACCACTTTACCACTGGTAAAGCACCATTGGGTTCAATCCCCAATACCACACCAAAGAAAGACAGAAAGAGAGGGGACAAGGAGAGAGACAAAGAAAAGAAAAAGGAAAGAAGGAAGGAAGGAAGGAAGGAAGGAAGGAAGGAAGGAAGGAAGGAAGGAAGGAAGGCGGGCAGACTGTAATTCTATAAGTCACACACAGGGGGAACTGTGTTTGTTATTACTGAACTGCACAGAAGCGCTATTTCTCTATTTTTAAAGTTTAGCAATAGACTCACTATGGAATAATTGAGAAACCAGTGGACCACAATTATCATTTGAACCCTTTATCTGGAAGTTGGGGACTCTCCTTTCTGACAAATACTGGCTCTCAGCTTGAGATAGAACAGACTATGTTACATGCCTGCTCTTCGATTAAGAATGAAAAGTGACATCTCTGAGAGTACCACTATTCTTTGCAAGCACTGGAGGCAATCTCATGTCTATAGAGATAAAGGGAAGTTCTGCTCCCTTGAAAGCTTCATGTTTTAGTTGTAAAGATGAAAATTATAAAGAGAGCCAACATTTATTGAGCTTTTATTATGTGTGAGGCATTGTTATTTTTCTACTGAGCCACAGTTTCCTTTATTCTGACTTCAACCTATTTATTGGTCCTTGCTCTGCCTCCTGGATCCAGGATTAGGACAGTGTGTGTGAACAATACTTTAAAGGGCTGTACAATAAACAACCTGTAGATTTCTGTACAATGGTCCTAACTGGAACAACAAAACACATTTACTCCCCAATCCACATGGTGGCCTCTTGCCTATGGGAAGATAGCTACTGAGTCTTCCACTTCATTCTGATGGATCCTTGCTACCCTGCTGAGATTGTTCCCCATTTACTGCTACCTGCCTAGCACCTGAATGGCTTGGGGGCATCTGAGAATTCAAGAATAGCAATTGATAATCTTGCAGTATGACATTCAATACAGATTTTTAGATTTAAAATTTAGTCTAAGATCCATATTTTCCCCCCCTTTGGTACTAAGGATCGAACCCAGGGGTGCTTAACCACTAACCTACATCCTCAGCCCTTCTAAAAAATATTTTGTTTAGAGACAGGGTCTCCCGGTTACTTAGTGCCAAGTTGCTGAGAGTGGCTTTGAACTCAGGATCCTCCTGCCTTAGTCTCCCAAGCCGCTTGGATTTCAAGCATGTGCCACCACACCTGACCAAGGTCCACATTTTATAGAGAGGAATACTGAGACTCAGAAGAGTGACATCCTGAGGAATAAGACATTTTGGACATCTGCTTTAATTAGAATTCAAATGTCTTGACTTAAATAATGAAGATTGTAAGTGACTGTTAAGAGATAGTCACATTCAGGCCCCAACTAAGCCCATCTATCTTTTCTCAGTGTAACAAGAACAGTGCTTGAGGCTGGACCAACAAGCTTGGAGGAATATTTTTTATTTCACCATTAGTCCTAAAAGAAGGACACTACAATAAATTCTGAAAAACTGTAGGTTCTAATGTCTATATACTAACATAATTGATCTTGGATAAGTTAAACTCTTTCAGTTGCCATTTTCTTATCTGTAAAATGGTGTCAATAATAGCTACTTCACTGCATTGTTCTGAGAATTCAATGAGATAATCTAAGTCCTTAGCTATGCCAGGCACATAGTAGGTGCTCACTAAATTTGACCAACATTAAACCATCCTTTTTCTCCTCTAATTACTATAACTCACAGTAGTATTTCCTCTCCTCTACCCTGTGTCTTTCTCCTTATCTCCATTCCCTTTTTTTCTCATCCCTTTTAAATTTTCTTCAGTCTCCTTTCACCCTCTATGTCCTTCCGTCAAGCTTCATGTTTCTATCTTTTCATATCCCTGTTTCTCTAGGTTATACTCCTATAGGTCATTTAAAAAGTAGACACATGTATACATAATGATATATATATATTATATATACATATATATTTTATATGTGTGTGTGTGTATATATATATATATATATATATATATATAAAATTCTAGGAATCCTAGGAACATTATGTAAAACTTTTCTGTGGATGCTAAATTACACCCAAAATAAAGTGAGAGTGTAGGCTTTCATTACAGGTAAAGTAAGAAGTAACTTTTCTGTAAATAGAACAGACTTCAAACTGAGCTATAGACTCAGTGATTGTCCCAGAAAAGAGATGTGGGAGAAAAAAGAGCATCATATTTAGAGCCAGAAGAACTAGAGGTTCCAGGATGTACTTCCTAGCTTTGTGACTTTTGGGGTTCTTTATAAGCTTTCTGTTCTCTAGTTGCCTCCTTGATACATTGCATGTATCTCAGGAAGCCTAATGGCATGATTAAATGAAAGGGTGAGAAGGATCTGAGTAAAATGTGAGGCCCTCAAAATCATTGTTATTGTGGAGCTAGCCATTTAGCAGAATGCCAAACCTGAGCCATAAGTCTATGGCAGCCAGGAGTGACTATGGTAGGCAGAATTCTAAGATGACCCCCAATAACCCCATCCTTATCTAATTCCTTACTTCCACCAATAATACTAGAGATGACCTGTTTTACAGTTTGTTGTCAGTATTTCAAGTGCTTGCATATACATCCTTTTGGGCTATTTTCTAAGGGGGAAATAAAGGTATATTTCTTTGCTTTCCTTTGAGTTTGTTTGATTAACAGTAAGGTGAAAATTTCAATAAATGTTACCAGTCATTTATATTTTGCTTTCTAGAATTTTATAATATAACATATCTTTAAAAATAAGAACATGTTGGAAAGAACATTAGGTTTTTCTTTCAGAGAAAAATTGGTATACTTCCGTGCTTTGAAGAATGATTTTTATTTCTACACTTGTATATGAATCATAAAAATGCCCTCTATGCAGCTTGAAGTCCCTAGATTGCCAGGGACCAATATTGATATGTCATCCTGGGGAAGAGCTATCACATGACATCCTCCACTTGGCAATGCAGCAATGACATTTTACAGAACAGTGCATTTATTAACCCATCCACAGCACAAAAGCAGAGTGTAGAAGCAGGCAGAAAAGATGGCTGCTTGCCAGTTTCCTGACAAGTGACACAATTTAATCTCCTAGCCCTCAACACAATCATTTCCACTCCTAGACAGGATGAAAGAAAACTTTTTTTTTTCTTTTAAGTCCATTACTTCATTTATTAGTTCTGTGTCTGTTTATGGCCAAGGTTGGTTCTGTCTTTATAAAAACTAAAATAACATAAATGTTCATTTCAAACAAGAATAATATTGACTATACTGAAGTTCGACTACAGTGACAAGTTGAAAATGCTCCTATCAATGTTTCAAGAATGCATCCCCTCTGTGCAAGCCACAACACTGAACTTATGACTCTCCTTTGGCAATTCATTCATTCTTTATTTCATTAATAAAATGAAATATGTATATCTATTAATTCACTAGTGATCTAAACATAAGAATATGAGAAAAAGAAGGGAAGAATAGGTAAGACACAAAGAAGGAAACAGAAGGGGCAAAATGATTGGTAATCATCAGCACATGAAGGCATCATATAACTCAGAAATGGAGAAGACAAACCTAAATTTAATTTTTTTTTCTGTACAAATAAGAACCCCCAGGCAGAAAAGGAAAACAACTTCCAAACATCACAGTATGAAATAAACTCCCAAGAGCCCCCTTTCTGATAGTTTAAGGGAAAAAAAAAAAATTTTTAGTAAGAGAAATAGCATAAGAGATTGATAAATTCTTAAAAATACTTCTCCATGTTGAACTGTTCTCTTTTCTTCTTTACTTAACCTGAGTCCAGCCTTTGCTTCCATCATCATCCCTCTTCTCTCATTAAAGCTCTACTTCCTGCTTCTTATAAGGTCTTCTGTGATTATACTCACTCACTCAGATAATCTGGAATAACCTCCCCATCTCAAGATCCTTAATTTAATTAAATCCGTAAAGTCTCTTTTCCATATAAAGTAACACATTGACAGGCTCCAGGGCTTAAGACATGGATTTCTTATGGCGGGGAGGATGTGGAGGAGGTGCTATTCACCTTTCAATACTTATTTATTTCAATATTTATTTCTTCAAAGAAGACATATGAATGACCAATGGGCATATGAAAAGATGCTCAACATCGTTATTCATAGGAGAATTTCAAATCAAAACTACATTGAGATACTACTTTACCCACTAGGAGAGCTAAAATCAAAATGGTGGACAAGAACACATGTTGACAAGGATGCAGAGAAATTGGAACCCTCGGCCCTGCTGATGGGAATGTAAAAAGGTACAACCACGTGGGAAAGCAGTCTGTCTATCAGACACTTCTAAAGAACTACCATATGATGAACAATTCTACTTCTAGTTATATACTCAAGAGAATTGAAAACATATGTCCACACAAAATCTTTTACGTTCATGTTCATAGCAGCATTATTTATAATAGCCAAAAAAAAAAAAATGGAAGGAAACTATCCAAATGTCCATCAAGGAATGAATCAATAGATAAATTGTGGTATATCTGTACAATGGAATATTGTTTATCTATAAGGAGAAATGGAGATCAATAAAATAGAGGAAAGGGACCAGGTTAGGAAAAAGGGAGGGAGGATGGAAGTGTAGGGGAATAATATGAGCCCAATTATATTGTTATATTTTGTACAAGTACAAATATGTACCAACAAGCCCACCATTATGTACAACTGTAATGAACCAATAAAAAATGTGGGAGAAAAGAAACGATGTACTGATAGATCCTAAAACATTGATGAACCTTGAAAATCGTATTATAAATTGAACTTTATGCAAAAAGCCACATATATTTTGTCATTTTATTTATATGAAATATCAAGAATAGAGAAATGCATATAGGTAGAAAGTAGATTAGTGGTTGCCAGAGGCTGGAAATGGATATGAGATTTCTCTTGGGTAGTTCTGAAAATGTTCTGTGATTGGGTAGTACTGATGATTTTTTTATACCAAAAAAAAAGTTAATAAATAAAATTTTAAAACCCTCTGAAATGTGTACTTTAGAAGAGCAAATTTTAAAGTGTGTGAATTCACTAATGCTATTATGCAAAATACCCTATCATTTATTTCTGGCATAAAATATTTCTGTTCACATATCTAAGGATTTTCCCCTTAGTTTCAGAATGCTCACAGTGTCTTTATATTATTGTACATTTAAAGATATAATTCACTGAAGTTCTGAAATCTATTCACTAAGTAGAGAAAATTCTTTGGGCTTCATGTCTATATGGTATAATTAACTTTTAAGTAGGCAAATATTACACCATATTCCCATTTCCTAAGCTTACTAACAGATATTTGACCTTGTGTCCTGGCTTCTAAAATATCAACGATGTACAAAAATTTCTTGATAAGCAGCATTTCTATTTTCAAATGTTGAAAATAAATTACTGAATTACTTTTAAAATTTAGAAGGATTAATTCAGACTGTATTATGAGTTCCAGTTATCCAATTACACTCAGTAAAGAACAGAATGGCATATTGATTCCTCACAGAGGAACAATAGAATTGTTAAGACATAGATGTGATGGTTCATCTTCCCTAAGATTAGTTCCATGAAGCCCTAAAAAATCTGCTTTAATTCTAGTTCCTCTTACATGCATAGGGAGAAACTTCTGGCATTGTTTGCAGGTGTAGACCTAAATTTCCAGCTCAGATTGAAAGGTATCAAGAAGTACCGCACTGCTCTAGTAAAGGCAAGAGACCTGGAGACTCCTGCCACTACCTACCTGTGATATACTGGGAAGGTCACAGAATCTTCTCAAACTTATCATCTTTCTCCTTAAAATAAACATTGTAGAGGATCTTTAAGAATTTTTAGCTTTAAAATCATATTCTAATCATCCATGAATATCACCAACCTGAGAATTTCAGAATGCTATTATCGTGGCCAAGCAATCAACTATTTGTTTTGACTGAATCTATAGTTCTGAGAAGATGCACTCCTCACTACATTTGTATATCAAAGAGCTGACTGCATAGTTAAATGCTGAGAAGGTGCTTGCTTTTTGTTTTTATTTATTTCTAACAGTTTCTCAAGAAAATGTGTTGTCATTGGAATATTCTGAGACTACATTTGATATTGTTTATAGCAAATAGCTCTGTGTGATCTAGACCATAACAAAATGATAGGGAAAGGGGGAAAATACACTCCATTTTTCTCCTGATTTCTAATTCAAAAGTAACCCTAGTTATTTTTAAGAATTCATTCTTCTGAGCAGTTTTGAATTATAGCATTATTTAGAAAGGTCTACTAACATGGGAAGCTTGTGCAACATCACATCACTACAAATTAGCTTAATAGTTAGATGCCAAAATCATAAAGGTGTTAGAGCTTACTGTCAAAAAAGAAAAAAAAAGAAAGAAAAAGGGAAGCAAGTCTGGGCAGTAGTTAAACTGGTGAAAACAGGTTTTATTTAGGGCCTATCACAGGAGGGAAAATGAGACCTCAACATAGAAATGGGCTCAGTTCTAAATAAAACATGCAGAAGTAGGGATTTATAAACTAAGAGCAGGGTACAATTCAGTAGATGGAAAATTACTAAGAGGAAACATCAAGGACAAGGGGAGATTGCTACTAAATTGGCCTAATGAGATTATTTCTAAAAGCAGGCAAGGATGGTCATATATAAAGTGTAAGGCATTATCTCTAAACAACTTTAGCAGGGTTCTTGCTAAAACTGAGCAATGCAGGATTGACAAGATGGACACTGACCTCCAAGGTCAAAGCCTGGTCAGGAAGGGGCTTAGAGGAGCCTGACTAAATGCTGATTAAGAAAAATCTTTATCACTCAATATTGAACTCATGCAGTGGTAAGCACCAGGCTCACCCTAACATTTGTAGAAACTGGAACAAGAAAAAAGAAATCTCACATATTATTTTCTGAGTAACTTCGAGTCAGACAGTATTTGCTGACAAGGTACCCTCCACCCTTTCCCACTCCTGTCCTCACCCCCACTCCAGAAAAACATATTCTATTTTAGTTTCTCAGAGGAAGCTGAGGTTGGAAAGCCAAGTTGGAAATTAGATCTGTTAGATTTTTCAGAGTTCTATACCCGAGAATTTCAGCACAAGGTGAGCAGGCCCTAGCCTTCAGTTTAAAGTTCTTCCCTATCCTTTTAGCTACCTTGCCCTAGCTGCTTCCTATAACACGAGGGACCCTGAGCACAAGCCTGTGACACTTTAATTTGCACACTCAAGCTCCATCTCCTACTTCTTCAAATAGTTGCCATTTGACCACCTTGGAGCCTAGGATTTTGCATAAATCCTGCACCTTTAACTCTTGGGGACATGAACTTGGGAAAGAGGTCCAAATAACCACTGGAGCCCACTGGAGCCCACTGCCGTCCTTTGATGAAGGAATCCCAGAGTATGTTTCTTAGGGTAGGTAGGAGTAAATCCTAGGTAACTGCCTCCCCTGGGCCTTGTGGACTATGCATGAAGTGATCATTAATGATCATTAATATGCATTAATTCTTTGCATATACAAACGAACAAGTATGATAGGAGAAATATGTTTGTTGTGTTCTGGACCCAGTAAAAAATAAAATGAATAAATACATGTGTTATTGGTAGAGTTCTTGGCTTTTAGAGTTTCTCATGTTAAGTTTCATGGTAGTCATATTGCTTTCATCCCAAATGAATAGAAAATAAAATTTTTGTCTTCATGATACCTTATTTATTTGCTTTAGATGAAAGTTATTCTCTTAACAGCTACATCTGAGCTAAGAAAATATGGGAATTCCTTGTACCCTTCGTACACCATCATTCTGTGTGTCTCAAATCCTTTTATTTATTCACTATTTTTCATAACATCTAGCGCTGTTTCTTACACATAGTAGAAACTTACAGTTAATAAGAAAATACAGAAACTTATAGTTAATAAGATTCGTTAAACTTATTTCCATAAGCTTATTGAAGCTTAAAGATGTTAAGTTATTTACAAATGGAAAAGAAAGTATTGTCTCTGACTCCAAGAGCCATTTTTTTTTCCATAAGAACACATGGCTACAATTATCAGCAGATGAATAAGTCAATATATATTTAAGGATCTATGAATACAAAGCCCGACCAATATCCCATGTCATGGTGTTAAAAATTAAAAACAAATACAATAAAATGGCACCCAAATTCTTTGAGGTCTTCAGAAAATGACTGATTGGTATAGATTACCAGTCTAGTCACTATACAAACTTACACAAAAAGATGACAAATATTAAATAATTTTGCTTTTGAAATAGTTTATTTCTCTGTTTATAAAGTAAGGCATATTCCTCGTAGAAACTGTGGAAAATACAAACATGTATAAACTAAATTGGAATCATTCATAATCCCATCATCACAAGAACCTATTTATCACATTCCTTCCTTTTCAGTACATTTTTTATAGTTGAACATTTTGTCCTGCCATTTTCATTTAGTATTTCTGTGTAGGCATTTCCTTGCATAAAAAATACTTAGTAAACATTAGTTTGAATGACTGCAAAATTTCATGCCATATGGATATAACATTATTCAACTTTTATCATATTTTGAACATTTAACTTTTTATTACACTGTAATGGACATATTTGTTGAAGGATTTTAAAATATGACAGATTAATTAGAGAATCCAGGTTAGTATTCCTAGGATAGTTGCTAGTTATTTCTGGATTTGAAATTAATTGTTTTATGTATTCCCAATTAGCTTTTGTTTGTTTTTGTGGGGTTTTTTGTTGGGTTGGTTGGTTTCAATTCTGTTTTATTTTTGTTCCTGGGGATTGAATCCAGAGGTCATTTACTATTGTGATACATCCCTAGCACTTTTTATTTTTTATTTTGAGACAAAATCTTGCTAAGTTACTTAGTGTCTTGGGACTTGGCTGACTGGTCTCAAACTTGGTATCCTCTTGCCTCAGCCTCCAGAGTCACTGAGATTACAGGCATGTGCCACCACACCTGATCTGTTTTGTTTTAAATCATATACTAGAATTTTTCATTTATGTTTGTATGCATAAATTAAGAAAAACAACTTTTACTGGATAAGACCAGCTTCTAAAGATGTGGAAACATTCTGTGTATCATTCTAACACTCAAGCTGAGACAACTTACAAGTCATCCTCAGCTCAGAGGCCTAGAATTTATCAGTGAAAACTGATGTGTTATTTAAATTTTCCCCAGATCATTTTGGGTTGGCAAGTTAGTCTGGTATTTAGAGCACAGATATCAGGGCTATAATTTATAACTCACAATATGCCAGTAATAATTAAAATGTTGTTATAATTTCCCTTGTACTCCTGCCTTCCATTAACATCTTTAATTATTATAGCCTAATTTGGCAACCAATTACTGAAGTGAAAGGTAGACCACTAAAAAAAAGAAAAAGAAAAGATTGCTTCCTTTCAGAAGACAATGAATTAAAGAATGTATTATGTGCTGCTTTTGTTCATGTCTACTGAAAGTTTAATGTCTGTGTTAAAATATGGACAAATTCTTTCATAGTCATTATCCCAGGTACAGATTATTGTTATATCACATGTATTTCAGAGCTTCTTTTAGAGGCATCCTATGGATTAATCACTTGTGCCATTTGTAAGAGTACCAGAGCTGCTGTTTATGCCATGAATTGTCTTCTCTGCGTTCCCACACACTACTTAACTTCAGATCAAGGCATCTAGCTTACAGACATGAGTTAGAAAAGGAAATGAGCCAAGTCATTAATTTATTTGTGGGGAGTAAGAAACAGTAGTTTCAGGATTTTCAACATCATGGATAAGAGATTTTTGAGTGACTGATGTACTATCACCTTCTTCTTTGGCATGTCCTTGAAGTTTGGAAATTACATAATGTAATGAATGTAAGGCATAAAGCAAATATTTAAGTAGACAGACTCTGCCATTTTGCCCCTCAATCTCTGTTATCCATTACCTTCATAGATACTGTTTTTGCTCCCATCAGGGCACTGGGAGCTGGAATAGAGAAGGGAAGAAGGATCTGCAACTTCAAGGCCCCCCTAGTCTAGCATAGTTTTAACATAAATTTGGAGTTACAGAAGGAAAATGCGTATTCCTGTGAAAAGCTATTAATAGCATAGCCCAATCTAGTCCAGAGAATTCAGGAGAAGCCCAGAGAGAAGAGATATTTAAGTCAGGACATAAAGAGTAAGCACATGGGTCAGAGGAGTCTTTAGGCTGAGAGAGCCTGTACAAAGGCCTGAGAAGGAATAGAGAAGAGATTACTGAGACTGTATCTGATGAGACAGGGTAGACTGACACAAAGTGAGAGAGCAGGTAAGAAATCAGAGCCTTGAGTACCGTAGTAAGTTATTTGTTTTATCTAAAAGTAACATAAAATCTTGAATGTTCAATGGGAAAAATGACTAAACTAGATTGTTGCCTAGACAGAAGTTGCTCTGAATGTTGTGGGAGTCTGGCTTAGCTGATGAGAGTGCTTGTAGGTAGAGAAGTTTAAGAAGCTATTGTAGTAATTCAGGCAATTATTAAGTGTTAACAGAAAGAATGAGAGAAGTGGATGCATTTTTTAATATCTGTGGAATAAACTTAATAGGTCTTGATTGTTAATAGGAGTGAGAAGTGAGGGAAAGTGTTAGTCTTTCAAATAATAAACCTGTGCTTTCTCTGTCTTAGGCCCCCTCTTAGGTGCTGAGTATATATTACATAGAATTCATTATCTAGTCAAATTATTAAAGGATGACTTTGAGCTATGAAGTATAGCCAGTAGTAAAGATGGGTAGAGAGGCAAAGTTGAAAGTTAAGTTGAATAGTTCTATATTGGACAATGTTAAGTTTCAGATGTTTATAGGGAATTCAAGTGGAAATAGCAAAGAAAAGGTTGAACATACAGATTTGGAGTTCAGAGATCTGGCTAGAAATAATACTGAGAAATTGTTAAAGCTAAAAGAATTAAGAGATTACTTTGAAAAATTGTAAAATAAAAAGAAAATAGAACCAGGGACTAAGTCTTGAGTAGTTCCAAGTTTGGGGGTATAAGTTAAAAGATTTTAAATTTGAGTAATGCATGCTCCTAGAAGTACATGGATAGATTTATGGCACTTATTTTCCAGCTTTTTAATTTGACCTATTCAAGATGTAGCCTGTAGCTTTGTGGTGATACTTCTTTCCTGCTTTCAAATTATACTTACTATTCTACCATTTTTCAAAGGAAAATTATATATCTTGTTCATTCCAAATTCTACTGCAGCTAATTTCCCTAGGTATAAAGAAAAAAAAACTTGAGATATTGTTGTCCAGGATGAGAAAATCTGTGATGTCAATAATTGGGTGATGAATCCTTTCATTAAATCATTTTGTGTCCTTTTTTTTTGTTTTAAGAAAATTGAAAATTGTTGGTTGCCAGATTGCTAAAATAATTTTTAATTATAGATCATAGTGATTTAGGGCCTATAACTTGGAAGGAATACAAAGTTCTCTTCCCATTCCCAATTACTTGCTTATATGAACAAGATTTCCAAGCACTGACATCCATATAAATGAAGAAGGGAATTCTGACTTTTACCTTAATCTTAATTCATTTCAATCTATGGAATCAGGAGCTAATTTTAAAAAGCTTTACTTATCTCATTAAGAGAAGAATTCCCAGTACAAGTTTATTTTTATTATTTTAGATATATGGATTGAATTCCATAATAAGTTTTAGTGATTTTGATTAATTGTGTGCTATTAATTATCATCATAACTCAATATTGTAGAAATTTTTAAATACATACTTAGGGTCATAGAAAATTTGGAAAAATCAAAAGACTATTTAAACATGCATTTTTCACGTAATTATGTTAGAATAGTGGATATAAGATATTTTAACATAAAAATGTATTAGGATAAAACTTTGTGGGAAACATAAGTTCAAGAAGAAAAAAAGAAATATATAAATTTCTAGCTATTCAAGGAGATCTTGTTCATTCATATTTTAAATTGTGAGCATGGACTTCAAATCAGTATGTATATAATTCCACTGGATATATTTGAAGTAGTGATGTAAATGTGAAAAAAATAGAATTTCACAGTTCAAAGTAGGCCAAAAATTACATCCTTTGATACTATTTAAGTTTATGATGAAAAAATAAGATGTCAATTTGAAACATGCAAAATGGAGCATGGTTGGTTTTTTCCCTCTTCTTACTTATTTTGTAAGTACAAAGACCAGTACACTAGAGAACTAAAATGGATATGTAGGAAAGTGTAACCAGAATATGAGGAAGGAAAACAAGAATGAGCAGTCATGGAAGATAGAAGAGCATTTCTATGAGGGAATGAGCAGCTGAGCTTCACATTATTGTGAGATGCATCAAGAAGACTAAAGAGCCGGGCTTGGTGGCATATACCTGTAATCCCAGCACATTGGGAGGCTGAGACAGGAAGATCGTGAGTTCAAAGCTAGCCTCAGCAACAGCAAGATGCTAAGCAACTCAGTGAGACCCTGTCTCTACATAAAACACAAAATAGGGCTGGGGACATGGCTCAGTGGTGGAGTGCCCCTGAGTTAAATCTCCAGTACCAAAACAAAAAAACAAAAAAAACAAGAAGACTAAAGAGATTACACTATATTTGGCCAAATCTAGCACATTGGCTGATTTAGTAGGAATATTTTCTATATTATTTTTGATATGGGCATTGTGAGGGGCTCAGAATTTAATAAAGAGAGATTGTGAAGGAAGAAATAGCGTGTAAAGAGCTCTTCTGATAAGAGTGGTTTGTGAAGAGGAAAGAGACTGAATGGTAGGGGAGTTGCCAGGTTAATAGCTTTTTTTAAAATAGGAGATACCAAAACGTGTTTGAATATTCAGAGAATGGCTCGAGTAAAAACTGAGTTTGAAGATGTAGGTTGTAAAGTTTAAATGACCAGTGAGGTCCTTAAAAAGATGTGAATTCTGAATCAAAAGGAACTCTCGATCCATTATAATAGGAAGAGAGGAGAACATGGTTTTGCATGTTGTGAGATATGTGAATCTAGCATAAGAAACTGAGGTATTTCTCATCAGATGGGTTCATTTTTCTTTGAGACAGAAAAATCAAATTTGTTTACTAGAATTAACTCAGGAAAGAAAGGTTTTGGAGATTATCTTTGCCAAAAGAGAGATAAAGCTGACTGGGGTTAAGGGCAGTGAAACATTTGGAGATTATAAATTGATAGTGAATCCCATCATTTGAGGGTTTTTCTCTATACTTCAGAGTTCAGCTGTTCTGGAAGAGGCAATGAAGAAGGTGGAAGGCTAAGTTCAACTAGGGTTGGGAATTTGCACAACAATTGTAACAGAAGGATCAAGGGACAGCAGCATGGATAGGTGTGACAGATGGCAAAACAACAACAAAAAGAAAAAAAAACAAGACGAGAAGCTGTAAAGCTAATATGTAATTTTTATTTCTGAACTGCTAGATAGATAGAAGTTAGTACCAGAGGCTACTACAGTTGTCACAGGGGACTTGGAAATGTGTGATTTTGATTTTGGTTCCCTTGCATCTTCTGGATGTTTCTCTCCCCTGCAGTCCCGTTACCTATAACCTACTTCCATGAAATAGTCCATCACAGACTCCCTTACTTTGCCATGCTCCAATGTAAAGTCTCATGAACAGTTATAAAGATATGCAGAAAGAATGAATCACTAACATCAATGGGTTTCTTTGTGTTTCAGAAGAAAATTATAAATTTAAATAAGACCAGATAACTGGAAAGCAAGAAGATATTTGTGAGCAAAGTACTTTTCTTGGTTCCCTTAGTCCTCTTGCCATCATCCCCAGGCCTCTGAATTGTATCTAAACAGCTGAGAACAAATGTAAGGGAGTAAGCATACATTTACAAACACCAGTTCTCCACCTCTAGTTTTATGAAATCACAGAATGTCACCATTAATCTGAAAATGTATCATCAGTTTTCATCACAAAGTTAATTTGAATTTGTTTTATGAAATGT
>CM053399.1:63546416-63573645 GCA_028644305.1 Xerus rutilus | reverse complement strand
GACAATGAACTTGTAACCATATAGCAAGAGACAGGGTTGGAGAGGTGAATAGGAACCAGCCTATTGAAAGATTTGTGTGAAGATACATGAAGATCCGTGGGCAAATGGGTTCAATCTACAATTCACAGAAACCTATGATCACTGCTGTCTATAGCCTATAAGAAGCCTTTATGTGAATTAGAGAAAGGCACCCCCTCATAGACATAGTTCAGTAACAGGACTCTGGGCTGGAACAAAGAGGCTTGCTAGATTCCTTCCGGCACTTACTAGCCTCTCTCAGCCACAGAGGGCACTGTGACTCTAGATCCTTCTTGCCTTCTAAGAGTCACAAACAGGGCCTTCCAGCGGGCTATGTTTTCATTTTCATTTATTCCCTGTTCTAGAAATTATAGACACTCTACCTTTTTCTTTTATAAGATAAGCAATTATGAATTATCATTATCTGGCTTCTGTAGAAAGTTTAATTTGAAGAAAGCTTCTTTGCTTAGAGTTTTTAAATGTTTAAAAATCTGTTATAGGCAGTAGACAGTAATTGAGGATTATTCAATATAAGATAAAACAATCAAGTTTATATTTCAATAACACCATTCTGGTAACAAATTGGAAGTGGAATTATGTGGACAAAGCTAGAAGCAATAAAACTAGTTATGTCATTTTTTCCCCTCAGAGTTTAAGTGATTAACAATAAGGTCAAGAATTAAATAGAATAAGTGAGAAAAAAAGAAAAATCTAAATCCTAAAGTATAAACCACAGTAGGTTAGACGTGTGGATTAGAAAAAGGAAATCCTCCATTTGGGGTGATGGAATGCTTTACCTTGATTGAGGATGAAAAGTAAAGAGCAGAGTGTTCCATGGGAAGGAAATGTGGATAGTCTGGTCCTTTGCTCCTTTCCAGGTGCACTATGGACTTCCACATAGACAGATGCCAGGCTCAGTTGACTTTAAATGTAGATTCATGAGATACCAGAACTAGAAGAGAATTTTAAAATCACCGACTCCAACTTAAAGACAGAGGAAAAAAATGACTTAACTGGAAAGTGGCCAAACCAGGATTAGAATTTATGTCTGGTTTATAACCCAGAATTCTTTCATCATACCATGCTCCTTGTGGTTCTCAACTTTTTTCTTAAATATCTATTAGTATCATAAAGCTAAGTTGAATTAGAATGAGAAAATGTGTAATTATAAACTCCAGGTACACTAATCAGTATCTGGAACTGGAGTTAGAGGGGAGTAGAAAATCAGACCAAACATTTTTCAAGTATATTTCTTACTGTATAATCTTCATCATTTTAGGCTTTGCAAGGTATCAAGTCAATCTGTAGCTCTTTAATGAGAATCTAGCATGTATTCGTACTTGAGGCATTATGGACAAAGGAAGACTTGAGTGCTTAGGAAACATTTGAAAAAACATTAAGTGTGAGTTCACCCTCTCCTAAGGATGGTTTTGGTTATGTCAGCATTTGGAAGAAAGAAAGCAACATGAAATGAACTGCAGTGGCATGCCTGGTGCAGGTTGGAGAGGTATAAAAAGAGGGGCAGCTTTAGAGGTCATATGTGATATTCATTCTTTCTTAATTCACAAATGTGTACCAGACAGGAGGAATACAAATCACAGTTTTTATTTTATATATATTAAGTAATTCTTGATGAATTTTGAGGGGAAAGTACACAATGAAAGAATTGCTTTAGGAAGGAAAACCTGGTTTTATGTGTCAGGCTGAAGTGGAGAGGGGCCCATTAGCCTGGCATCAGAAAACCATCTAGGAAGCTACTGCAGTGATTGAATCCAGGGGCAGAAGGAGTACCTCGTGGAGATTGCCTCATCTCATGAAAGTTGACATGCAGTCTTGTCTGTGGACAGAGTATCAGATTGAGTGGAATTGGTAATGTCCAGTCTTATGATTCTCTCCCTTTGAAATTCCCATTCAATGTCTATTTTTCTTGTTACAACCATTAGATTGCCTGGCTTGAGATTTGTTACTGGCATCTCTGCTTCTCCAGGAAAATGCCAAAAGACCAATCACTGATGCTGAAATAGCAATTTCTTCCCCCTTTGTGGAAAACTGTGATGTTTCCCAGATGACAGCTGCAGAGAATTCTGCAAGCATTTTATATAAGGGAAATGAAGTGGCAAATAGAGAAAAACAGTACATTCACTGTGGAAGATGGCTTCTATGGATCATAAACCTGAGCTACTCCCGACCAGAATCAGAGAAGACAGAAGAAGCCCTATATTTTTTAAAATGTAGGGTGAAGTGACTATCAGTTGTTCTTGCCAAAGGAAAGGAGTCAGGAAAAGAATGTTAGATATAAAATTCAAGCTGGAAAATATTTTTCATGGGTAAAGGCTCACAGAGTTGTCAATTGGTCCAGGTGACCTTTAATACCATATTCCAAATAATGAAAAGATGGACATTGAGGAGATTAGTTTTCTAAAATGTAGATCTCTTATCATCATCCATTTGTCTACTTAAGGTGGAGAACTTCTATTCAATTTAGAATGAACCACACATAAGCCAAATAGAATACCCCCTCAAAACCTAGAGTAGTGTTTTTCAGAGTATGGTCCCATCCAGCATGACCAGGATAACCTAGAACTTAGAGGTTGGAATCAACTGAATCAGAAACTCAATGGGGGCAGGGGAAATACATTACTCAGTGGTAGAGTGCATGCTTAGCATGTGCAAGGCTCAATTCTCAACACAAAAAAGGGGAGACAGAGAAGGGGGAAAAAAAGCAACACAAGAACAAAACCTCTAGTAGAAGAGCCTAGTAATCTGTGATCTAACAAGCCCTTCAAGTGACTCTCGTACACTCCAAAATTTGAGAACCATTGACCTAGACTTTGATATTTGGCCTGGCTTTACTGCTTTTCAGTAGCTCCTTGACCCCACTGATAGGCAACTAGAATTCATCTTTAAGTAAGTGACATTATTTTTAACAAATCTGAGAGGTATGGATAGTGCAATGCATGAGCTTTGAAATTACCCAGCTATTCCCTATTGTCATTATAAACCTCTCTTAGCTTTAGTTTCTGCTATAAAATTAAAGCAGTGATATATATATTTTGCTGTTTCTGTTTAAAGAATATATACATACTATACAATATGTATATCTCCCACTATGTGCTAGGCATTATGTCATTTAAATAAACCTGAGATCACAGTTAGAATAATGAGTATTTTCATAAACACGGTACACTTAAATTTAAATTTTAGATAAATGCAAATAATTTTTAATATAACTATATCCCAAACATGGTGTAGAAAATTCTTATACTAAAAATGTATTTAATCTCAGTAATATTTCTTATTTATCTGAAATTAAAACTTAGCTGTCATATTTTTACTAGCTAAATTTGATGTTTATTCATATTTTACAATAGCTGGACCAACTAATTGGGGAAGAGATGACTTTCCAGAAGATAAAATAAACTTGAAATATTAAGAGGGAAATAGGAATGAGCTAAAGAAGTTCACACAATTAAAGTGTTGGTTACAAAATCTGCATACATTAGAATTATTTGTTAGCAAGTAGCAAAGATATATCTGAGTTTATTTAATCAAAAGAGGGGATTAATTGTAACAGTTGGAGTATCTTCTCAAATTCAAGGATCCATGGACAGCTAACCCTGGGAAGAGCAACCATGGACTGAAGCACTGTAAGGCATCTGAAAAGACCATGGCCTTTATCGGCAGTCCGGCTTCTTCCCATATTTCTACTTTGTTCTTAGTATTCTTTTTTTTTTTTTTTTTTTTGGCACCAGGGATTGAACTCAGGGGTACTCGACTACTGAGCCACATCCCCAGCCCTATTTTGTGTTTTATGTAGAGAAAGGGTCTCACTGAGTTGCTTAGCACCTCACCATTGCTGAGGCTGGCTTTGAACTCACAATTCTCCTGTCTC
This sequence comes from Xerus rutilus, assembly GCA_028644305.1. Taxonomy (NCBI): domain Eukaryota; kingdom Metazoa; phylum Chordata; class Mammalia; order Rodentia; family Sciuridae; genus Xerus; species Xerus rutilus. The sequence goes on along the minus strand of CM053399.1, from coordinate 63,569,735 downwards.
AGCCTCCCAGAGTGCTGGGATTATAGGCATGAGCCACCGTGCCCGGCTCCCAGTATTCTTGAAAAGAGGTTTTAGACATATCACAGTCAACATGGGGAAATGATGCCAAATATTCAGCTTTCAAGTTTTTATTTTTTCTGTTTATACAAAATCTCTGCATTTCATGAGTTCAGTTCCACATTACCAAAAACAAGAACTGGCCAAACTTGCCATGTGACACATGGTAAATTATATGAACTTTTCACTCCTCCTGCAATGATGTAGATATTTGTTTGGAAAAGGCCTAATGTAATTAAGAAAGGTATTACTACATCGGCACATACCAGATACTTCCAAAACATTAGTCTTCTTCCTGTCCTGGAAAACTATTAAATTGTGCCAATTTCCATCCTTTAATTTTCAGTTTTAATATACTAATAGCCCCTATTGCAGTCAATGAAATAAGGAACAAGTTTCAACAAGGAAGAACCTTAACTTGTAGATGGACTTTAAAGACCCCCAGGAATACTTACATGTACTTTATGAGAGGAAGACAGAGAAAGAGAGCAGAAAGACAACTAAGGGTATTTATAATAGGTCATGATGAGCAGGACCATTCAAGTCCACCTCTGCTTGAATGTGAGTGGGATCTTCTTTTCTCCTGTCTTAAAGTCTTGGCTTCTGTTATTTGTTCTCAACCTACCTTTAGTAACTCTAGGAATAAAATAAAAAATAAGACTTTTGTGACATCTTAATCTTCAAAACTTTTCTGGTTTCATTATAATTCACATAGAATCTTTATAGTTCTCACTTTTAAATAGATTATGATTTTTGAAAAGTGATTGATCTCTCTACGTTGATGTAGTTATAATTACCCAGCTAGTATTTTTTTTTCTGTTTGAGCATGCATTATTGTATTTCATCTAGCACCTTAAGCATTGATCAGGTTTCTCCATTATGTGGTTCTTTGATCTGTAATTTATCCATCTATGTGAAGAAAAGGAATTGTACTGAATGAAGACAATAAAGGGTAAAGCAATTAGAGGACATCTCTAAATAATAATAGTTGATGCAAAGTTAAGTCTCTGACCCTGTGGCCTAAAACCTCCTTCTGAATTAAATAGTGAGAGAGTCTGAGCATAGTTAGGTATGATTGAGACCGTGGAGAGTGGGGCAAGGACAGAGTAGTCATGCTTTGGTGGGAATTCTGCCAAGTGTGTTGGTCTTGAGAAGCGCTCACGGAGGCTGCCATAAAGCTGGTTTGTAACTGAAGTTCTCTTGTGAGCACAGGTAGGATAAGTTGGTAATATTAAAGAGAAATTCCATTATGCTTCATCAAACCAGACTTAATAAATGCCTTATTTTTACATTTTTCATTCTGAAAATTCCATTTATCTCACCTCTTCCTGCCTTTTGTAAGCAAAATTTAATAACTCCTTTCTGCATTTGGATTTGAGCTCTCTCCTCTTTTTACTATCTTTTTCCTCTCCTGTAGTCTCCTTGCATCCTCTCTTATGCAGATGTTTCATTTCTCTTTTTCGCATAACAATAATAACAAATATTAATTGATGTTTACCTTTAGGCATTTTGCTAAGTAGTTCAGTTGTCTCATCTCATTTAAGGCATATAGCAGTCTTATTATCCCTATTTTTAGATGGAGAAACCGAGGCTGTGAGATGTCCAGTGACTTTTCTAAATCACACAGCTCCCACGTTTTAGAGCTGAGATGAAATACCAGATATATCTGGGTGGTGAGAAGGCTCCCAGTTCCATGTTCTTAAGTTTTCTTGTGATATATATCCCTTACTGAACATTTGGAAGAAATGTAAAAGAAATGTGCTTTTAAAACACCCACAAAGAACCAAGGCTAAAACTTTGCTATCTTTTCTTTCCTTCTGTATTTTTTGCACATAGTGAATTTTTAATTTCTAACACTATTATTTGTTAGTCATTTTGAATGAATTAATACCTTAAAATGCATAAAACCACAAATCTTATTTTACCAGCAAAACATATTTTGTTACCTTTGAAAAAAGTAGATCTTATATGTTATTTTAAATTATATCCTCAAAGTGGAACAAATAATTCATTATCATTTGATTTTTCAGCAATGCTGCGTCACGTTAGAGAATACTTAATTGTTAAGTAAACAATTAGATGTAATTCTGTGAATATTTCTGATGATGAAATGTCCTTTTTGTTTCTCATATATTTTCTTCAAAGAAAAGATTAAAATTAATTTTTCAATCTTGCACACGCTTCTGGTCCACAAGATGAAAATTTCTACAAATGAATATTGTAGGCTTATGTCTGAAACAGGAAGAATGGAAAGAGTAAAAGCATCAACTTCATTACATTGGTGGGGTGGGGACAAAGTCTGTATGCAAATGGCTTCTAATACAGTGACTCAGAAACATGATAAAAGCTGTACTTTATTCTGGGACAAAGCATTCCTTGAACTTGAAGCTGATACACTTATATGTTTCAAAATGAATACAGGGTGCTGACTTCACTCAAAAGGGTTATCTACTGGTAAAGAAAGCAGATTAATTTTAAATAGCTGTGACCCTCTAGCCAAATTCTATTTCAAGTGAACTGGGAGGAAGGGAAGTTGAGTGTCCTAGTTTGGCTTGACCTTCTCTACTTCTTTTGGGAATTTGAATGTAAACTCCTCCTCCTCATTTTTTTTTTTTAACTTAAAATAATCAACTCAGAGTACCTTTGTATCAGGATAGACTTTTGAAAAGACGAAACCAGGTTAAAACCTTCTCCCTATCCCCACCAGCACTGTGACCTTGTTAGTAAAATTCCACTATTTATAAAATAGGGATCAAAGATTTATGACTTGAAGTGAGAACAAATAAGTGTAGTGATTATACTAATAAAACACATAGTAGGTATCCAAATGTTTAAATTTCCATCCTGAGCACATATTTGACCTACTTGCCAATAGCAAAAACTTTGATAGCTGTAGCATGTTGCCATTTACACATATACCGGTATGTATTAGTTTTGTGATTACTTCTTTCCCCACTCCTGGGCATGCTTCCTTTCTTTGCATGGGAAGCTGAAGTTCAAAGAGACGAAGTGACTTGACCATGATTACAGAGCTGATACAGAGCTAGGGCTCAGATCCAGACCTCCTGACTGCTCATCCTGGGCTCTGTGTACTGCACTGAATCTGCCTACTTCATCTACATATTCAGAAACAACCATGTGTTCTGGGCTCTGTTTTCCTCACACTAGTAATTGACAATTAAGGATTTAGCTGTATGCAAAAGGAAAAAAACGAAATAGTGTTTAAATAGATGTAGCCTCCAGAATTTTTTCTAATGTCAGCCACTCCCTTTTATGAAAATTAATGTTTTAAGATATAATTAGTATTCTGAGCATAGGGTGACGGTAAACATAATGTTTTTGCATTATCATGAAATGGCAAAATTACCCATTCTCAAAGGACCAGCTGCTGCAGGGCGGCTGGCACCCATGCTGCCTACGTTCTCAAAACTATTTTAATTGGTAGTTTTCCGAATTTTTTTTTATCAGTCAGAGAGGAAATGTATGTGTAAACCTATTAAAGCCATACCATCTGTTATGATGAGTGATATCACTGAATCTTTGTAAAATGTTCCATCTCAGGATTTTGAGGCTGCTCTGTATTCTTACTGAGGCAAGGGTCCCTATAACTCACTCACCTCCTCAAGCAAGCATAGAAAAATTATGTATAAAACAAAGACAGGAAAATTCTACCCATACTTTTTAATAATATTTCTTCTATAGGTCTATAAGTTTGAATTAATATGTACAATATATATAAAACTGTTGATCACATTAGATATATGTGGTCCTAAATGTCCACATTTTGAAATAAGAATACCTGAGATCAAATCCAATATCCACCCAAATTGCTGATGGCTTTAAACAAAGGACTGAACCAATTGGAACTGCTCTCATATCTATAATAAAGATAATAAGTCTTATTCCACTAGGTTACAGAGAGAATTCAGTAGTTATGAAAATTATAAATCAATGAATAGTACACTGTTACCAATAACAACCATTTACTAGGTACATATTAGGCACTTTATAAGGGCTCATGTGTATATTATCTACTTTCATCTTCCCCCAAAGCCTTCATATTGTACATTCCTATTATATCCAATTTAAAGATGAGAATATGGACACTTAAAGAGGCTGACAATTATCTATAGATGAAAATTAAGAAAATAGAGGACACAAAGATTGAATTGGCACTTATTCTTTATTAATTCAATTAATATTTGTTCATAATAGATCTGAACAAAATTGGACCCTGGAAGGAGGAAATAGGGAATGGAAGTTGTGTAAGCGACCAGCCATGTTCATTTTACCCTGGCTGCTATGTAGACAATAATTAAAAGGTGACAGGAGAGGATTCAAGGAGATGAGGCAAGTGGTCGTGAAAGTTCAGGTGAGAGATGGAGTTGGCAGCAGTGAAGGTGAAGAAACCTGCATGAACTGAAGACACTGTGAAGGTGCAACTGAACCTTTGGCAATGGTGGGAAAGAGGACTCCAGCAAGAGTAGCCCTTGTCCCTGACTCTGAGCAGCATGCTGACCTGAGTTGAGGAGTTCTAGAATGGATGTACAGAGTGATGACATTTTTCTAGCCTCAAGCCCCATGCTCTTAGCCATTATTAATTCTAACATTAAGTGTTATTATGAAAATTTCCATGCCACATAACTGTAAACTACCCAGAAATATTTATGAAAAAATCAAATTATTCCTTCCCATGTGAAAAGAGAAAAAATGAAAGTCTCACAAAGAACTTTCTACAGTTCTTAGTTTTCAAAGTAAGCACTTTGAACAAGATCGCAAGTCTCTTCAAACTTCATTAAATCTGAATTTCAATATTTATAGTGTTATGAGGTGAACTTGTTGAAAAAAAAATTTTGAAGATAATTTGCCAGAAAGTTAACAGATTTATTTTACATGTTTGAGTCATATGTAATTTTTTCTTTCTGAAATTTTTGTATTGTTCATATTTTCTAAAATGATTGTATATTACTTTTACAGCTAGCAAATTAAGAATTTTGTAAAATATAATATATAAAGTTACATTTGTTATGTCTGTGCAGTCCATAGTAATAAGTCCTGAGAACCACTCAAATCATAACTTTCATCAAAACCAATTTAAAACCAATCAAAACAATGATGAATTTGACAGACATCTTAAAATACATGTCCTAACTATGCCATATGAGATGCAGCCCCAGTCAGTGTGAACTAAAGTTTAGGATGGGAACTGACTAGTAGTGTGCTCAATCTGGAGAAGGCTGGGAAGGCAGAGGAGCTTAAGGTTTATTTGATGTATTGTAGCTTAAGTTTCCTTCCAAATCTGAACATTTAAAAGTTTCTTATACTTTTTACTTCCCCTTATCATAAAAGTAGAAAGTCATAAAAATAAAAATATCCTTTTAAAAATCCTCCCAGCACTGCTGAATTTTGCCTCTTTCTTCATTTCAGGGTCAATGATTGTATCTTGCGGGTGAATGAAGTGGATGTGTCAGAGGTTTCCCACAGTAAAGCGGTGGAAGCCCTTAAAGAAGCGGGATCTATTGTCCGGTTGTATGTACGGAGAAGACGACCCATTTTAGAGACGGTTGTGGAAATCAAGCTGTTCAAAGGGCCTAAAGGTAATAAAAAAAAACAATGACTCATGATAAGACATGAATAGCAAAAACGATTTGGCTAAAGTTTGTGCTATGACTCACCTACAACATGCCTTATTTTATTGTGACATTCATTGTTAACCAAGAGATTTTAAATTCTACAATTATAGTTTTTATAGAGGTCCCTCCCCCCCACACAAAAACCTCATTTTCCTATTTTTTTCTTTTGTGGCACTGGGGATCAAACTCAAACTCAACACTTTAAGCATGCTAGGCAAACACCCTACCAATAATCTATGTTCTAGCCCAAGAAACTAAAACTCTTAATATGAACTCGGATAAGTAAATAACAGATTTACATAGGAATATCCTTAAGAATAATAAATAGCAGCAAATGTTGCATTTTTCTGTGATTTTTTAATGTGTGTTAATACTTCCTAATTCTTTAGATATGAGTGGTAAATCCTCTCATTTGGAAAAATAGTAATATAAAAATCTATACTGATATAACAATGATAACAATTACAACACTGTCATGATTTGTTTTAATTTCATGATATTCTTATGCTTTATACCCAAAAAGTATTACATAGTATTTTATGCTTGGAATAAATAAATTTTACTTTTTTTTCAGCTGGGCGCAGTGGCGCAAGCCTGTAATCCCAGCATTTAGGGAGGCTGAGACAGGACAATCGCAAGTTCAAAGCCAGCCTCAGCAATAGCAATTCCCTGTCTCTAAATAAAACACAAAATAGGGCTAGGGATGTGGCTCAGTGGTTGAGTGCCCCTGAGTTCAATCCCTGGTACCCAAAATTAAAAAATAAAAAATAAATTTTACTTTTTTGAAGTGTCTTAAATCTCTAAGATTATTGTGGTTACTCTGAAGAACTACATAAGCAGTAAGATGAATCAAAATACTAATTTTTAACAATTAATAATCCTTTGAACACTATTCTTTAAAATGATAACATTTAATATTAGTTGAATAGCGTTTAAACATTTTAGAAAAATCTAATATTTGGATTTACAGTATTTAAATATTTTAGGTGGTGATTACTCACTTCACTCTTTGAGTAGATCATTTCCCTTTCCTTTAAAATCTATTCCATCTCTAATATTTTGAAAAAACTAAGCATGCAGTTTACTCTGGGAGACACTAGTAGGTGGTCTTTAAAATCTCAGGCCCAAAAGTCAGAACTGAATTTAAAAGCCTGATTCAGCCAGTTACTGGTGGAATCACCTTGACTGGGCCGCTCCCCTTATTATTAAGTAAAGATTATAATGGTACATCTATCCATAAGCTTTCTGAGGACTAAGCATTTAACTAATAGTGGGCACAAGTCAAGCCTGGTGAAGAGTTCAGACTTTAGACCCCAATAGTCTCGAATGGAACCCTGGCTCTGCAGCTCATCAGCTAAGAGACTAGGCAAAATGATTAACCTCTCTGCCTTTTCTCATCTACAAAAAGCAAATAAAAATAGTACTTGTTCTTAGAATAGTTGTGAGAATTGACTGTCAATTTGTATTAAGTATTTAGGATAAAGCCTTACACAAAATAACTGCCCAACAAATATTACTATGGTAAACATGATATTTTTAGTATTATTTACTATATATGATTTTAACCTTTATTACAAGTTTGGTAATATAAGATAAATACTTAGAGATCTCGCATGTGTTAAATTCAAGTGTATTAAAATCACAGACTTGAATTTCAAAAAAGTAATAATAATAAAGCATTTTCATACTATACTCTTCAGCGGTATGGAAGAAAGACTATCTACCCTATCCATTTACTAAAATTTTATTGACAGTGCACCTGAAATTTAAACAAAGTAGGAATGTATATTATTTCTATTGAAAATACATACTACATATAAATAATATGTAGCTATTTCTATAATTCAGTTATCAGCAATTATTCAGCACAACTCTAAGGCAAATACTAATTTTAAGCACCCAGTGAAGTACTACCATTCATTTACAAGCTTCGAACTTTCCGAGTCACTTGATGACCTCCAACTGTTCAGTAGAGCACTTAAAAGCTATATAGAGAATTGATAACCAAAACTTTTTTATTTTACCAGGAACACATTTTTGAACCCTTATTTTTGGCACTTTGGCAACCCTCCAGATGATTTACTTAATTCTGAACTCTTTCTTCTTTGAGCTGGGAGTGGGTCAGGAATTGTCTTGCAACATGGGAGGGCCAAGGGGTAGCGGGAGTGGAGGGGAGCTTTAGAAGTGAGCATTAGTCAACCAGGTATACTTAGGCAATAATCTACCAAAATTACACAACCTATAAGAGAGGGGTTCACATACAAGCTTGGTGTACTAAGCCAAGGAGAACAAGGATAATCCTGAAAAGAACTTTGCATCCTGAGAGTCAGCTCTGCCATATCCCTACTGGGCCTGTTGGGATTATACTGAGTTAGTTACACTTCTTGTACTGTTGTTATGCAGAGGTCATTGATTAGGAATTGATTTCTCTATATAAAACTTATTGATTTACAAGAAAATTAACTGCTCTAGTCTTTGAATTCCTAAGGTTTCTCCCAGTACCTTAAACACAGGAAGCACAGAATCAGCACAAATTAAATAATTAAATTTGATCTTATACTAAATCTAATAATACCTTGCTATCTTAATAGCAATTAGCAATTTATAATTATTCACTTAGCAATTTATAATTATTTTTGACTTAGGATACATTTGAAAGAAAGCTCTATCAGTGCTTAGCTTATACCATGAAGAGTCATGTGCATTGTGGAGGATGAAGATGAATCAGATAGAGTCTCCTCAAGAAGTTCCAATACAAAAGAAGAGATTCATTAGGTGTTACTTGGAGAAGGCAGAAAAGGGTGAAGGGATTTGAGCTATATGCTTGAAACACAGTTGATGACACTTATTAAGAAACTATATGGGAGTGTGTCAAGGATGAGGCCCAGCTTTCTAGTTGGGGTACCATCTGTGAGAAGGTGAAGATTATGAAGGAATGATTGTGGAGGAATGACTAAGGATTCGCTTTTGTACATGGTGGAAGAGTGGAGTGCATCTGAAAAGGACATCTCAAGGAACAGAAGTGGGGAAACTGAAAACCCTGTCAAATTCAAACACTGGTTTCCTCCCATATTTTGCCCAACATCTGAACTTGGGAGATAACTGAATAATTGACTTTCTCCGATGAATAATCTTTAATATTAGAAAATCATAAATATGGCTACTTTAGTTATTTTGAACAGTTATAAACATTTAGTTAATCCATTTTATAGACTTTCTTAATATCCAGACTATTTTCAATTGGAGAATTGTTTTTATTTGTTTTTGCACAATACAAAAGGTAAAAAGTGTTTGTTATTACTTCCTTTTCTGTAGGTACAACATTATGGGATTCTTTAAACAGTAATTAAATAATTATATAAATTAAATTTTACATTTTTATAATTCCATATAATTTTATTCCTTCCATCTATTGCACAGACTGATAATTCTGAGATAACCTTTGATATTTGTGATTCTGTTTTTATAGTAGTGTTAATCTTCCCAATATTCAGATAGAACTACCTGCTTGGTGATTTATAGCTAGTATTTCAATAATGAATATTTTGGTAATATGCAACTATGATTTAGAATATCTTAACAATATGTAAGAATTTCCCTAACCTCATAGTTAAGAGATTTGGTCATTGAAAGCAGCTGGAGTATCTATGTGTGTGGGCAGTCAAATGAGGGAGAAAAAGGATAATCATATGTAGATAGCATTGATTAAATAAATCCATTTAGGTTTGCCAAGCAACTGAAAATCAAGAAGGAAAATATAAAGTAAGTATGTGGGTTCCTGGGAAATAGATTTACAATAAAAGAATTCTAGTGACTTTCCAAAGACCCTCTAAGTCATAACTTCTAAAGAGCTATATAATTAAACATATATCAAACTGTTATTTCCTATGGCCTAAGAATTTATGTAAAAATTTCAGAAACTGGTCATGCAGCCCATCTGTTATTCCATAACTTGACTTTTAATGTATAAGCCTACAGCTTCCAGTGTTGAGCAAAGAGTTCAGAGAATATTGAATAAACTAGCATTGTAAATAAAAACTAAATACACTGTCCTTACACTTAGTACAGACACTGCCTGCGCTGAAATCCACCCTCCCTCTCCCCCCATAAAGGACAGCTTTCCTATAATTTGGGATATTTAGGTTATGAAAGATTTTATTTGTCCAGAATTTAGTTGTTCATGACCAAGCAGTTTACCATACCACCGGTAGAAACTAAACACAAAGATTATATGGCAAGTTTGATTATTGGCACCCAACAAATAGTTACATGGAAAGACACCATATATTCCCCCAGTCTCTTGCCATGGGGTAAATTATAATGTGTATTCATTTTTTAATGCATGTGTAAATCTGCTTCTGAATGCAAGGAGCAGTTTCCTTTTTATTCAAGCCCACATCCTGGACTCTGAGTTCCCAGTGGTAGGTGGACCTGTTTGTGATGAAGAGCCATTCTGAACAATGAATTCACCCTTGGTAAACACAATAGCAAATTTAACTGTTTGGCATGGGGTCTCAAAGCACTACATTTTCCTTTTAGTGCTAAAGTTTTTTCAATCCTTTTGAATTACCAAAATAGTCCCCTTGGGTACACAAGGGAATTTGCTTGAGTACATATATAATGCAACCTTTTATGGGAATAAATAATACAGAATCAAATAAAATGCCCAACTCCATGTATTAAACAAGGAAAACATTCTTTTTGGAAATAAATTGGAGCTAAGTTACCACTTTCTCTCCACCAAAAAACAAAAAAAAATTTTTTTTTCTAATTGGATAAAGGACAATGTATTCGATGACTTAACCTTGTTTTCTAGCACATATGTGTGTAATTTGTTATGCATACATATTGTTAATTTCTGATTATTTCTAGATGCAAGGTATTTGTGGATTGGAGGTATTCGCTAAGTCAATATTTGTTCATTCTTCATAATGATGTTTATAAACAAGCTCTTTCCTGAGATATTGTAGCAAATGATTTATGCACGAAAAAACAAACTACAAAATATTGCTATTGTGATGCCCACTGTTCTGTACATTATAACACAATGGGACAGTCGATCACTTGATTGCATTTGCTAAGTGGGCTGCTCCTTTCATTTGCTTTTTGGGCCTAATATGGCCATATATTTGTTTGTTTGTGTGTTTACTTATTTGCTACGTAAAGCTAGTTCATTTTTTAACAGAATTTATGATTAATGTCTCCTTGTATAAATTTTTAAGTCAAAATTACTTTTATCAAGAAAACTTCAGATTTAAAAAATTATACTGTACTGGATATGGTTTGAGTTTTTTATTTAATTCAAAGTTTTATCAGGTACTCAGTAAACCCTACAAATACTATAAAGATTCACCAAGCTGAATTATTACCTTGATAGCATGCTTTTTAAAGTTTTAAAAGGAAATGTATTGACATAGTAAATATTACAATGATAAATCTTTTCAGTGTATAGTCAACCACAAAGCAACTTGGTTGAAAGACTTCTGGGTTTGGATTTGGAATCTAAATTTAAATCCTTGCTTTACTGAAGTATTAATTAGGCATAATAAATAGAGATATCATGCCCAATAAATTTTAAATGCTTTTCTTCCCTGTATACTTTTTTGAAAAGCAAACATGTATAGAAAATTATAATTTACTCACTCAATAACTATTTTACTTCAGAAACATTTATTAGTTCAAACACTTCTAAATGCTAAATCAAAGAAATGAGAATAAATAAAGAAGTCTTGGCTTTTCTCTCAAGTATTTGACATCCATCTAGACTGAAATAATGCAGTCCTCCTCTGCTCACTGGTCCTGCCTTTATGCTGAATTCATCACAGTCCCCTAACTAAATTCATCTAACTACTGAATGTACATTCAATCCTCCCTTCTATGGAACACTGAGGTCCAATAAAATTAAAGTTTGCAGTATTTTTTATTCATGGACTATGATTCCTAATGCCATTAAACTGACAATCAAAAAATCTTACACTTCTTAGACCTTGTCTCTGAACATAATTTAATTGTGGCTAGATACCTTGAGAATTTATTTCACATGGAAAATTTAAAGGAAAGATAAGATAAAATCTCTTAATATCCATAAAGAAAGCCAATTTAAGCATCTATGCCATGGGTTGTCCAGTTATGAGATACAACCAAGAGTCCACAGAAAGTTGAAAATTTGCACAATAATGGTATGATTAATATCAGTCAACACTGAAAAGAGAGCAATTTGGAGGAGGGAGGAGTCAAAATGACACAGGAAACAAACTAGGTGAGTCAGTGTCTGATAATAGTGGATGAAGAAGGTCTGTGTCTGTGTGTGCTTTTTTCAGTCTATTTTACCTTCATGGTTCTATTCAGATTACAAACTGGGACTAGAGACATGGTGTGCCCTCACATGGAATGGTAATCACAATCTAGTGTGTAAAATATACATATAATTAGACAATTACAGTGTCACCATATAAACATATGCACAGACCTCTACAAGGTAACCTTGACCAACACTTTTAACTTCTTTAAGTCCGGGAAGAAACTGCAGTGCAATACTGGTGGAAGCTATTTACTTGGGGAATTGCTCTAATCCATAGATATTTTTCCCCTTAAAATTTAGGTGGAAGCTAGAACTTCTGTGCAATTGCCCATTAATCTTATTTCTGCCCTCTTCAGCTCTAATGGACATTCTTCATAGGAGAGCCCTTTAGACATTTACAGGTCACTGTCATTGCTTCTTCCAGACCTGTTCTTTAGACCAAGTCACCCCAGTTCATCAGCCATTCTTGATACATTATCACTTTAAGATCCTTTCATTTATTGCTCATGTCCTATGAATTTTCTCAAATTTGGCAGTATCATGCCTAAATAACAGTACACAGAATGGGATCTAAAGATCCTTTTATGTGATTATAAGCAAAGACCAGAGCAAGTGAATTCCATCTTTGAACTCCATACTATATTCCATCAATGTAATATAGACTTGTGTTAGCTTTGTTTTTAGAATCTTTTTATTGGTTTATATCAGAAATAGAGAGAAATACTTCATATACTTCAATTAGCTATTGGCAATCCGGCCTATTACATTACATTTTATGTAATGTATATTTAATATCAATTTATAAAGTTGATATTTACAAATTTATTTTTATCTCTATTGAACATAATATGAACTAGGCCTAGCATTTAAATCTATCAATATCATTCTTAATAGTCTTTCAACCATCTAGGTGATCTGATAACAATAAATGGGATTCTCACAAACAGGATATAATCTGGCAGGTACATATATTACCCAGCACATCATATGTAAAAGTGAATCCCACAGATATGAAAGATAAAGATTGGATAAAAAATAACAGAAAGATAAAAGATGAAAATAATGCCCATAGGGCAAGTTTTCTACCAAGCAGAATGTACGTACTACTAAAAAACTGATTCTCAGATTACAAGTGCAGATTAATTTTACCTGCTCACAGAAATTCTTCCCTCTAGTAATTTATATGAAGAAAAATATATATAGGAAATTGGCAAAAAACACCATAGAAAATTTTGTCAACAGTAATGAGATAAGTAATGAAATACAACTTAATGGAACTTGACAAACTGTGACTAAAGAAAGAGAGAGTAGCAGAGACTTGGAAAAGTTCAGGAGCTTCCCCACTCCCATTCCCCTCCTGAAACCCTACTGGTGATTGAAACACTGAGATTTCTCACTGGTTCCACTAAATGGGGAGAAAAATGCACTGAGCCAGTAGCTTTATTTGTTTCAAAGAGTAGTTGAAACTTGCTGTGGGGAGAATCTAAAGTGGGAGGTAGGGAAAGTGATCAGCAGTAATGCTGGCAAGCTCCAGTGGAAATCAGTTCTAAAAGCCCACTAAGAATCAAAGAAATTACCCAACAGATGAGACATTGGTATAGGAAAGGAGCAAAACTTCAAGAGGCAGCAGAATCTAGGTATGCTAAGAACAGTAGCCACTTAAATTGACTAAATTATATTGTTATCTTGTGAGCCAGTATTGATATGTTGCAACAAATCACACTATTATGTATAGTTACAAATACAAATAAAAAATATGAAAAAAAAGGAAGAAAATTGGCCACTTGCTGGCAGCCTCTACTGAGCTATTCTTCAGCTTCTTCCTCAGCCATTGTTCAGGCATGAAAAGTGTTTCAAACAGAGTCCATATCTCCCACCACAATTCAAATGAAAAACAAGATGATTATAGTTACAAAGGAGAAGGACAAACTTGTCATGTGTACTAGATCAGAGCAAATAGAAATCTGACTGAAGTGCCAGCCACAAAAACAATTAGTACCTCTGTAAGCATAATCAAAAACAAAAAACAAAGCATCACCATCGTCATAATCAAACCTATTAAGCACTTTCTGTACGTTAGGCACCACTCTAAGTGCTTTATATATCTCTCTCTTTTGGTCCTTTTAAGAAGCCCTATAGGTACTTTCATTATGTGTGCATCTCTGGAGACTGATAACAAGCATGAAAAAACACAAATGATGACCAAGACAGGATGCAATCCACTGGTGTCTGAGTCCAGAACTCATGCTAATAACCCTCTGTTATCTTGGTTCTCATAACCTGCAGAAATGAGCAAAAAGCAAGGAAGGAGAAAATGGGGAAGAAAAGGAAGAGAGAAAACCAAGAGCCAACCTGTGATTCAAGGAATGGAATGAAATCACTCACAATTCATACTATAGAAAATAAAGAAAATAAAGTCAGTAAAACACATGTTCAAAGACAAAATAATAAAACCATAAAATAAACTGAAAAGAAAGAATGCAGACCAGAGGAACTCAAATAGCCTAAATATCATTACAGAATTTATAAATATGTGATAAACAGCAAGAAAAAGATGAAATAAGTGACAAAGAGTAAAAATCTGAAGTAAGTATGGTGAACACATATTTTAAAAAAGAGCTTGTGGCTGAAAGAGTCTAGACTCAATCAAGGGTTCAAAAAGTAATCATCATCCATGCAATCTCTCCTAAAATATGTTCTTTACCACAACTGTTATATTATTTCAATTATATATGTGATTATGAACTGAAAAGTGAAAAAATATATTTGTCATATATTAAATGAAACGCAAGTACACCATCTAAAAATTATTTTAAGGAATTCAATATGATGTAAATTAATATGCAGATATATAAACACAGTAGCCAACTAAATGATATAATGGAAGAACATATCAATTACAATAGCAATAGAATGATGAACATTTAAGAATAAACTTCTTGAAAAACATGAAATCTATATAAAAGTAACTTTAAAATGCTGCTAAGAGACATATAAGAAGGGATACCATGATTTGTCATTGAAAAAGAAGATGCATCATCAAAAAAATTATAATTTTTAATTTTTCATCAAAAACATTTAAGCAAAAATATCAATGAACAAATTTTAAATAAAAAAGTTGACTCTAAATTTCATATGGAAAAAATTAACAGGAATCATACATGAAAATTCAGAAAAGGAACAATAATTTTTGTTTTCAGTACCAGTGATTGATCCTTGGCATTTAAGCACTGAACTACATCTCCAGCTCTTTTCAAAAATATTTTATTTGGAGACAGAGTCTCACTGAGTTGCTTAGGGTCTTGCTAAATTGCTGAGGCTGGCTTCAAACTCACGATTCTCCTGCCTCAGCTTCTCAAATTGCTGGGATTACAGGTGCAATCCACTGCGCCTAGAAGAAACAATAAACTTTTAAGAGAGAGGTCCAGGCCTGAGATGTATAAACTATATTGTAAAACTTTAATAATTAAAAATGATAATTCAAAAATAGACAACATGAAGAAATTTAGTATATGATAAACTGGCATTTTGAATAAGCATGAAAAGATAGACTATTCAATAAGTCATACTGGATCTCTATCTTTAAAAAAGTCAATTGGATCCTCACTCCAGGCCCTTTTTCCAAGTAAATTATCATTCAATCAAAATTTTATGTTGAAAAATGAAGATATACAACTGTAAAGGGAAAAATGGTTAAGTTGGACTACATTAAAATGAGAAACTTTTGTTAAACTAGATGGTATCATTAATGGTAAAAAAGTCATAGAATGGAGATGACATTCCCCCCAAAATTTATTACACATTCATATGATATTAAACATTATTCATTATAAAAGAATAGCAAATTCAAAGATACTCTTTCTGAAAGCTGGAAAAGACTGGTAGAATGTTATCATCTTGGATAATAATATTAAAATATCTTTGATTTTTAAATAAATATTTTTGCTTACTGGTTGTAGTTCTAAGTACTGATTCTATAAAGTTATCTGCCTATATGTGACATGGCAATGTTAATTGCAACAGTGTCTCTAGTTGTAAAACAAATAGCCTAAATAACAAAATAAAAGGTCTACAAGAATTTAGTTTATCTACATAATATAATGCCATTCAGCTTTAAAAAATGAGGAACTAAAATTGATGTACTGAATGAATGAATGTCCTTAATGTACTGTAAAAATAAATGAATTTACTGAGATGGAACAAAACTCTATGTTATTAAACCATACACAGTACACTGTATAGGAAGTATGAATAACGTTTTCTTATTTGCATTAAAGAAAATGAATATAAATAACATGTTTATATCCATATGCATTATATATATGCATATGTATATATTATATATCTAGAAAAGTAATTGTTAACAGTGGTTGCCTCAGAAAAGAACCTATGAGAAAACATACTTCTTTGTTCTTTAATGTATATTCTTCATACCTTTTGGATTTCCATTCTATTCAATACATCACATATTTTTTAAGAACCAAAAACTAATTTTTAAAGAAAATACAGAAATTTTAAAATGGAAAGATGAGTAAAGACAGACACACAAAAAATATACTTGCCAATAGTAACCAGAAAAATATAATTCATTGTACAAATTTAAACGATGCTCATTTTCTGCTGAAGGCATTTGGCTAACTAAAGAGATGCTTAGTGGTTTTAGCTCAACTCATTTCTCAAGCATCTAATTTAATGTCCACCATCATGGGTCAGGAGATAGGCTAGAAACAGATAATACAGACACAAATAGGACTTTTCTCTCTCAGTGTCTGTGATGTAATTACGAGAACCTTTAATCAGAACTGTCTTGAAATCGTTTTTCACATCTTCATCAGTATGGCATAAAAACAGCCTGAACAGACCCACTTTAACCAAGGTAGATCAAAACTAATGTTTTTCTCGTCTATCAAATCTGTCTTCTCCCATAAAAAGCACCAAGATTTTTTTTTTTTTTGATGGTTCTTGACTTCAAAAATTTCAACTGGCTTTCTACTTTGATATCTTGTTCTTTCCCAGGTGTTTGCACTTTAATTCTTTGCTCAATTAAAGCAGTGTGCAGACATAATTTGTTTTTAAGGAAAAGGATATTAGAACAAAAGGTGGATGATTTTTAGAAATATGTCACCCCTATGCTTAAGTTCAAGTTGAGATGGATGTTTTTCTTTTTCTTTTAATAAGAAGCTAACCCTTTGAGAATCTACATTTACATTAACTAATAAAAGATAATCTTTTAGGTCTAGTGTCACATGGATTTCCTCACTGCTCTAAATAGCACAGCAGCATACTCATTTGCTTGATTATCTGTCATACAGACTTCTACCCTAGATTGTAACTGGCAATAGCATTTCAGATGGCCCCAGCAAGATTGGTAGTGATCATTTCCTGATGGCTCCATTAGACCAGACTTCAGAAGAGTTATACTTTGAATGAATCCTTGGAAACCAAATATGACAGTTGAGTGTTTGGCAGCCCACCAACGGGTTGATGAAATTGAATTGCTCCCTTCTAAATTTTTCCTTCAGCACTTTGAAATTAGTCTCTATTCATTCTCAGAAGGCACTGTGACCCACTCAATGAGGAATTACGCCTAGTTACTTCTCTCATTAACTTAGTTGGTACAGTTCCTCGTTACTGTAATTTATAACTTTTAAAGCTTAAACTGGAAATTTCTCTTGCAACTCTTCTTAAGAAAACTTGCAATTTAAGTAAACTTAAGAAAAGTGACAATTGTGTAAGCACAGTGGCACACACCTATAACCCCAGTGACTTAGGAGGCTGAGGCAGGAGGATGGCAAGTTCATGGCCAGCTTCAGCAACTTAATGAAACCCTGTCTCAAAGGGAAGGATAAAAACAGTGCTTTCCATCTAGCTTAGTGGTAGAGTGCCCCTGGGTTCAATCCTCAGTTCCATAAGGAAAAAGAAAGAGAAAAGGTGTGGGGAGAGGAAAGCAAAAGTCATTGTGGACTTTAGTAATAAATGCATTGTAATTTCTCAGGAATACAACATAACTGTTAAAAATAGTACCCTGAAAAATATAATAGTAATAGTTGATTGTGAAAAACTATAGTGTTGGTCCTGCTACTTGTACTTATGATGCTTTTACTTTAAAATATCAGCAATGGGATGGAATTTCTGTTAGGATTGGAACACTTGATCTGTTAGGCAATTTAAAACAAAAAACAGGGTTTCTGGTTTATTTGTTCTACCTTGGTTCTCCATTCCTAGCAACATCATTTCTATGAAGGACACCAGCTATTTTTCCAGGAAAGAGCTATTTTGCTTTTCCAGTAATGAGCTTTCAAGATGTAGCTGTGAAGATACACAAGTAGATAAGTTTATAGGGAGAAAATATAGAAATTATCAGTTTCTGTCTTTAACCCCTAAAGCCTAGAGTTCCCCAAGTCTCAGTGCTGGTATCACGTTATTTCCCTACCCACCTCTTCTGCTGGGGAGTTTCATTGAGTCGTTTGGCTTTAAATTTCATCCCTATACTACTTTCTGTTTTAGTTTATTTTCTGTTGCTATTACAAATATCTGAGACTGGATTCTGGAGATCCAAGAGCATAGTTCCAGTACCTGCTCAGCTCTGCTGAGAGTCTCATGGTCATGATGACATTATAGTAGCAGCATGTGTGAGAGTGATAAGTGGTGCATGCAGAACAGACATTCAGGAGAGTATTCCCATGGTCTAATCACTTTCCACTAAGCCTGCGTTAATCAGCTTTTCATTGCTATGACCAAAATACTTGACAAAAAACTTGAAGAAGGAAACTTGGCTCCTCATTCAAAGGTTTCAGCACATAGTCAGTTTCTTCCAAGGCAGAAATAACATGGTGGAAAGGCATGGAAGAGGAAAGCTGTCAGCTTATGGCACCCAGGAGGTGAGTGAGAGAGAGAGAGAGAGAGAAAGAGAGAAAGAGATGAAATTTAAAGCTACAGGACTCAACAAAACAACCTAGTAGAAGAGGTAGGTAGAAAAATAAGGAGATACACTTAGATTTGGAGAACTCTAGGTGTTAGAGGTTAAAGAAAGAAGGTGCTTGAAAATTTCTGTATTTTCTCCCTATAAATGTATCTATTTGTTTATCTTCATAGAGATAAGATATTGTCTCCTGGGGCATGTCCCCAAGGATTTACTTCTTCCATCAAGGCCCTACCTTCTACAATTTCTACCACCTCCCAATAACGCCATCAGATTATTAATGATGATGTCAGAGCTCTCATGATTCAATAACTTCTCAAGATCCCTGCCTCTGAACATTGCTGCCTTGGGGAACAAGCATCTAACACATAAGTCTTTTGGGGACAATTATATCTAAACCATAGCAAGGCCCCACTTCTTAATAGATTCTACCATCCCAACCAAGTCACATGGGGCACCAAATTTGCAGCATATGAATTTTTCAGGGACACATTCAAACCATAGCAGTGGTTTATCTAATTTAGTCACTATAATAGATATTCAAGATTAACATAGAAACAGCAGTACTCTTGATTTTATTTTCCCAAGCCAGCTTTTCCTCGAGTCATCCCTTGCTCATTAAATAGCACTCAGTTGGTTAGTCCAGATATTCAAGAGTTATCCCTGATTTCTAACACCTACATCTAGTTCCTTAGCAAGTCCTGCCAGTCCATCCTCACTAACTGCTCACGCTGCTCTGGTCTGAACCACTAGCATCTCTTCCCTAGGTATTTGAACTAGTCTTTCTGATCCCAATTTGCTCCTTCTATGGTCTATTTATACAACAGCCAGATAATTTCTTCATATATAGAGTATATCAACCCCTGCTTCAAACTATCCACTGATTCCTTTAATATAATCAAACTCCACAGACTTACATAGTTTCCCATCTCCTGGCTTCCTCTGACTTCATCTCCTATCAGTCTGCTCCGGCCCACGAGGCTTCACTCACCCAGGCTTTCTTATTTCTGTTGTTCCCAAGTTCAGAGCATGTATGTTCCTGCCTAGGGCCTTCATACTTGGTGTTCTTTCTGTCTGGAACACTCTTCACATGGGTTTTTCTCTTCATGTAGGACTTTATTTCTCCTCATAGCATGTATCACTGCTAGGCATTGTATTATTTTTTACAATAAATATAAGCTCCAAAAGAGCAGAAAGCTTTATTTTGCTCTCTGCTATGCCCCACCCCAAGCACCTACTATAGCAGCTCTCGCAGAATAAGTGCTCAATATATATTTGTTGGATAAAAATGAGAAAAATCAAGAACTGTCATATAATATAATTCTGTTTATCTAGAAAGAGGAATTAGGGAGAGTGGGTATTATTGGGCAGCTAGCCTTCACTTGGTAAAATGAAAAGCTTGGAACAATGAAAACTTCCTGGTGCTAGAACTGGGGACTTTGTAATGTGGTGAGCTCTCTGTTATAAATGTTCAAGCAGAGACAGGAAATGTCTTTTTAGGGAGGAGCTCCAACTTAAAGATCTCTCCTAAGCCCTGTAAGAGGTGTTGGAGGGTAGAGGACAGAGAAAGAAAAGCATGCATTGGATTAGCTAGAGAATAAGAGTGTGAGGCAATTTATTCACAGATGAATTACCTAAGTAAATCATTTTAAAAAAAAGGTCCCAGAAAAGACACTGGATATGCTCTCACCTGATCCATGCACAATTCTAGGATGCCAGACAGGCCTGTCATTGTATCTGTGAGGAGCTGTCCTGATTTATGGAGGACACAAAGCCCCCAGTGCTCTTGCTGCTCTCTGGCTACTTGCTGTATCTCATCGAATGATGGATGTAGCCAAGTAAATGCAAATTTACTCTGCCCTGAATTTTAGCCTTTAGATGAGAAAATTTCCCAGAACCTCATTTCTCTTGCATCCTAAAGCATTTTGAGAAAAGAATGACCCCTGCCTAGGTTTATTTTATAAAGGACTCAGTGAAAGGTCATTATAGTGTCTCAACACACTGAGTCCCTTTCTCTAAACTTAAATTGAGGATAAATTATCCCTCTTTTTCCCTATGAGAGATTTTGAACAGAGATATAACTTATTCAGATATCTCCAAAGAGTTTTTCTTTATTAGCTTCTTCAGTTTCACCTTGCATAAAGCCATGTGTGGAAGGAAGCCTGAGAGGGGTATTGATCACATATGCTTCACAAAACCAATTTGGGATCAACCCCTCTTCATGTGCTATGTGGGTAGTATGTCTGTAGAACCTGGATTTTAAATGTGGAAAACCTGTTTTTTTTCCCTCAAAACTCTAAAATAATAGAAAGTGTTGAATTTAGCCCTATTTAATAATTCAGGAAAATTAGTTATAGTTTACTTCAAGATCACACAGTTTACACTCATTAATGAAAAAGACATTGCCTTTAACCTTATAGCACTTATATCTTCAGGGGGGACAGAAAACAAACTAATACAGAGTTCAAGGGAACAAATTCACACATACACAAATCTAGTCTACCTATAAATACAAATCATTATGTGCAATGACAGAAATGACAGAATTACAGTGACATTACAGTGACAGAAATTAACAGGGAGGTAACAGAAGGCCTTTTAAGGAGGAAATCATGAAACTGAGTCATCAAGTAAAAAAATTAGGCAAAAAAGTATATTATCTCCTTATGAAGTATGAAAAAAGCACTCCAGGAAGAATGACTAGAAGGTGTAAAAGCTCTCAGGTAAAAAAAAAAAAAAAAAAAAAAAAAAAAGAGCATGGTAGGTACTAAGAACAGAACACCACCCCTTACATAGTGAGCTATTGCAAAAGGCATGGTTAGATAGCTAAGCATGGGCCAAAAGACCTGGCAGAGAGTCTTGCCGCCTGCCACTTGGATATCTGTGACTTTCCATTGTTATAGCATCTCAGGTACACATATTTTTACTGTATGATTTTGATCATTTAAATTCCCACCCCAGCTAACACTTGATTTGTCTCTGTCTCCTTAGAAGGACTGCACCCCCTTCTTTCCAGTGTCCCTTTTTACCTTGAACTTATTTTTTTTTCTCATTTACACACAGTACGAATTTCATACAAGGAGGTTTCTGGTTCTTCATGGTTATTACTCAATTGGTAACTGACCCTTGATCTTTTCTCTCTCTTTTTTTTTGTATTAAAATGTGGATAGAACTTGGGTATAAATCTGAAGAGACAGAAAAGATTGCATTAACTTTTTTTAGTGGTCAGTATTTTGAAGCATTTTATTTCATTACCATAAGACTCATAATTCCAATAGTAATAAAGTAACTAATGAAGCTTCTAATTTTTATCCAGCAAAGACGATATAATTAATTTTTGAAAAGAAAAACTGTAAGTGCATATATGGTTTCACCTGTATAAAGGTGAGTTCTTTTTTACTTTCTTTCTTTTTTTTTTAACTGAGCTATACTCCCAACCCCACACCTGTATGAAGGAAGGAGAGGAAGCACCACATTCTGGCTTATAGATTTACTTAATTAATAATAATACTGTAACTTTTCAAAGTTAATTTTCATCTAGAGATTACTATATGGCAGATATTGTGCAAGGAGATAGAACTAGAAAGAAAAAGTTGAGACTCACACCCTATTGGGAAAGCAGACTGTAAATAAACCAAGTCCACAGAGCATTTCCATTAGTAATCAAAAAGGAAGTTCACACAAGGCACATGATGGCAGGAGAGGTCATTGATGCCTGAGAATAAAAGAAGCTTCAACTAAGTCTTGAATGATTAGCGAATGTTGTTGGAGGACAGGAAGTAGTTTACAAATGAGAACTCCATACAAAGGGGATTTTATGAGCAACAGCCTTATTAGGCAAGCAGGTAAAAGTAGAAGAATGACAGGCATATTTCAATCATATGGCTTCAAGAGAAAATTGACCTCCAATCGGTCTAATATTCAAACTTACTCAGCCAATCTTTTCATCACAGAACTCTATTAAGTTCTACAAAGGATGTGAAAAAAATAAAAGATAAACCTGCCACTCACTCATTTTCAAAAAAAAATATTGCATAGTTGGAAGATCAATGTTGCAGAGTTTCACTTTGAGATAAGTGTAATAGAGAGACCACATTGGGCTTTGTTTTTGTGGTCTTCTTTCCTGTGATCTATAGTGAACAAACTGAACAAAGTTTGTAACTTAATTCTTACCAGTGCAAAATGTATATGAGTTCATAAATATAGTACAACATAAAGAGATCATCAACACAGACAAATTATGACTTTATTCTTGTTTGACTCTATTTTGATTCAAATACCTCATTTGAGGCATCAGTTGCTCATAATTAAAATTTTAAATCGAGAAAGGTGATGTTTATTGCTGTCTTTACTTTATAATGCAGTTTTGCCATGGAGTCTTATTCTTTTGATTTGCTCTTTCTAAA
>CM053399.1:63523021-63545916 GCA_028644305.1 Xerus rutilus | reverse complement strand
TATTTTCAGAAGACAGACCTGGGATCAGTGGGTAGAAGTTATAACATTATAGCCATTTGATTAACAGGAAAAGAAAGTTTTAATGGTTCTACTCTAATTATAAATTATCTAAATAAAGGTTGTTGACCACACACATGGAACCAGAGTTGAAGCTGGATTACATTAACCACAGGGTCTCTTTCAATGATAAAATACATTATTTCATTACATTTGTCAAGGGACCAAATCAAGCAAGAATACTCAACTTTTCTATTTAATTTTTCTGACTAATCTTGCCTTCCTACTTGTTATTCATATATAAGTCTCTACAGGGAATAATTTTGAGTTTACTTTTCTCCCCTTCAATGTAACCACTAGCTCAATTTTGAGACCCTGAATATTTTGACAGTAAAACTGAGATAAGCCAGGCATGGTAGCTCACGCTTGTAATCCCAGCCTTGTCTGAGACAAGACAATCGTGAGTCCAAAGCCAGCCTCAGCAATGGTGAGGTGCTAAGCAACTCAGTGAGACCCTGTCTCTACATAAAACACAAAATAGGGCTGGGGATGTGGCTCAGTGGCGAGTGCCCCTGAGTTCAATCCGCAGTACCAAAAAAACAAACAAACAAAAAAAAAAAAACTGAGATAAGCCACAAATACATCATGTTGCTGGTAGATCTGAGAAAATTCCAACTACATTTACAACTATTTCAGAGCTTTCAGTAATAATGCCTACATACTATAAATGCCACAAAATACTGCCATGGAAGAAATCCACGATGGTCAAGGTCAGTGGCATTGGAAGTCTCCTACACTTCATTTCTTGCCAAAAAAAAAAAAAAACCAAGGTCTCTATTTCTATTGTTTTGCAAATATTGCACAATGATCTGGAAGATATGAGGATACTTGCAAATGGCTGATACTACAGAAACAATAACTAATCTGCTTTATGACAGGTACTACTATTTGGAGTAAATTATTTATTCTTAGATGCAAGCTGATTATCTTCAAAAGTCACTGTTAATGGATTCTATTAGTTCTACAAAGCAAGTAAACTGTCCATTTAAAAGCCAGGAAATTTGTTTTATTTTTCTCTGTATTTATAAGCATTGCAGAAAATGTCTTATCCTTGGATTTTAATCAGGGTAAGGAATAAGTTTCATTCAGCAAATAACTGATCCAAATCCAATTAATTCTAGCATTTGATGAAAATACAATCCATATTGTATTTTAATTGTTTCCAATTAAAACATATGTACTATGGACGTGCATTTTTTAATTTGACGACCAGAAACCATTAGTACTTACAGGTGGCAGCGTTTTTCAAAGCCAAGGTTTTAATAGTTATCTCTTGCATTCTTAGACAACAGTCCAAATATCCTATTTGGTCACACTCATTGTCATGTTTCATAATGAACTACACTATCACTGAAAAACTAAACTTGTTCTCACTGTCAAAAATGTACATTCAAATATTTTTATTCTTAGATGTAGAACCTTGACCTAGCACTGAAAAGTGCCCTAAAGTATAAGTAACTTAAGTGACTAAAAATACTGACAATCATGATCTTCTCAAAATCTATATTTTAACAAGAAGGATCAAATTTTGATTTAATTGGCTTAGATAAAGGAATATTGTCAAAATCAAACAATGGTTTTAAGTTCACTCAATTTCTTTAATTTCTTACTTGTTACAGTAGCCAAAAAGATTCTTCATGCTTCTCAAAGCAAATAAGATAATAAAAAATAAAACTTATCAGACAGGAGCTAGAAGAAGATTGCATGACTTTATGCCTAGCAATAATTTGAGATGCAGGAAAGTAATTATTTTGAAATTAAAGATGATTTTTAATTTGGTCAGGTGTGAAAATTTGATAATGGAAGAATTGTATACACAGTTTATGAATTAATATTGATTAAATCAAGACTTCAGAAAACACCAAATGCAAAGACATTAGCTTATAATTAATAACAAAAATGTTCAAGGGTTTACAGTGTGACAGTATCTGTTTTGATTGCTCTCATTTTGGCATTGGCATCTAAAAACTGAAGAAATTCTTTTAAAATTTATGTTGAAGGCTGAGGTTGTGGCTCAGTGGCAGAGCGCTTGCTTTGCATGTGTGAGGTACCGGGTTCGATCCTCAGCGCCACATAAAAAATATAAGTTAACAAAATAAAGATGCTGTGTCCATGTATAACTAAAAAATATTTTTAAAAAAATTTATGTTGACATACTTCACTTGAAACAGCATTTAAGAAAGTAGGGCTTTTTCTAGCATATCAACCTTTAGTTTTATTTGAAATGCACACATCAATTTCATCATTCCAAATAAATATCAGTGGTCATAATCATTGATATCATTGCCTAACATCTTTAAATGAATATAAAAGTTAACAACGTATGCTCCAGTTAAAGAAGAATTTTTAGCCAATGTCCATCGTGAGACAGATTAGTTCTTCCATATGCTTCATTTAGACTTTTTTTCCTGAGAATTTTTCAAAACTTTTTAAATTACTTACCATTGCTAAGATTTGTGTTTGAAAATGTTTTAGAGCTTTTCAAGTTGGTATGCAATGAACAGTGTAGGAGTCAGAAAAACATAGTAGTTAAAAACAAAGGTTTTGCTTTCAGGCACTTTGGGGTTCACATTCTGGTCCATTGATCATCAAATCTCTGACCTTGAGTAAGTTATTTAACCTGTTTTATCTTTATATTCTTATTTTTAAAGTGTTATAATACCTGCCTCATTAGCATTTTTTAAAATGGGGTTAAATAAGATGAGGCATAATAAATAAGATATGCTTCCTGCCTGGCATATAGGAAATAATAAATACAGCTATCATTATTGCTCCTCACTAATTTTTATGACATTTAATATTCATTTTCTAAAGGAAAAAACTTTTAAAAACTACATCATTCAGCCCCAACTAGACAGCACAATCCACCTGGTGACCTACCCAAGGACCCTCCACTTTATCTGCTCTCTGCTGACCTCTGCAGGGATCAAGTAAAAACTCATCTTTGGAAAAAGTAATAAGCAGTTGAGCATTTTTCCTTGCTAAATTAGTCCTTTAAGTTATATAACCCCCAAATTGAAGAATTGAAACAAAATTAGACCACACAAATAATAGAAGTGAAGTACCTAATAGACTCCATTTAGGATGAGAGATTTAGGAACATGACTTACATTTTGATGGATATACTTTTACAGTTTTACCACCAGAATCATCTTCTGTAGGTTTGCAGTGATGTGGAGTGGTTATTGTTTCTGGCTTAATGCCAAAATATCATAAAAAAGGTAGAAGGAGAGGTTGAAATGGAACTGAAAGATCACCATTATGTTAACTGGCATGCTTCTCATAATTTTAGCAAGAGGCGTTTTTATCTTAACATTCTTAATATTCTAGATATATTCTAACTCAAAATCCATGCCTCAGGACGAAATGGCATGGTGCATATCCTGTTAACATGAAGTAAGATGTAAGAAGCTATAGTTAAGAGCTTTAAGGATTAGAAATCTTTGAAGATAATTTGTTCAACAATTGTGCTGGTATTTGTTTTGTTTGTTCATTCAGTCAACAAATATTTATTGAGAGCCTAATATTTCCTAGGCATAGGGTATAAAGCACAGAGGTAATTCAAGTAGTAGCTGCTTGATCCCCAGTTTAGGGAAAATAATGTAAATGAAGACAGGGACACTAGAAGTGGCTACACAAAATGAAATTGATTTACCTTAATAGCTCATCCTAGGACTTCTTATTTGAATTAATTCCTATTCCTTTTAGATCTATGTTACTCCTTATTCCCCTTCCTAGAGTATCAATTTTTTTTTAATTTTTTCTTAGTTGTAGATGGACACAATGTCTTTATTTTATCGCTTTGTATGTGGTGCTGAGGATCGAACCCAGGGCCTCACGCATGCGAGGCAAGCACTCTACCGCTGAGCCACAATCCCAGCCCCAATTTTATTTTTGATAGTGTGTTTAAATTGTCCTGACCTCACTAGTCAGAGCTAGTCAAATGCTCTCCTAAAGCATTTCTCTCTTAACACTACCTATTATAGCATAGATATTATTGTGTTTCTATAGTTTTCCTTCTCTTTAATCTTCTCCAGTATACTTATAAAGTATTTGATAATCTGTTGAAGAGCAAGAAACATTCTGGAGCAGTGGTTAAACCAAAATCTCATTAAATATCCATCTGCCAACAGCTGTGTCAGTAGGACCACATCCCAAAATTATTGAACCTACATCTGTAAAACATATGAGCTAATTATGTCAGTTGTTCAGATACATTTCATAGCTTCTGTATATTTGCTTAAAATATACATGCTTAAAAGCTACCATAGTTTTCAGTGTATAGATATTATAATCAATTTTCATTTTCTGCACTTGTAGAGCCATAATAGACACTCTTAAGTGACAGAACTCACAAATTAAGTGTACATTAACTGAAGAAGATTCACTGTGAAGATGAAAATAAAAGTAAAGAGTTGTAATTCATCTTGTTTCTCCTGTGAGATAAACCCAGTTGTAATGATAAATGACAATATTTTTGGAAGAGTTTAGAAAATAAAAGATGATAGATGATGTGAGTGACAGTGATCAGACACAGTTTTATATTTCTGATAAGTTATTTTACATTCTAGTATTTTATCTTACTTTAGACATTAATAATACCTAAAGTTTACATAAGTATATATGGTTTGCAGCTACAAAGAATGATCATCACATTTGACTTTCATTATAATCTTGAAAGGAGAGCCAAAAGGAAATAATATTCTTTGAATACTGGTACTTATACCTGTGTGTTTCTTCTTACACATTATCATAATTAATTCTCACTATGATACATGAGGTAATTATTAGCAACTATGATATTCTCCACCTGGTAAAGCCAATGCTTAGAGCCACAAAATCTTATTATAAGATCATACAACTTTTAAATGCTAGAACCAAGATTTGCACCAGAAATCCTTTCTACCATACTATTCAGTGGTCATGTCATACATTATTTTATGCATCTTACATAGTAGAATACAGACTCATCAAGGGGAGTGACTTGTTCCAAAACTCCATTTATTATTTCATTATGTAAACTGTAGTATGTCTTTAAATAATCATTAGAGATGTCCAAATATATAGCAGAATTGTGTGTGTGGTGTGGGGAGGAAGTAAACTAATTTGGGTAAACCCCAAAGGTACATGCTGCACATTTTGTGCAAGATAGGCTAGATCATTGTAAAGGTTAAAGGATTTGATATAAAAGATCTTTAGTTGCAATGGAAAAGATTTTGTGGAACAGCAGAGGTACCTTATTTCAATTGCTGTGTAATTGAAAATGTTAACACTTGTTGCATGCTTCCTAAGGGAGATTTTGTTATGCAGTCGTTTCAAACATCATCCCTGGTTTGTTTGATGTAATACAATAAATACTGGAACTATTGTTCAGTCACTTCATAAATCCAAACTTTAGTAAGTTCTTCATTTTTTCCTAGTGAGTGAGATGTCCTTGCAAAAAGAAAAGGTACTCATAATCATTTCAATTACATAATGCTTTCTCTGTCCTAGGGTTCAAAATGAATCTGCAATTTATAATTATCTCTTTTACAAAGAGCCATGTGAGGATAATCAAGTGAGGAAGTGAAGTCAAACATCTGCTGAAAGTGCCCATTTAAAATGTCAGTGAATTGTAATATGCTTATCAACAGACTTAGGAATTTGGGGTTAGTTGTTTAAAATCTCAAAAGCTTACTATTGATATTAGATTATTAATTTTCAAAATTTGGTTTAATGATGAGGATATGGCAAGCTTAGAATATGGGTAGAGCACAGAAAGACTAGTATTTCAAACTGAGTTATGAACAGAGATAAGAGAAAAGAATTTCCTCAAAGTGGTTTTTAAAGCCTAACAGGTGAATATAAAAAAGAAAATAAAGGCATAATGTGCTTTATTATAAAATAGGACATTTATCCACCACAGGATATAATATTTTAAGTCACAGAAAGCATTAATGAGGAAAATGGGGAAAGATCAAATTTGGTCATGTTCTTTTCCTATTTAAAACTTTTTCTCCCTAATGCCACTAATACAAGCTCCAAACCCTTTAGCACATCACCTTTAGAACTTCATGAGCCTCTATTTCTCCACCTTCAATTTTTAGTACTCCTAATGGTACTTACTCCTTCACCATGATGATCAAAGGTGTCAAACCTTTCTACAAACTGATTCCTCTGCCTAGAATTCCTTGCTGCCTGCAGTTCTTATAACCATTCAGCAGGACTTGACTTCGTTGTTACTCTTTATTTTAGTCAGTTTTCATTTCTTTAACAAAAGATACCTGATAAAATTAACTTAGAAGATGAAAAGTTTATTTTGGTTCCCAATTTTGCAGATTTCAGTCCATGGTCAATTGGCCCCATTGCTTTAGGTCTCTCTGGTTGGGATACCAGTTGACAAAGTATGAGGAATACATGGCAGAGATATACCCCTCATCTCATGGCCAGGAAGCAAAAGAGAGTGAAAAGGGTGCCAGAGTCCCACAATCCCTGTCAGAGGTATACCCCTAGTGACATAAACACTCCCCATTCAGCCCAAATTCTTACAGGTTCAACCACCTCTTAAGGCAAATCAGAGGGCCAAACCTGGAGAAGTGCCTTTGAGAAACATTTAAGATCCAAATTGTAGCACTGTCCAAAATAAGTCTTCCCTGATACAAGATGTCTTTCCCTCTTTTTTTCAAAAGCACTGGCATATTCTCTGTTGACGTGTCATTCTTTCTACTCTGGTCTATAAGCTCCCTTAGGACAGGAACTGTGTCTTACTTGTATGTATATTTCCCATTGTTGGTGTTATGAGTTGAATTGTGTACCTCAAAAAGATGTTGAAATCTTACCCCTCAGTACCTGTGAATGCCAAGTTATTTGGGAATGAGGTCTTTACTGATAAGCAAGTTATGAGGTCATCAGAGTGGCCCCTCATCCTATATAACTAGTGTCCTCAAAAAAAGAAGAAATTGGGAACCAGAAACAGACAAACACCCAGGGAGAATGCCATGAGAAGATTAAGGAAGAGATTGAGGTGATGCCTCTACAAGCCAAGGAATGCCAAAGATGGCAAATTAGGAGAGGCATGGATCAGCTTCTTCCTCATTGGCCTCATGAAGAACTGCCCCTGTTGATGACTTGATAGTGGATTTCTAGCCTCCAGACCTGTAGGGCAATACATTTCTATTGCTTATGGCACTCTGGTTTGATATTTTATTCTGGCAACCCTAGGAATCTAATATGGCCTGAAAATGAATGTTTTTAAATGGATTAATGGAGTATCTAACTATATTATTTTACTCTCTACACCTTTTCCTGCAGAGTTCACTAAAGTGTATTCATGGAAAAAAATTCAGTGGTATATATTTAATTCAGTAATTAATTTTAAACATTCATTTTAGAGCATTTACTTTGTTCATAATATTCTTGGAGTACAAAAATTAAACTTGCTATTCTCCCTCTACCTATAACTGTCCACCGCAAGAGAATAAATTCAATAGTACATACCACAGCAGTTGCATATTATAGGAACCTCTTCTGACTTGTTGGTGTCCATGCCAGACCAACTCTTTTATGTTCAAATATCAACCCTTCCCATAACTATTCTCTAAGTCCTTGTAGAAAATTATGTAGCATTAAAAAATTTAAAAATTTGAGAGAAGCTCAAAGCATTACATGCAATCAATGGATAGTACTTTTGATTTAAAGGACTAGAGATTAGGAAGGGCTTTGCAAAGAAAGTATTACAGGAAAAAGGTCTCTGTGGATGGAAGTGTATCAAGACCTACCTAGTTACCTTTCAGGTGACTCAGCCTGCTTTCCCCAGCAACAACACTGCCAGCTGGAAAATTCCCATCAGACTTCAACATTTGAGGTGATTCTAGTTCCTTATAAATAATCTATGATATTTTTATGACTTTGTGTGCTGGAATCTGTCTCCAACATAGTTTGGACAGTACTCAGACATCAATGTTAATGGCTTTGGCTTGCTTTAAAAGATGGAATTCACCTGTAAATCCCACACCGATGTGGTGATAGGTAGAGGCACTGCCTATAACTTAGATTGTATTTTAATTCTAGAAGCTTGGATGGCATTCCATTTCAAGTATAATAAAACACTGTATATGAGTATGAAGTATCTAATCACACTCCATCATACAGTCACATAAGCAGTCAACCTGTGAACAGGCAATTTCATTTGTAGCAAAGGAAGCAAATTGGTCAGTGCTTCTAGCTCTTTGCATTTTAAATAGAGGATAAATATGCTACTCGTCATTTCTATTATTCATTTAGGGAAATCACTGACATACTTTTCATTCATTCCCAAGCACCAAATAAACTAAAGTATCC
This sequence comes from Xerus rutilus, assembly GCA_028644305.1. Taxonomy (NCBI): domain Eukaryota; kingdom Metazoa; phylum Chordata; class Mammalia; order Rodentia; family Sciuridae; genus Xerus; species Xerus rutilus. The sequence goes on along the minus strand of CM053399.1, from coordinate 63,537,540 downwards.
ATATCTTTGTTAATATGGGATGCTCGACATTTAAAAGTATATGTGTGTGTCATGTGATTATGTGGTCCTTGAACAACTCAATCATTAATTCATTCTGCAAATTAGATTGAGCAGCTAATAATACTCATCCTGTGTTCAGCATGGTCTATTTTATGCAATGTCTACTTTCTAGGACTTTATAATTTAGTGAAAAATGAAAGATCAATGCACATAAAAAGTTAATATGTAAGGTGATTCAATATAACTGCCTATATTTTCTATATTTGTACCAGCCTATTGGGAATTGATGGAGGAATAAATTACTAGAAATACTTCAAACTCTAACTAGACGATCAACACAGTTTTTGGAAATTATGTGCATTTCTCTAATTAATGGTATTTTTAAATTTTCGTAACAACTGTTTCAAAATTTTTGTAACTCTTCCAATCTCTGATATTCCTCATTATTGGTTAGTAACCATATTTCTTGTTATCAAAATGAAGATAAGAACACCTTTAGTGTATTGTCATTAAGTCTGCAATCTTCATATCCATCTCCATTATCCTTTCTTCCTTACCTTCTAAGTAAAGAAAGTGGCTTTCTATGTTTTTCCATTTATTTATCTCAAATTTTCTATTAGTTGCAGCATCAAGGACTAAGTGTACTTTGGTGAGAATAATTCTCTCTGCCTAAAACTACTTACTGCTTTCACCTGAATTATTTTCAGTTTCTCAAGCCATGATATCTCTCAACTCTGGATCCTTGAATGTGTGTTTCGCTGTGCGGAGGTGGTCTCTCCCTGCTCCCTTTTCTACCTTGCTCATTTTCATTTTCCAGGTCTCAGAATGAATATTATGACCTGCAATTAACTATCTGACACCATTCTCCTCTTCCAATCCAATGTAGGCACCCCACCTCCACCCTCCCATTGCCACTGTTGCTGTCTTATCATCCCTTAACATACTGCAACTTCCGTGCCTCTTTACCTTACCCTCTGCTAGAAAATATGCTGCATTAGAACAGGAACCAGAGCTACATAATTCAGTGACATAACCACAATGTATTGGCCAGTACATAATATATAAGCAGTCATCAACAAGTGTGTATTTTATTAATTAAAGAAAAGTAGAAAAAGCTTGTAAAGAAAACTAGATCTACTCAAGTTCAATTTAGAACTGAGCTACTATAGGTTAGAATTCACAAACAGTGATATTGAAAATTAAAATGGTGAAGGCATTTCAGATGTAAGGAATAAGTGCAAAATAAAACCATCACAGCAAGATCAGCTTTCTTGGGGAAAACTTAGTGGTAGACAGGTAAGGAATGGTGAAGACAATATGTAGAATTCCTGTAGAATAAAGAGTAATGGACAATTTCAACTCAAAGAAAAATATAATCAATGCAAATTTTTAGGAAAACAGCTAACCTAAAATATTTGCAGAATGAATTGGAAAAGCAGGAAGGGCAAGATTGGAATCAAGAAAGTATGATTGCAAAGGCTTCTATAATAATGCAGGCTTGATTAGTTTAGCACTTGGTTTAGTGAAGCAGCAGTAAAGAGGAGTTGTAATTTCATACTTACATAGTAAAGATTCTGATAAAACATAACAATTGCCAATGTATATATAGATATATTCTAGCATCATTTCTCTAACAGTTATTGTACTAAGCTCTGGGATTCAGTGATGAGTAGGTATGATGCTAAAGATGAAGAAGCTTTCATTTAATCTGAAATAGTAACATAACTGGAAAGCACAGGAGCCAGGACAAGAAGCCAGTTTTTTAAATTTTTAAAATTTGTTCTAATTAGTTTTACATGACAGTAAGAATGCATTTTGACACAGCATACATAAATGGAGAATAACTTCTCATTCTTCTGGTAACATATGATGAAGAAACATGCCTGTAATGTAGTCATGTATGCATATAGGGTAATAATGTCCAATTCATTGTACTGTCCAAGCCAGTTTTGAAGGGAAGCTATGAGGGCACTCTTTCAGGTTTGTGAGTTCCAAGTTGACAAATCAAACCCAACAGAGTGTTGAAGGTACCAGAACCTTGGGCCCTTATCAATAGAGCAGTGGTAATTGAAACTGTAGAAATGGATTCTCTAGAAGATTATATAAATGATAGGATTTAATGAAATATTCTTTAGGAAATAACTATTATTTTGAAAGAAGTAATGGTCAAATTTAGCATGCATCCCCAGAATTTCTGATTCTGGATAACTGGCATGGATCCCAAGCTTTGCATTTTTTTTCTTTTTTTAAAATTTTTTTTGTTGTAGATGGACACAAATATATTTATTTTTATGTGGTGCTCAAACCCAGTGCCTCAAGCATGCAAGGCAAGCACTCTACCACTGAGCTACAACCACAGCCCCCAAGCTTTGCATTTCTAACAAGCTCCCAGGTGATGCAGATTGTCCTGGTGTGAGGATCTCTTCTGTGAACCACAGTTTTAGGCCAGTATAAAGAAGATAAGATAGCAAAGAAAACAGAGATGTAGTTAAGATAAATAAGAGACATTATCAAAGGTAAGAATGTAAAGGTAATCCGTAGTTGTCTATGTAATGCAGAGAAGCAAATTCATATGTGAAATTTTCATGACTTTTGAATAAAAATTCTGGATAGCTGGCTAAACTCCTTACCAGGTAGAGCCAACCCCATTATACAAAAAGTTGATATTAAAATGTATATGACTGCATATCATGTGACTTTCATTAAAAAGAAAGAGATAGATGTAAATATAACCACTCAAACCATAAAGATTAGATATATTTACTTGCTAGGGCTGCTATAACAAATTGCCACGAATTGAGTAGCTTCGAGCAACAGAAACTTACTGTTCTGAAGGCTAGAAATCTGAGATCAAGGTGTCAGCAGGGTAGATTCTTTTGGAGGGTCATGAAGCAAGTTTGCTCCAAACCTCTCTCCCAGCATTTTGGGGTTGTTGGCAATCCTTGGCATGCTTTGACTTGTGGATCCATCCCTCCAATATTTGCTCTGTCCTCACATGCATTTTTCTATTGTGTCTCTTTGTCCAAACTTTCACTTCCGATAAGGAACATCAGCCCTAATCATTAGATTGGGGCCCACCTTGGCCCAGTGTTATTTCTTCTTAAAGTATATCTACAAAGAACCTGATCAAAATAAGGTGACATTCAGATGCCAAGGGCTAGAACTTCAGCATATCTTTTGGATGGACATAATTCAAACCCTAAGAGATGCCATATTAATAGACTATGATATATGGAGCCAGGTGGAGGAGATCAAGGAGGATTTATAGTATGGAAATGGACTTAGTCATCATTTCAAACCTTCTGCTCTTACAGTAAGGAGGCTGTGGCAAGTTCAAGAAAAGATCCTTTCAGGATAAGGCAGAAAAATTGTCAAAGCCAGAAGAGAACAAAAGCATGGATAGTAAGAGACTGAATATTCTGAAGGGGCAAAACAGAAAAATAAGAAATATCCTAGAAGATTTGGGTCTAGATAAGAGGAATGGTGCTTATTCATTTCAGCAAAAGGAAAACAGGTGTTGATGTGGTGAGCTAAAAGTGTAAGTGGAATCATGATGAGATACGGAGGAGGAGGAGGCATTTGTGGCTTTGGTTGTGGTAGTTAATTGGGTGATCTGTGAGAGATCATTTGAGTAGGATTGAGGATGCTTAGACAATGCCTAAGAATTTTAAACAAAACCACTTCTTTCAACCCCAAACTTTGTCTTTTGAGCCTGGAAAGAATCCAGATATTAAGAAAATAAAGCTTTGACTTTTAATTGACCATATCTGCAATGCCCATGAGATTAATTAGCCTCTCAAATAAATATAAAAGGTGCATTTCTGACAGTTTTTAAAGCAAAGGTTTCTTTTTGAAGGAGAGGAGATGTCAGATAGTCTGTTATCAGTGTAAACCAGACCCACAGGAAAGTTTTTAAAGATTTTTTTTTTTGTTCTTGATTTTTAACTGACATGTATGCACATTCAGATGTTAAGTTGACTGTGTGGGTGTATTATTCCTAAGACAGGGCCAGCCAGAGTTCAGGATAGATTCTGTGATTCTTTTAACATATACACAGAATGTGAAGAAGACTACTAGTGCTTTCTGTGAAGCAGTAAATACCCTACCTGGAAGATCTTAAAGAAGCTCTGACAGAACCAGGCTGTTTAATAATACTGAATTGTTCGGAGAAACCCAGAGTGTTCTCCTAGTAAAGTCACATAAAATGAAGTCGAACCAAGTTATTGAATGGTTTTAAGGCGTCATGGGGCTTGGTTCTTTACACCCACAAGGAATATATGGGTACACTGTAATCATATGACATTTTCAAGCATTTCAGTTTTTATTCTGGGCTTCTCAAAGCACAGTATCAATCTATGCTGCCAAGACTTCTGCTGCAGCCCCCGCCTCTCACTGACACCTCCCCCTCAGCGTAGGCAGACAACACAGGGAAAGGGTGAGCTATGAGCTGCTCACAGGGTTCTCTTTTTATAGAATGAGGAAAAGATTCTGTGCAGAGAAAGGTTCGGTTATAAGCTTTAACCACGTTCCAAGTTCCTGTACTATACCTGTATCTCCTACATTAACATGAGAATTTGGGTATGTGTCACAAATATGGAATGATGAGCCCCACTTTATGCAACAGATGTAGTTCTGAAATTCTTTGTGCACATCCCATGTTTGCCAAACAGATAATTTTTAATTACTTAGGAAATTAGGTGTTTAAATTGGACATGCTTTTTTTTTCTTTGCTAGTGTCCTGAAATATCTACTGATTTTACTTCCTTTTGTGACTTGATTACTTATATTTTTCTGTACCATCTTTGTATACAACCAGCAGGCACATGGAATGTTTAGTCCTATTCTTAATGGCCAAATGTTCTACGATAGGTAGCATTAGGACCAATGGTTTGTTGAGACTTAGCAACTCAGCTCACTGAGTTTATTTTGCAGATGACTGGTTTGCCTCACATGATGGTTGTTTTATTCAGCTATTTCACTACTATATTTCACTGAAGAGCCAGAGCTCCACTTACCAAAGACAAAATATAAACCCCAAAGGCATGCCCCCAGTGACCTATCTCTTCTAGCCACAACCTACCTGTGTTCAGTTAATCCAATGATTGAGTTATAAGTCTCATCATCTAATCATTTCACCTCTGAACCTTCTTGCACTAACACATGAGCTTTTGGGGAACACTTCATACCTAAGCCACAACAATGATTGAGTTATTTCTGTGTCCTAGAGTTTTATTTTCAGAATAGACACTAATTCCCTAAATGTTCCAAAACTACCCAAATCAGCACTTTTGTCATTTTGGGTGTTTCTTACTCAAATCTTCATAATACTCATTGTATTCACCCTGAGAGAGGGACTACCCTAGATATCACATCATACATACATCTTTTGATGGTTTACTAAGCATTTTTGTAACCAGTTCAAACTCAGTAGAGCTGGGATTTTATCAGCACTGTGTGTTTTTTAGGATAGCTGACTTGAGTCATTCAGTCAGTCTGGAACCCAAAGGATGTGTTCCTGTCAAAAGAACACTCTCTTTTATGAATTCTGTTTTGATGTTCAGTCCGAGCTCAAGTGCTAAACTTTTTCCCAATCCCTCTCCTGCTCCTTTAAGAAGTACTTCTGCTCTTCTAACACCACTGCCATGATAGAACTTATCATGACCAGTTAAATTATATCAAAATGTTTTCTGATTTTTCAAACTACTTAAGGGCTCATTGAGAGTAGAGAATTGTATTTATCAAGCATCTATTATATTCCAGTTACTATAGAATATAGATATACTTGCTCCCTTTCTACAGATGAGGAAATTGAGAGTGAAATATGCATAGTTAGAAAATGAAAGCATCAGAATGTGAAGGTGCCTCTGCTGTTGCTGAGTTGCCTGCTCCAAAATTGGCATGAATGCTGCAACCTGAGGGTGGACAGATAATCCAAGTCTACCAGAGTCAGTGCAATAACTTAGACAGTGGCTGATCCCAAATAAGAGTGTCCACTCTTCTTTCCCTTGTTATTCAAAGACATCATCTTAAGGGAAGTTTTCTCAGAGATTTTTCTTATTCTCTTATATTTCTCAGTGACTTTCCTCATCCTTTACATTCATTCATTTCATTTCACTCTTTCTTTTTTCATTTAATACATCTTTACCTAGACTTTCTCTTCTTACATACTGTAAATTGAACAAAAATCATAGTCGTCATGGAGCTTACATTTTCACTAAGAAAACAAACCATTCAAAACTAAGCAAACTACATAGCAAACATTCAGAAACAAGCAAATATACATGCCTTGTATAGTAGGTAATAAGGTAATAAATGCTAAGAAAAAATGAAAAGTTAAGCAAGATAAGGGAATGGGGAATATGGTCAGGGGACAGTGTTAAATGGGAGGTTAGGTTCTGGCTTCTGGAAAAATTGAGACTTAAGACCCTGAAGGTAGTATATTCTAGCCAGCAGAAATACCTAGAGCAAAAAAACTGTGGTAGGAGCATTCCTAGAGTGTTCTAGAAATACCAGACTGCAATGATGCATAGAGTTGAATGAAAGAGATTAGGTAGTGGGGAGAGAGGAATAGAGAGTGCCAACAGAGATTGGTCATGGAGGACCTCAGCTAGTCTAGGTCCTATAATGTGGGCATCCTGTATCAAAAGAGGAAATATAGCTGGGCACGGTGGCACATGCCTGTAGTCCCAGCACTTTCGGAGGCTGAGACAGGAGAATGGAGAGTTCAAAGCCAGCCTTAGCAACAGTGAGGCACTAAACAACTCAGTGAGACCCCATCTCTACATAAACACAAAATAGGGCTGGGGATGTGGCCCAGTGGTCCAGTACCCCTGAGTTTAATCCCTGGTACCAAAAAAAAAAAAAATAGGAAATATAAGGAACATGTTTGGTCTTACTGCTGCTTAGTAGTCCTAGCTGACATTTGTCTTCATAAAATAGTCCTCCCAAAATCACTAGCATTGCCTGGATTTAGAATATTGCTTCACCCAAGTTGTCATACCCATTCATATGGACCAACTTGTGGGTCATTATTCCTGTAGTATTTCTGTAGAAGAGTATAGGAAGTCATTTCTTCACATTTATGTAGGCCACCGTTGATAGAGGCTTTCTATATACAGCATAGAGATTCAATATTACAGATACATATACATATACAGATAGATACTTCTTTCTGTAAATGAACTTGTATTCTGGATAGAGACATAAGCTACACATTTAACATGTTGAATTGAATATCTGAAATATAGTGGATTGTTTTTAAATGCATGTTCTATTGAAGTAAGATACATTTTTAGCCTTATGCTCTCAAAGACATTCTCTGACTCTGAGGGGGATGTATACTGAAAACATCTTGCTTCACCTTGAGCAGAGTCGCTAGTTAAAAAAGAAGTACATAAACTTAACCTCAAAAAAAACTATTATTTGCTTTTCAGCTGATATATTTATGTCCACAGTACCCATAGTGATTTCATTGTCTTGGTACAATCTCGAACTTCAAATGTCAAATACATAGTTACTCTCTTTTTTGGACTTGATCTTCTTTATCATGGTTATTTTTTTCATAGCATTTCTGTAACTAAGATTGTGGCATTTATTGCTGCCCGAGGGGATGTAAATCAGAATTCCTAGATTTGTGTTTTGACTATTTTTTACAGAGCTTGGAATGACCTCCATACTGCTAAAATGCAATAGATTGATCCTCCCACATGGCTATGAAACTTTGTAAACACATTTTTGAAATTTTCTTATGTGTATTTATTTATTTAACAAAGGGATAGTTTTAGAAAACATGAGTTGATATGTATTTAGAAGTTCATTTTAAAATCAAAATGGGGAACATTTTGTTTATTTTGGTCATCTTTTGCTTCATAAACAAATTCTTTAAATCCTAGGCAAATACATTCATGGTTCTATGGGGTGGCAAAGCATTAATAAAAATAATTACCCACTTCAGTAGAAAATTAGATAACACTTATTTTAATTGCCCTATCAATTTATATCCATTTTCCATTTATTTTTAACAACTATTATGGTTAATTTAACAAAATCATTGCATTTCTAATATAATTCCGGATGTGTTCTTTTATAATTTACTATTCCATCATTTTCCCATTAATCATCTATCTTAAGAGCACATAGCTCTACATAATATTTATTCAATAAAAGCACAGTGAATTGAATTAGTATTTTTAAAGTGTTTTTCATTATTATTGTATAAAGTGTCAAAGTTTTTGTGATAGTTCTATCCATTGAGTATGTTGTTTTTAAGAAATATTTCTTTAGCCAGGAGGTTACAGAAATTCCTTTAGTATCAAAGGTCTTCGATTAATATCCATTTTTTGATTAATTTTCATATCATTATGATTTAGAAATACAATGAAAATATATTCTATTAATATTGTACTGAATGTATATTCAGTCACTATTTGAAAGGATTTCTTTTTTTATCCTAAACCCTTAAAGATTCTATCAACTACTCCTTTAAAATGACTTGATTTTACGAAGTAACTATATTCTTATTATCGTTCCATAGCTTAATAAAAATAAAAGTTTTGCAAATCAGAGTATGCAAAAATAGCCTCTCAAAGTAGGAAATTTCCACATTTAAAAATGATATGATATCCCACTGGTTGTTGTAAAAATAATAAACTTAAATTATATTACCTGTTTCTTCATCCTTTAGACTATGTACAGAGATGATTCACTTTTTTGTGTCACTAGCCTCACTGTTACTAACAGTGACTGCTAAGAAGTATGAAAAGACAAGGTGGCCAGAGAAGAAGATGTGAAAGGCAAGCATTTAGCTTCTTTTCCTTATCTTCTCTCTGAAATTACAACCCAAGTATCCAGTCAGTGTGTCCTCCTCATGTCTCTTCTCTCAGGACGTGTATGATTTTCTGACAGCTCTATTTTTCATGCTGAAATTTCAAAAACTTCTTTTCTCTATGCTAGAGTAATGAAGATGATGAAGATGACCTCATATACTGGACCTGAGCAGGGATGTACCTGTGTTTTTCCTGGTTCACATAGGAACCTCTGCACATTTTGCCCAATCCCTGTTCTGACCAGTCACCCACCATGAACTGATTAGCTCAAGAACAGTACCAACTAGTTGCACAGTCTTGAAATAGTACAAAACTAGTGTTCATATGAGATGGATAAAAAGATCTTTTCCTCATTAACAAAAACAACAAACCTTCAAATAGTTAAAGAACAAAAACTGATTGAATTTTTAATCTTTGTTTTTATATATTGTTGTTATAATCAACTGAAGATCCATTGTTAAAATAATAACGGTTGAAATGCGGCTAATGGCATTTGCTTTCCATTTTCCACTCTTTTCCTACAGGTTTAGGATTCAGTATTGCAGGAGGTGTGGGGAACCAGCACATTCCTGGAGACAACAGCATTTATGTGACAAAAATTATAGATGGTGGAGCTGCACAAAAAGATGGAAGGTTACAAGTAGGAGACAGACTATTAATGGTAAGTAAAACTGCGGATCTATTAAGCTCTTGTTTCCCAGTGTGTGACCATCTTAGTCAGTTCAGGCTGCCATAACAAAGTACCACAGGCTGGGTGGCTTGAACAATAGAAATTTATTTTCTCACACTTCTGAAGTCTCGGAAGTTGAAGGTTGCAAACCGGTTTCTGGAGCGAGCTCTCTTCCTGTTTTACAGAGGGCCATGTTCTGGCTGCGTCCTCACATGGCCTTTCCTGTGTGCTCAGGCTGACAGGGCGGGATGTCCTTCTTTTCCTCTTCTTATAAGTATCATCAGATTAGGGCCCCACCTTTTCCTCATTTAACCTTCAACACCTCCTAAAGACCAAGCACAATAAGGGGTAGAGTTTTAACATGAATTGGATGTGGGGAGGGGGCAGGACACAATTCAGTCTATTGTAGCAACCATTTGAAGAGACAGAAAAGGAGAAAGAGGAGATTTCAGGGGAAGAGAGCTGAAAAGTACACATCAAATTGTTTTTGATTTTTTGATATTTTTAAAATCGTATTTTAAATTTCCACCAGTTTTCTCAGAAATGTATGGCATACATAGTAGATGTTGTTCTTCCAAAATAATTCATTTCCTATTAATGAGAGCAACTGCTACTTTCAGGTTGTATAACAAAGGAAACAATATTATCTGGTTTACTCATATGTGCATGTCCATGATCCTTTGTTCAACCACTGCAGAAATAGCCTATGATTTCTAAGAATTCATAATCTGAATTCCATCATATGTGTGAATTGATCCCTTCCTCCCTCTCCTCAGCAGTGTTATATCTATTTTATTTGCCAGCTGCCCACATTGAGGAGCACTGGCAACGACTGCCAGTTGACACAAAGCCATCTTTTCCGAGCTATGGATTATATGACAAACTAAAGCAAAATTAAAGCAATCATAAGTAGAAAACACTAGATACTACAATGATAAAAAATTATATCCATTGATTTTTATATACTTAATCTAAAGTATAATAATCAAATATTGAAAATTCATAGTAGATAGATCTCAACATGAGCATATCTAATCATAGATCTGTGCTTGTAAAACGGGGTTTCTAATCTATGTCTGGAGTGGGGATCTCTAACCCCTTCTTGAGACGTGTTTGGAGAGGATCAATCTAGACAGTCTCAAAAGAAAAGTGATTTCTATGGCACATGCAACTTTTGGAGGTAGAGCCCCAAAGTTCTGTATTCATTGTGTCCACTTCCATGGGCTCTAGAGATCTTGTGTTTAATCCCAGTAGTCTAATTTCATAGTTGTCAATGACTTTTGTATTGAATTATCTGGATAAGACTTTGATAGTATCTCAAGAGCCAACATTTATTTGGTATTTATTGTATTTCACATAATTTTTAAGTGTTTTTTGGTCATGTAACATATCTTTTGCACAAAAGCACATTTTATATAAGCCAAAGGAAACAGAGGTACAGAGAATCCTACCAAGTTGCCCATGGTCACATAGATAATGATTGGAAGAACTAGAATCCAGCTGAGGCCATTAAGCTTGCATCCGCGCTCATCTCCACCAAGCAATGCTGCTTCGTGTGCAGGGTATTTGCATTTGTTTCCTTGGTTTGTCAGTCAATTCTTTCCTTTTTTCCTTCATTCATCATTCATTTATTCATTGATGCCTTTAACAAGTATATCTTACCCACCTAAATGTGTAGGCAGTGGCCACTATTCAGAAAAAAAACTGTCGTAAGAAAATATCTAGTCAAACTGGATGGGCATAAAATGTCCATTAATAACTTCACTCAAAATTGTAACTCAGAGTTTGGGGCTTTTTTACCACTTGAAGTCACTACCATTTTCATTCCTGAGAACTTCTAAAACTTTATGTTATTGTTGTTAGCTTTCAGTTCTTAACTGGACAAATTGTTGTTGGAGTATAAGACCTGAACAACTTCTCTCTAGAATACAAACTCTATTACTTAAATTGTTCATTTGGGAATAAAATGAACTGTGATAACCATCTTCTTCACAGGGCTAAATTGAAAAATGAAGAGGGTAGATTCATTTTCAAGTAATGACTATTGTAGTGACTTGTTTCACCTTTGACTCATTGTTCTATAACAGTTTAGCTTTAGACAAGTCTTCTGATATTTCTTCAAACGCTGCTTTGTAAAATTGTATTAGATATTGTTTACTTATTTATTTCTTGGAGTGGTGCTTAAATCTAGCTTTACTTTCAAATTCTGTTTTTAAAATCTCCAAATAATTTTGTCAAAGAATTTTCCAGGAACCATGCTGTTTTTCCATTACAATTTTCATGATATTCATTGTAGATAAAACAATTTCAAAATAGTTGTGACATAATCCATAACTGTTTTGAATTCGAAGGTATAGCTTTTTTAAATAAATGAAGCTTTAACAATTGGTCTCTCCTCCCTTATGGAAGGAAAACGTAATTAGTACTTCCAAGGCAAGTTGGTAAGCTGAATCTGGAAATGAAAGAAAATGATTCATTTTATAATGTTCTGAAGGAAAATGATCATGAGAAAGAGAGAATAAAGAAAAAATGCATCAAAGCCACTCAAAAGACCAATTTTCTTGCTTCAACCCCAAATACTTATTAATTTTCTCCTTTGGTCATTCTTTTTCATTTCTTCTTTCCTTTACTAACCTACATTCATAACCTCTTTTTCTTCTTCCTCATCTACTCTCTTCCCTCAAAGGAAGTACAAACCATTTAGACTGTATGATCTACCAGCTGTACCACACTCTGCATATTTTACTCTAAATATGCTATTCTTTCCAAAGCAATTTACACCACTTCCTTCTCTCACTTCTTAGGAAAATTTCCTCTGTATATTATTCATTCAGAGTTCTATAAGTATGCTGGTCTAAAATGAAAAGCAGCCTTTTTTTTTTTTTTTTTGGCGTCTTAGTATTAATAACCCTTTCATTTTCTCAAATAAAATAGCTATCATATTGTGTATCACATGAATCATAGCATATATATTGGGCACTTTTTTTCTTTAAGAACTTCTTATATCTCAGGATTGAAAACTACCCATCTTAAATGTCATCTTATTTCAACCTTATTTGGTACATGAGAATCCTGCAAAAAAGCAACTATGCATAGTAGTACCTTTCCCCTTCTAGAAACCCTCTGAAGAAGAAGAACTTAATTCTCTTCAGTCATCCATTAGGTACTAACTTACAGCTCTGGGATTTTTTTCCCCTTAAGATTGTGTTGTTATATATGTTCCCTATAAATTTCTTCCTTTATTCGTAGCTCTGTCCCTTAGAAACAGAAAGATAAAGATTAATTTTTCTTCCACACATGTAAAAGTTTTGTATTGCTACTTCTCTTCACTTCTTAATCTTTTAAGATGTTTTACATGTTTTCCTTTATTTTCAGTAAAATACAGGATACAATACAGTATATTTTATCACACCTTCATTTACCTTCTATAGTTTACACTTAAAACTTTTTTCTATTCTTTACCATCTTATTCTCCACTTTTAAAAACCCAGGGAATGTTGGTAATATTTGACCTTTGCATTTATTCTACAATAAGAAAAAATTATGCTGTCACCTTTGCAATAAGCCTCTTACTATTTCAAACGAGATGATTATGTCAGAACACTGTTTCATTGGTTACCCAAATATGTGGTATATATTCCTTTTACCAAAATAATATATTTTTCATAAATTCCCTTTGCTATTTGGCTCTAGAATTTTGTTTTGTTTAGTGAGGTGACAGTGACATCTGATTTTTGTGGATTGTACCAGAAGCTTAGTGTTGTAACCAGAGCTTAGTATTGTAGTCTTAGATTAAATCAGTTATCTCTTGGCCTTGAATTTTTTAGGACAGATGGTCAAAAATTAACATCATTACAGTCATTCTAACTCTTTCATGTATTTTTCACACACTAGTTTTTAGAGGTGATACAGAGAGCCAAATAATATTATAAAAATGTGATCTTCTGCACCTCTTTAGCATAAGACCAGAAACTTTGAATCTAGGATCATTTGTCTTTTCTACAAGGATAGCATTAGTTGTTAGTTGTCAAATTGTCATATTGTAATTTAAGGTTTAAAATCTCACATTCCTTTTTTCTATAACTTCTGCTTGACATTTGAGGAAAATTAATTGTCAATGAGAGAACTTTCATACCTTTTACAGAAAATGATTCCATGTTTTCTTTGAATAAAGAGAAGTAGGTGAGGGGGAAAATAACAAAGGCATATAAGTCAAGTGTAAAGACACCAGATTCAGACTTGGAGGAACTGGATTTTAATCCCAGGCAACTAACTCTACCTCATCTACATTAGGCAAGTCATGTGTGTCTTTGGTCCTCTGTTTTGACTACTATACAATAGTTGTATTGCCTTAGATCAGTATTTCCCCAAGTGTGTTTTAACATATTAGCCTCATTCCTGTGTGACCTTCAAAAAGGTTGTATGCCACTCTGGAAAGCAGTATAGAGATTTCTCAAAACTGTAGGAATGGAACCACCATTTGATCCAGTTATCCCACTCCTCAGTATATATCCAAAGGATTTAAAATCAGCATACCACAGTAACACATCCACATCAGTGTTTCCAGCAGCTCAATTTACAATAGCTAAGCTATGGAGCCAACCTTGGTGCCCTTCAACAAATGCATGGATAAGGAAAATGTGGTATATATACACAATGGAATGTATATATACCACATAAAGCATAATGACTTCATGGCATTTACCAGTTAATGGATGGAACTGGAGAGTATCATGTTAAGAGAAATAAGCCATTTGCAAAAAGTCAAGGGTTGAATATTTTCTCTAATATGTGAAAGCTAATCCAAACTAATATGAAGAGAGAAAAAAATAGAAGAAAGATCAGTGGAGTAAACAAAGGGAATGAAAGGAAGGGAGGAGGGATGGAATAGGGTAAGACAGTGGAATGAATCTGACCTAACATTTCTATGTACATATATGAATATAACACAGTGAGTCTCACTATCATGTACATCCACAAGACACTACTTTTTAAAGCAATTATAAGTAGCAGAAAGATCAGTA
>CM053399.1:63496625-63522521 GCA_028644305.1 Xerus rutilus | reverse complement strand
TGACTTTGAATTCTTCCTCTACCACTTATTAGATCAAGGACTTTTGGTAAGTTTCCCAACCTCTTGATGCTTCTCTCATCTGTAAAATGTAATTATATCATCTATTTCATAGGCTATTTGTTTGTGTTAATATATGTAAAATTGGTTGGAATAGTTCCTGGTATTTAATACAGACTGCATAAGTGATTGCTATATTATGACTATCACTCAGGGTTTACCTCTGTATCTCTAATACCTAGAACAGTGCTTTGCACATACTATGTATGCAGTGAACATTTGATTAATGAAAAAACACATGCCAGATACCGAACATACAAAAATATCTAAGAAATATCACTTGTCTAGGAGAGAAATGTAAGAACTCATAGAAATGCCTAGTGCCTCACAGAAAGCTTATGGTCAGCATTCATAACATCAGCATTCATAACATCACCTTCCTATAGTTCCAGGGTTCCTATCTTGGGTTACACTGTCAAAGATTAACTGACACATGAAATCTATGTAGCAACATGAGGAAAATAAGTAAATAATATAAAACATTATTTGAATACGGTGAAAATTAGTACAGAGAATATGCACCGTAGTATCACCTTCATCTGTAGTTCTGCTTTCTGTAAATTGTTTCCCTAAGTCAACCATGGTCCAAAAATATTAAGGAAAAATCTTGAAATGAGTAACTCATAAGTTCTAAAGTGCATGCTAGTCTGATGAGTGTGAGGAAATCTCAAACTATATTGGCTGCATCCTAGTTGGGATATGAATCATCCCTGTACAGCATTTTTATGCACTGTGTGCTTCCTGCTTGTTAGGCACATAGTTTACATATCAGTTATGAGATTGACAATAGTAGTAACACAGTGGTTGTGTTCAAAGAACCCTTATTTTACTTAATAACAACCCTCAACATCCAAAAGTAGTGATGCTGGTCATGTTATTACAATATATTGTTATAATTCTTCTATTTTATTATTTGTCATCTATTGCTGTTAATCTCTTACCATGCCTAATTATAAATTAAACTTTATCATAATTATGTATGTATAGGAGAAAATATAGTATATATACTTTTCAATATGATCAGTAGATGCAGGAAAGATGGTGAGATAGATGTCATTTCCCTAGGTTCATGACTGCACATATGGTGAGACTCTACATCATGTATAACCAGAAAAAAGAAAAGTTGTGCTCCATTTGTGTACAATTAATCAAAATGCATTCTGCTGTCATGTATACCTAATTATAATAAATTAATTAATTAATTAATTAATTAAAAAAGATACTATCAGCAGGTTCAGGCATCCACTGGTGTCTTAGAACATACTTCCTTGGATAAGGGGGGGACAGAATAGTGTACAGGAATCCAATTCAATGTTGAGGGCACATTTACTTTGATTTTATGTCATTATAAAAAGCAGAAAGTGACTAAATAATTACTCCATAGAAAAATTTTGCCACACACACATCAGATATAGCACTGATCTCCAGGATATATAAAGAACTCAAAAAACAACACCAAAAAAACAAACAACCCAATCAATAAATGGGCCAAGGAGCTAAACAGAAACTTCTCAGAAGATATACAATCAGTCAACAAATATATGAAAAAATGTTTAACATCTCTAGCCATTAGAAAAATGCAAATCAAAACTACTCTAAGATTTCATTTCACTCCAGTCAGAATGGCAGTTATCAAGAATACAAATAACAAGTATTGGCAAGAATGTGGAGGAAAAGGCACACTCATACATTGCTAGTGGGACTGCAAATTGGTGCAACTAATCTGGAAAGCAGTATGGTGATTCCTTAGAAAACTTGGAATGTAACCACCATTTGACCCAGCCATCCCACTCCTTGGTCCATATCCAAAGGACTTAAAAACACCATACTACTGTAATGCAGCCATTTCAATGTTTATAGCAGCATAATTCACAATAGCTAAACTGTGGGACCAACCTAGATGCCCTTCAATAGATGAGTGGATAAAGAAACTGTGGCATATATACACAATGGAATATTACTCAGCATTAAAAGAGAATAAAATTATGGCATTTGCAGGTAAATGGATGGAGTTGGAGAACATCATGCTAAGTGAAGTAAGCTAATCCCAAAAAACCAAAGGCCAAATGTTCTTTCTGATAAGTGAATGCTGATCCACAATGTGGGAGGGGGCATGGGAAGAATAGAGAAATTTTGGCCAAAGGGGAGAGGAGGGAAGGGATGGGTAATGGGGGCAGGGAAGATGGTGGAATGCAATGGACAACAGTGCCCTAGGTTCATGTATGTCTGCGCATATGGCATAACTCTATATTGTGTTCAACCAGAAAAATGAAAAGTTGTGCTCCATTTGTGTACAATGAATCAAAATGCATTCTGCTGTCATGTAAACCTAATTAGAATAAAAAATATATATATTAAAACAGAAAAAAATGAAAAAATAAAAATAAAAAAGTAGCCAAATAAGGAAAACATATGTACTTAGGATACTTTTGAATATATATATTCCGATTTTCTCAAAGACTAGATATTTCTGGGGACATTACATTAATTCCAGAAAAATACTTCAGGTATCTGCTGTAATGTCACTTCCATGAAATAAGAATTACCTGTATTCCAGGCTTTTCTGTACAATAAAGAAAAGGTCATTGGTGTTAAAGCTAATGGCAATAGAATACATTGAACTTTCTCACCTGTGAAGCCCGTGTTCCAACATTAGCCCTCTTTCCTTGAAAAATAGATGCATCTTAAATGACTAGATAGGAAATATTTTTAAAGAGAGTCAATACAATTCTAGGGAAACTGTAGGGAAATGGGGGCCTCATATAGTGCTGGTATGATGAGGATAAACACATCCATCTTTCAAAGAGCACTTTTGGAAGAGTTGTCAAAAACCTCAATAATGTTCATACAATTTGGGCCAGCAATTCCAAATGTGTGGTTTATTCCAAAGAAATCATTAAGCTTGTGTATAAACATAGAATAAAGGATTATTAAAACATTATTTATAGTGGCAAAAAATTAGAAGCAAACTAAACATGTACTAGTAAGAGATTAGTTAAATCATTGTTATTGCCAGGCAATGCCATGCTCTCTGGAAAACCACTCATATTGTTGAATATCAATGTTATGGACAGTCACTCGAGATTTAAAAAAAACACACAGGTTCCAAAAGAATGATTGTAACATAGTCACAGTTACTTAAAGAAATATATTCAATTAGGAAGATTATGATTTTTATTTTCTTTATTTTATTTATTTTTTCATACCAGGGATTGATCTCAGGGGCATTCAATCACTGAGCCACATCCCCAGCCCTATTTTTGTATTTTATTGAAAGACAAGGTCTCACTGAGTTACTTAGCACCTCACCATTGCTGAGGCTGGCTTTGAACTCATGATCCTCCTATCTCAGCCTTCTGAGCTGCTGGGATTACAGGTGTGCTCCACCACACCTGGCCCCTTATTTTCTTTTGTTTTGTCTTTTTAATTCAGTTTTTCATTTAATAGTTTAAATTTTTATCACAAAACCTATAATATAATAAGAAATACATTTGACCCCTTATTTCTTCTTTCTATTACAATATTTCACTTCCTCAAAGAGAAAGGCAGAGGCAATCTTGTTTTATAACATGAATGACTGTATCTTATTTGCTTTGCTAAAGCTTAACTCACCTGTTCTGTCAAAGTATGACATAGATACTGAACAAATCATTGCATTTTAGTCTTTAAATAAGATCATAATTCTAAGCCAGGTGTGGTGGTGCATGCCTATAATCCCAGTAATTCAGGGGGCTGAGTCAGAAGGATCCCAAGTTTGAGGCCAGCTTCATCCATTTAGCAAGGCCCTATGCAACTTAACAAGACCCTGTCTCAAGATAAAAATCAAAAATGACTGAGGATGTAATTTATTGGGAAAGTGCTCCTGGGTTTAATTCTCAATACCTAATAATAACAATAATAATAATAATAGAGATGTAGCCCATTGGTAAAGTACACCTGGGTTCAATTCCCAGTACCAGATAATAACATCATTCTAGGTATCTTCTCTTCAGCTGCATAGGTTTAATTCTAATATTGATTTTCCCCCTTTCAGGTAAACAACTACAGTTTAGAAGAAGTTACACATGAAGAAGCAGTAGCAATATTGAAGAACACATCTGATGTGGTTTATCTAAAAGTTGGCAAACCCACCACCATTTATATGACTGATCCTTATGGTCCACCTGATATTACTCACTGTAAGTACCATGCTCAGTGTCTTCTTCAAATAGCATGCCAAGTGTACAAAATTGAAATTCTACAAAACCTTATTAAATGTCCTCTGTTTGCACCTTCACTGTTCTCTAGCTTCTGGAAATACTTGAGAGAATTTTATACTTCATTCCCACATTGCATGACAGGACCTCAGCTAGTGTTTGGAAGGTGAAACACCTTGATGAGTTGTCAGGTCCACCAGTGTGATTACATAGTGTAGGGGCAACAGGATCCACAGGACTATTTCTCAATACCTCGAGCATGATCATTCTATGCCATTCTATTCTCTCAGCCTAATTCGTATCTGTATAGCAGCAACATGGAAAAGAGGGCTAGCATAAAAACACAGAAAGCTCCATGCTTCTTCCCAAGGAAGGGCATCTTGTGCTTAGATAGTAAAATCATGATCCTCAATCATCATCATAACTTAGCCTTTGCCTGCATTTGTTATATTGCAGGGAAGCAAGAGAAAATAGTCATTATGACAGCAGAAGTGCGCTGGGGGAGGGGTTCTAAGGCAGCCACTGACCTCAGACACTGTGTTGGGGTCCTCACAAAATCCTGTGCTACATAAGCATCATGTTTTCTCTCTCATTAATAGGTCAACAGGAGCCTCATCTAAGGTTCTGCCTTTGAGGATTGAATTTAGGAGCAATTCACTTTTTTGATGTAAATTTCATGATTTGGTTCTCATAAGTAAGCTTTTTTATGCCAAAATTTTGAGAGTTCATTTGTGAGTCTAGAAACTTGAAATGTCTTCAGGACCTGCCGTTAATTAGGATTATAGTCTTAGGCAAGTTGTTTAACTTAAGAGAAATTTAATGGTTGAATAATTTTGTTACCTGCTCATTACATTAGCTATTACTTTTCTTAATTAAGATTCTAAAATGACTTGCCTCAAAATGTATGTTTTATAAAAAAGCAGGCAGTAAGCCGAGATAGGCCTCACCTTAGAATAAGAAAGAGTCTTGACTTTTAGAATTTTTTAAACTGCATAAATTAAGATAAATCAATCTATGAGCCACTTTATGAAGGGCTTCTAATAAGGTCAATGTCAAAGGCAGGCTTTGTTTGAGAAAAACAAAACTAATCAATTCAAAAAATACATATTTAGTAATTTAATATGTGCAAAATATTCATAAGGAAATATGTGGGATGCAGAAGAAATATAATCATGGCCTTCAAGGAGCTTGGTTAGAAGGTAAACTAATTCAGATACATAAATAGCAGCAATATTTGGCAGAAGCAGAGTGGATATATATGCCAGAGGAGAGGTCAAAATAAATGTCCTTTGAGGGGGAGGACTCAAAGGAGGGAGATATGTCATCCATCTTTGGAAGATTGGGGAAATCTTTATGCAGAGGGTAGCATTCAAATTGTAACATGAAAAATGGTGAGATTTCTATATCTGATGTGGAGTAGGAGACATAAACTGTAGATAGTTGGTACAATGGAACAAAAGTACAGTCATGAGGAAGCACAGACTTTGATGATAACGTGATTTGTGTAAGGGAGTATTGAAATGGATATATTTTATATAAATGACAAAGGCAAGATTTTATACTATGTTCAATACAGTAGTGGAAATGGGGAACCTTTAAGCAAGAGAATAGCATGATCAGAACTGGATTTCAGGTGGGATTACTGCATAATGTGTAAGATGGATTTGAGGAGAGAGTGATGGGCAGGAGACCCAGTCAGGAGGTATCCTCTCAGTTGCCTAAAAATCAGATGAGTTAAGGAGGAGGAGTGTGAAAGAAAGGCCAGAGTTCTTGGCCTTTCTGGGATGAGAATATAGCAGTTGGGGAGAGAAAGTCTTATATAAGAACTTATTTCTTAGGAGCCTTTTGCTTTTGATGAGTTTGTATTAATTATGTGAAAAGAATGTGAGTTCTGCAATTAGAAAGCTAGCATTTTTATTTCAATAGAAAATTAATCATCATTCTGAAAATATGTGTGCTGGTTCTCTCCTCCAGTTCTTCTCTTTACTTAATTATACTAATTGACATTACAATATAATGGTTATTACATCTTTCCAATCCTAAAGGTCACCATTCGCTTGTCTATATTAAATGCAAACAAACAGCAACTCCTCTTTCTTGGGGAACAAGAAAATCCATAGCACATAGCAAAGCCTATTTTTAACATATCCTCTGAAGTATAGCATGGCACATTGAATCACCCACATAACATGTTTTATTTCATTTCTTTCTCCCCTTCCCCTTAGCTTATTCTCCACCAATGGAAAACCATCTACTCTCTGGCAACAATGGCACTTTAGAATACAAAACCTCCCTGCCACCCATCTCTCCAGGAAGGTACTCGCCAATTCCAAAGCACATGCTTGTTGAAGATGACTACACCAGGTCAGATATGCTTGTGGGGTAACTGGGTTTGCTATTATTACCAGGAAGAAATGACATTTGCCTAA
Organism: Xerus rutilus; assembly: GCA_028644305.1. Classification (NCBI taxonomy): domain Eukaryota; kingdom Metazoa; phylum Chordata; class Mammalia; order Rodentia; family Sciuridae; genus Xerus; species Xerus rutilus. The sequence continues at coordinate 63,515,839 of CM053399.1, read as the reverse complement.
CATCTGAGCTGTTGCTTTGGGGACTAACTGAAGCTTCTGAGTGCCATTCAAAATAAATATAGTCTTCCCTCAAGTGCAAAGCTTCAAATATTTGTAAACATGTTTTATTGTTCTCTGGTGGGAAGAAAAACCACAATTAGAGTAATATACATTTATCTATCACTTTGTGATTTCTTGAGACTCTCCACACTTGATTTCATTGTACTTTACAGGTATACTGTAAGGTAGATGTTATTACTTAAGGAAGGAAGATACTGCTGAGGTTCCAAAGGAGGGAACTCACATACCAGTATTATTTACCCATTGAGTTGACTGAGGTCAGAACTGAAACTCTGTTCTTTTGACTCAAATCACACATACTTGCCACCAATAGCCAATTATAGTTCAATAGAATTTGGGAATTAATCAACCTTCCCTCCAGTGCAACAGATTGAAAGGAAAGGAATGACATTAACTCCAAATGGTTTGACATTAACATGCCCCGTTAATTTCAAATGGGAACAGGATTCTAAGAGCATGCAACTACATTACTAATCTCCCAAATAAAGCCAAATGTATCTAGACTTCCTCTGAAAAACTTGGGTCTGACAGTTCACAAAGACCAGCATGGTTTACTTAAATGGTCACTGGGAATGATTCTATAACTGTTGAGTGATAAATGAATAAATGAATGCATGGATGAATAATTAAATATGTATATTTCATTATTTTAAATGTTTTTGTTTCAAAGTAATATTTATATAGTACATGTAGCAAAGGAATGAAAAGATGATTAAGAAACAAAAATCTTCCTCAAACTTCCTCCAGAGGGACCTATCTTGATATACTCACTGTGAAAGCCTGTCATGAATCTCTCCTACCTTCTCATACAAACACATATAAATACATACTTAGCTAGGGTGGAGTGTGGCATTGATTTGGCAAAATAAATTTATATTTTGCACATTGCTCTGAAATTTGACTTTCTCCTTGAATAATGCTTTTACCAAAAATGTGACTAAATATAGATATGCACACTTTATTTCTGTATATTTTTGTGTATAAAAAATGAAAGAGATGGATTGTTTTGGTTTTCTCTTCAGCCTATCTAATTGAAGCCATTCGTCAGCCTTTAAGTAAAGGAGCCTTCCTGCTGGGGCATGTGCATTATTTGGCCTTTCCATTCTTTAGTATATCTTTTTAAATGATTAAGCATTTTCCATTTATTTTGCAATATCAGGTTTGCTGAAGTAGCTTGTTATATCTTTAGCCAAGGAATGGAATGTTTGGAAGCTGCAAATGTGCATCTGTGGTGTAAATCAAATATAAATTTCTTCCTGTGCTGAAGTGTCTGATCTTTATGCTCTCAATTAAAATAAGGACTGCAGCAAAGATAATCCTCATGGCTCTGATAAAAAACTGTGTAAATAGAGACACTTTTATCCACTAGAGCAATGATCTATTTGCTCTTACCCTATCACTAATATTTGATATGTTTTTAATTTAAAAATGTCATTTTATCTTCACCCCATAATAAATTAACAATTATTAAAGCCTCTTCATAATCTGAGCACTTTGCTAGCTGTTTGACATACATAATCCATTTAATCCTCCCCAAAACAGAGAGAAAGGCTTTCATTCCTATTTTAGAGGATAGAAATCGAAGGGTAAAAAGTTTAAAGGAAACTGCTTATGGTCACAGAGTTTTTCAGTAGAACTGAGTTTCCCTAGAAATGTTAAAATCTTGACTAAGAAGAAACATTCTTATTTTCTCCCTAATTTCAAAGTGAAAATCAAATCATATAAAACTTCGCTTATCCTAGGAATCTGAGAATTTTGGTGAGCTCTGAAGAAAACTAGAGCAGGGTGGAGACCTACCTCTATAACTGGCTAACCAATGTGGCCCTGGGGAAATCGCTGCCCACTGAAAACCTTAGTTTCCTCATTTATGCAAGGGAATAGATATTGAATCCATCTCAACAGGTTGTTCTAATAATTAAATGAAATAATAAATGCAAATAACTTAGTGTCTGGCACATGATAAATACTCAATGAATGTTATCTATTTACAGAAACTATATATTTATATAATATATACATATATAAACTATATATATAATATATACATATATAAATTGTTCTATATTATCTGTATGATATTCTTTATTTTTACTGGTAACAGAAATACTTAAAGAGATTAATAAATTGCCTCATATCATACAGCAAATAGAATTAAAATTAAAATTTTTATCTGTCTTTGAAGGTCTCATCCCCACATTCCCCCCCCCCCCATTTTATATAGCCTCTTTTCTTGGAGAAATGGTGGATAAAGAGAACTGGGTTTATCATCCTGTCTCTACTCCTTATTATCTACATGACTGAACAAATCACTTCATCTCTGTAGTTGGCTTTCTCATCTGTAGATTTGAGATAAAGGATCTTCTAATTTCCTCAGGGAATTATAAGGTTTTAATATGATAATATATATGAATAGTTTTTTGTAACTTTCAGGAGGCTACATAAATTTATTATTATCCTATGATCATGTCATACTTTATGTTTGAGGTTTACTTTATATTTTCCTAAAATAATAAATCAAGGAATGAATCTCTAATGATGGGACCTAAACCAGAAGAAAACATTTCTATGAATAAGAACTTTCCAGCATCCCAGAAAATCACATCAAATGGGAAATATTTTATTGCACAAATTCATATCTTGGTCTGTTGTAAGTTTTTCTCTATTTCCCTGACTTATATTCACTTATTTTTTTCTTTTGTTACTGGGGATGGAACACAGCCAGGGCCTTGAGAACGCTAAGCAAGTGTTCTACCACTGAGCTTATATTCACTTTTGTTATGGATGTATACTGATTGTTTAGCTTTTTCCACTGAAATAGAGAAAGGAAACACAAATTTTGAAATTGTGAATAAAATTATCTTTTAGAGTCCCTACTCAGTCCCCTGTAAACCAGTATTCTTAGTGATACTAATACTTGGTTTTTATGTTTTGGAAAATAATAATGCGAAGGTGGTTTTTGACACAGAAACTATAGACTTATCAGAGTTGGAAGGGCCATAAATAAATATGGAGTCTAATCTCCTTCCATTTGGTGGGCAAGGAACTCAAGGCCCAGGATGATTTGTAAGTTTTCCCTAGGTCCATACTTGTAACTATGAGAATCATATTTAGTTCCCGCTTTGGACATCCAGTCCAGTCCTCCTTCTGTTTCTGTAAAATGATGTTCATTGTTTATCTTTTTTTTTTGGTCTGGGAAAAGAAAGTAACAATTACAAAAAACTACAATCAATCAAGAGTCACTTGTGAATAATATCCACTTTACATATTACCTACAACTGTGGGATTCCATTTCTACATGGCCAGTTCTTCCCTGGTGCTCAGAAAAACGCAAGCCACACATCCTCACCATTTGGCTAAATAGTCTTAGGATACCCATACAAACCATTAGTACTAAAATGGAAATAGGAAAAAAAAAAGAGGATGCAAAGTAAAACTACTCTTTCAAGATGTAGGCACTTAAGTTTTCAAGTTCTAAGTGCAGTAAAGGTTGTTATGAAAACCAGGGACCTAAATACAGCTGTAAGAGACATAATCCAATTTTAGAAACTAGTATTAGATACCTAGCCTAAACTTAATATATCCACTTAATATATTCTTTCTTTCTTTCTTTCTTTCTTTCTTTCTTTCTTTCTTTCTTTCTTTCTTTCTTTCTTTCTTTCTTTCTTTCTTCCTTTCTTTCTTTTTTTTTAACTCCGGGATACTCGACCACTCACTCACATCCCAGCCTTATTTTGTACTTTATTTAGAGACAGGGCCTCACTGAGTTGCTTAGCGCCTTGCTGTTGTTAAGGCTGATTTTGAACTTGTCATTCTCCTGTCTCAGTCTCCTGAGCCACTGGGATTATAGGCATGCAACACCATGCCCAGCCCAGGTATCTTTCTGATTGCCTCCCTTTAGTGTTCCCTCACATCATTTGGTTGATCCAAAAGCATAATCTAAACAACGTCTTAATAAAGATTTCTTGTCTATAGAAACATCCAAGGACAACTCCAAATTATAACTCAATCTCACCAGTTTGACTATTTACTTTAGTAGATACGATCCCATCAGGGTGGAGTTCACCTCCACTCTGTTTTTCCTGAATAACAGAACACTAGCTGACTCCATATGCCATCTGATATATAGTAAAGTTGTCTTTTCTCTTTCATTGACTCATTCCTTTATTTATTCAAATGGATCTTCATTTCCACTGTGTGTCAAGCATAGTTATTAGCAACAAAATCATAATGATGAACAAACATGATAAGGTCCCTGCCCTCATGGAATTTACATTTAAGTATATTTAATAAGTGATATATAGATATATGCATTAAGTTCAGACAGTGCTAAGTGCTATAAAGAAAACAAAGTAGGATCCTGTGATAGGCAGAGAGAACATGAGGTAGGATATGCTGTGAGTATCTCTCTGAGGAGATAGCATTTGAACTTGGACATGAATAAAAAGAAGAAAATGGTGATATAAAGATCAGAGGAAAAAACATTCCAAGAAGAAGAAATAGCAAGGCCAAGTCACTGAGTCAAGAATAAATGTAGTATGATCCAGGACATACAGAAGCTCATCTTGGCTATAAAGAGATAGCTAACAGAAACGTAGAAAATTAAGTTGGAAAATGAGACAAGAATCAAATGATATAGGACTTTGTAGGTAATGATGAAGTGTAGATTTAATTTTAAGTGTATGAAGAATCCATTAAAGGATATTAACCAGGAACATTAAATGATCTGATTTATATTTTTGTAAAATACTCTGGCTGCTGTGTGGAGAAGTAGAAGTGCCACTGAAGAAATGAGGGAAGACATTATGGCAGTTGGAACAGGAGGAGGAGTAACCATGGGAGAGCAGAGGAGAGGAGGGGTCTGAGCTGCATTGAGCTGTACTGCTGGCCCAGCACTAGCTGAAGAGCAGCCTGCTTTACTCAGGCTATTGTACTACTTACAGTTTCTATATTCTTCATCACACATGAAGTTACATTTCAAGAACAACACAAATATTTTCCATTTTTTAAAGTATTTGCCATTGTTATTATGTTTTCCTGAGTGTTTAACTGTGACTTAAAACTGTTTAGTGGCAAGACAACTGTTTCTCAAATGTTTCTACCCAAATGCCATCAGGCCATGAAAAATGAACTTCTTATTCTTAGGATCAAGAGAAGAAGGAGAGCTTTCTGCCTAAGCAGAAAAAATACCAAATTTTGTGTTTTCTCACAAAAGCTTGAAGAATATCCTTTGTTTTTTCTTTAATGCAAAAATACTTTATCAACTAAATTATTTTTATCCAAGAATTTAATGGGAAATAGGTCCTGGCAAATGCCATAAATACCAAAGTACATATGAGTACCCAAATTTCAGAACCACTGAACTAAATTGCACATGTTTATTAATTACTGATTGTGTTTTACAGAAACGGTCCCTTAAGAATGGCACAAGGTTTATGTTGTTCATGAGAAACAAGCTCTAAAAGAATCAGACACCACTTTCTGTCAGACTAAAGTATGGGCATGTTCTAGCCTCTCTTCTCTTTATCTTATATTTAGTGATTTAAAGCCATTTCTGGATGAACTGAACATTCCTTCTTACATAGTAAAGACATCCTTTACCATATGCTTTCTACTAGGTATAATAGAAAAGAGCTGCAGTTACCCTAAGCAAACAGCTGGTCCTGTGTAGAACTGATCAGGAAGGCAGAGTAATTGGGTGCCCAGGTCCTGGAGGTACCCTGGTCCTGGAGGTACCCTACTCACTTTTGACTTCCCCCTTGACCACTTTCTAACAGGCTGACCTTGGACAAATTGTATAATTGCCCTTTGCCTCAATTTTCTCATTTATAAAAGGAGCAGAATAATACTTTATACCTATAGGTTTTATTGTGACAATAAACTATGCTAAAACATGTGAAGTGCTTGGAGACAAGTCAGCACTTGAAAATTATTAGCTGTTATTAATACTATTAAAAACAAGGATTTTAATATGAACAGTTCCACAAATAAAACCTTCTTGGCAACATTTTCCAATTATTTATTTAAATGTAGTGATAAATATTATACAGCTGCTGAAACATGTTATAATCTATATATACACTTTCTCAACTAATTTATATTGTAGAACATATGAGAACATTTTATTACAGAAAGCCATATAGTCCAAATGCTTTATTGAAATTCTTTATTTTTTATCACTTCAGTGTATATCTATATCTACTACCACCTGAAATTAAAATCTAATATAGGATTCAGTGGAACCAAATATGGTATAAACCAGTCTGTAAGACTGATCTCTGAATAAATACAATTGTCTTCTAGATCATTTGTTGATTTTCCCTTTGTTTTGTCTCCATAGTAACTCTCAATAACTAACACAAAATCTCAAAATAACTCAAGTCTTTTGAAAGATTTTCCTTTCAAAAATTCTGCAAAACATGACAGCAGGTTCTTCACAGTCTTCATAAAGTCCATTATAAAACTTAACCAAATTAAGCATTCATACACACATGTCTCTGAGCTATCTGCTTTGCTGAGTACTGGGTGCCTGATTTCTCCAATATGGAGCCTGGTAATATAATGTCTCCTCTGAAGCAAAGTATCATAATGGGAAGGAGGAGTGGGGAAAATTAGTGAGACAGATGGAGAATAGACCATCAAGTGAAAGCCTCAAGGGGAGTTTTGTCTTTATTGATGATTGCTCCACATAACCATTTAGGTTTACTTACATAAGCCATGAAGCATAATTGATAGAGCTAGCCTGTTAGAAGTAGAGAGAGTATGTTAATGGGGAAGTTGACAAATCTTAATTAAAGAGGGATATGCAAATATGTAATGGGAACATGTTAAGCTGTTGTTTGCTGTCAAGGAAATGAATTTAATGTTAGCAAAATTGAAACAGTAATGGAAATTTTAAGATTGTCTTTATAGATATTTATGATTCTCTATGTAGCCCATGAATTAGCCAGACATAAACATGCAACACTATGCCTATAATTTTATGGAAAATAGTTACTGCACATCTATAGCTATTGTTGCTGTAGGTGTAAAATTCAAGAGTTTTTGAATCAATGCTACATTACTTTTAATAGAATGAGTTTGTCCTTGGCCTTCCAGAATGACTGATGCAAAAAAAAAAAAAAAAAAAAAAAAAAAGAACTCATGATGACAGTGGAGGACTTTGGTGAGACAAATATAGAAGCAATCAACCCCTGGTTAATCCTTTACCCTTACATTGCAAGTTAGCTACTATCAATAACACAAAATGCCACTTATTTCTGGCCCTTATAGGCATGAACTGAAACAGTATATACTATGACTCAAGGAAAGTAGACAGAGTCTTTTGCTCTAAGAGTTTGCTTTCACATCTGTATATCACTGAAATAATAAATTGACAGAAAGCAACTGATTCCTAATTGTCCACATGTGGAGGTGTACTTTGATAATTATCTATGGCAGCATTGTAATCCCTGAGTGATTTCCTGCCGTCTCCTATATCATTAGCTACTGTGAGTGAGATTACTATATTAATATTAATGATTGCCCTAACAAAATATAAGAAAACTAGGAGGTGCAATCATTCCATTTCAAAGACTTACATTCTTACTATATTATAGACTTAAAAATTTCATAGGTTTTGGATTGCATCATCCACTTTTTGCTTCTAGGTAATTTCATTAATATAGGTAATGGAGCAAACTGTTTCCAAGTAAAATACATTTTTAAAATATTGTCTTTATATATTTTTCCCAGACATCCAGTTTAATCTTTATCTCCATATCCATTTCCTTTTTACTACCTATCAATCTACCTTGCAAACCCTCCCTGATTGTTTTCCAAAGCTGTATTTTTATCTTATGTTTTTTTCTAATTATAAAATAATATGTATTCATAGAAAAATTATAAAATGAACAAAATATAAATGAAAAATTAATAAGTACCCCCACCAAAAAAGGATAATAATTATTAATATTTGGTGAATTTTCTTTGAGTTTTTTCTAGATCTACACATTTATTTATAGTATTTGAACCATATTATATATAGTGGGGTTAAGCTTTTTGTTTTTATTTCTTTTGTTTTATTAACTTTAGTAATATATCTTGAGAATTTTCTTACATCCTTAAGTCTTCAAAAATATTTTAGTAGCTCTATAATGATCTATTATATATAGATAAACTATATTTACTTAGCTATGTTCATTTTATTGGACATTTAGATTTCTAAAGTTTTCTTTTTATTCAAGGTAATTCTTATACATTCTTTCTAATCCAATTTCTTGATTATATGTTTCTTAGAGATAAATGCCGGGATCCCTACTGCCTAATCAGTACATTTAATGTATCCAGAAGCAAACTCTTGAGGGCTGTCTTTTCCCTCCCTTTCAGTGTAAACGAGAGGCCTGAGCTGCCCACTAGCTCAGGCCACAGTCCCTGGCTCAGCCTTCCTTCTCATTTTCCTTTCATATCTCATTCCAAATCCACCAGCAGATTCAGTAGGCTTTCACAATACATCCACAAGGTGCTTGCTTCTCCACTATCAGCACAGTAGTCAAAGCCACATGACTTGTCACTTGATTATTACAATAGCCTGCCATGGTTTTCTTGTTTCCAAATTTGCCACTCATGCCACACCATACATTGCTGTTTAAAACAGTGACTCAGATCATGTCACCAGAAGTAAAATCTCAAGTCCCCACTTATAAGACACTCCATGATCTGGCTCCAGCTGACCACTCTGCCCTCCTTGCCCACCATTCCCTTTGTTGCTGCTCAGCTTCCTTGTTCCCTGCTCACAGCAGAGATGCGTTTCCTTCTGCTTGTAGCAGAGTAGGTACCTAGAGTTAATAATCAGTAAATATTTATGTACTGAATGTAATAAAATTATGGGAACATTTGCCCAACTCTTGGTATTGCTGATAGATTGGTTTCTGGAACTTTTTTGACTGAGTTTTTCTTCCCATCAATCATGTATGGAAATAGTCTACTCCTCAATAGTCCATCTCATTTAAATGCTTACTTAACTCTTTTGTGATTAATTCTATTTTTTTCTCATTTTCTATCCATTTCTGTTTATTTATTTTATTAATCTTTCATTTCATCCATCCATACAGTATTTCATCTTCCATCTTTTGATTTATTCAACAGTTATTTCTCAGTGTTTGGCATTCTCAGGGAGACAGGGAAGTAGATAGTATAAAGAGGCAGATGAGTAAACCAAGAAATATAGTAGAGGTGATACATGCTGTGTTGGGATCAGTACCAAAAACTATAGGGAGTTTGGAAAAGGCATCTAGACCAGCCTGGTGGATCAGGGACAGTTTTCTAGAGGGGTGACTGAGAATAGAAAGAACAATAAGAAAGCCAGTAAACTGGGCCCAGGAGGAAAGGGGAATCAGCATTGTAAGTCATACACAAGCATTCTTAGCGATTCTTATTCTCCTCTGGCTCCAGCCATGGGCTTATATTTTTCACAAACAATATTCAGGATCAGAATATCCTGAGTTTATGTATATATTATTTAAATACTTTGTAGAATTTATAAAAATCATGATAAGAACTAATATTTATATAGCACCTTACATTCTTCAGGTATCTTTATATTTTAATGTGCATGATAATTCCACAGACCAGTTATAATTATCCCTTTTGCGTTATACACAAGGTAATATAAATTAAACCAAGGTTCACTCAATTATTAAATGATGAAAACTATAAGAGATTAGACATTATGTACAATGTACTCAGCATATGGAATTACAAGAGGTAAACAGATTAGGCCAATTATCTGGGGAGTAGTCTCTAAATTAAAATTTCTTAAAATCATGATATTATGCCTTGATTCTTCATCAAGGTCTATTATTGAAGGTCCTACCCATAATCCTATGTAACTTCTTATATTTCCAGTGTTTCCATTCAGATATTTACTTCTTTGGAAGAAGCAAGATAAATAGGAGGAGGCAGCACAACTTTTGGAATTGGGTAGACTCAGGCTGTGCAGTCCATGGGGAAATGGGGAGATGTTGTCAAAAGGTGTAAAGTTTAGTTATATAATATGAAAAAGTGCTACAGATCTAATATACAGCATGGTGACATAGTTAGTAATACTATGCTGTATACTTAAAATTCGCTGAGACTTAAAAGACTGCAGTAAATGACTGTCTAATCTCAGGCTGTATGATCCTTCTGCTGCTTCATCTGTAATGAAGGATAATAACAGTTCGTAGGATGGAGACAGTTCGAAGAATAGAGATAGAATAAGGAAAGCAAGTAATTGCTATTCAACATTTGTTAAATTGCCTCCTCCTTTCCTTTCCTTATAGGGGAAACAATTTTTATCTTTTATTATTGATAATCTAAAAAGACGTTTATCCAAGAAAAAGGAGAGGTCAAGAGAATGGGGAGTGGATCATTCGGTCTAAAATTTACTTGTGGAATTATCACATACAATGTATTTATTCAATCTTAAAGAACACAGAGGAGAAGAACAATATTTTGTGAGACTTCTTTGGTGCCTGATGTCTTTCATATATTACCACATTTAATCTGCAGTCTCAGTTTACTTGATTTGAAAGTGTTTTCAACCCAGTAAAGAAAAAGAATGTTATATTCTCTCTTCTAAATTATTTCTAATCAATATTGAGAACATGTAGGCAACAATATTAGAAAAAAATGTTAAGACATATTTTGAGCTTATGTTAATAATTGCTACTATTTATTGAATTTCCACTATGTACCAATCTATGCTAAGCATTTTTCATAAAATATCTCATTTAGCCTTTAAGGTAAATATTGTTATTCTCATTTTTGCATGAGGAAAAAGAATCAAGAGATTTAAATAACAATAATGATAAGTACTTGTATAGTGTTACTATGTATTAGACACTTTATATAGAAACTCATTAACTGGGGGCTGGGGTTGTGGCTCAGTGGTAGAGCACTCGCTTAGCATGTGTGAGGCACCTGGGTACGATCCTCAGCACCACATTAAAAAATAAATAAATTTATTGTGTCCACCTATAACTAAAAAATAAATATTTTAAAAAAATAAACTCATTAACTGTTTATCAACCTATGAGATAATTCCTATTTTTATCCCCATTTTACAGATTTTTACAGGTGAAAAGCTGAGGAAGAGAGCTGTTAAGTACTTGCCCACATAACCAGTAGTTAGTAAAGCTGGGGTCTGAACACAGCCAGTCAGGCTCCATAACCACATCCTTGACCATGATATTAAAGGTCATATACTTGATACATAGCAGGATTAAGATTCAAACTAACTCCTGAGTCTGACTTTTTTTGGTGTATCACTTAGGTAGCCTTGTTAGCTTTAAGATTTTTTAAATCTTCTCTATGCTTCAAGTTTTTGTTGTTTTTAATCCAGAAAAGTAGAACTTAAGTTCTATGTGATTGCCTCCTCCCAAAAACATTTAGAACCTATTCAGGGGAAGCAAGCAGCTTTTGTGCAGTGCCAAGTCAGGGTCATTCTAGAATGCCCATCATTCTGGCTATTATGCCAGACCTCCTATGGCTGCTTTAATGAAAATTTTGCTGAAAGAACTTAACCATGGCTGTAAATGTATTTCTATGTCAACATTTAAATATCAACTCTCATATTTTTTTTAAAAATTGAATTGAGCTTGAAGTACAGCTCTTTGAGTTCTTTCTCATGTAGACTGCTTCCTAATAGAAATGCTGTCAACTGATCCATTGGAACCTGTTTTATGTTTTGTTTTGCTCTAATCTTTTAAAAGTCTCATGTACCATCTTTGGACAGGGGATGAAAGCAAAATGAAATAGCTGAAGATTTCAAAGCCAATTATGTGAGACCTGGCTCTGAATTTATAATAGTATTAATAACTCCTTTTTGCTATCTAGTACTACACAGATAGATAATTTCCTATTTCTCATTTTAATTCCTATGACACCATGCAATGGACAGAGGAATGGTATGTCTATTTTATAGAATGGGAATCTGAAATGGCATAGATTATATTATTTCCCCTACAAAAATTAGAAAGTAACTTGTAAATTCAGAACCTGGAATCCAGAAACAGGAGGGCATCTTGGTTAAGAGCATAGATTTTAGGATTAGGTAAAAATAACCTCTGGGTTCACTACTCATTAGCTATTTGACCTAGAATGAATTATATAATTTCTCTGTACCTCAGCTTCTCCATGCATACCAATACTATCGGTTATTATTAGGATTAAATGAGTTTGTTATGACGAGATTGCAATAAATCACAGAGTCAATCTTAAAGCAGGAGATGGAATATTTATTCACTAGCTGGTGGGCCAAGGGGCAGACTGCAAATCTATATCCTTTGACCCCCTCCAAGGGTTAGAGCACACTTTTATGGTCCAAAACCACATTAATCATAAGTGGCTGTTGCTATGATTCAAAACCATAAGCAAACATCATGAGATCTAAAATCACAAGCAGAAAGGGAAGTGGGTCAAAATGACCCTAGTTGAATATAAGTTAAAGAATGGTTACTAATGTCTAGACAATCATTCTCTGACAGAGCACATTGTCCAAGAAAAATAGGAACCAAAAAGAGAACAATTTTACATTGTATAAGAAGAGAAACATTTTCTAAGCAGAGTGTGCTAAGCAGAATCAGTATGGCAGAGGTGGAATTTTCTTAAGGGAGAAGCATTTCTTACATGACATGGAGTTTCAGGGTAAAATGGAGTCTATCTGGTCATTGCCCTGATGGCTTTGCCCATAACAAGTTAATCCATGAAAACAGATCTGTTATGAAGTGAACTACATTGAGTGTAGCCATTCTTCTATTATTATTAGCCTTAACTTATAGTCCAATACACTGGTGATCCTAGACTAGTTGCAGCTGTGATGATAGCAAAGTTGGCTGGGGGTGGTAAAGGAAGGTCAAAAAGTAGGTGCAGGGGAACTGTGTTTCCAACTGGCCTAACAAAAACACAGATTTACACTATACCCCTGACTTCAAGGGTAGGTTTTGTGAACTTTATATAGATTTAGTGACATTTCAATGTCTTTTAAAAATTATATTGATCCTAATTCAGAAGAATGTACTGAAAACTAGGCCTAATTATCGGTTATATAAAAATAAAATTCTATGTGTTAAAGAAATTGGTTTTCATTTACAACACTCTAAAATTAAGCCAGACATGGTGGCACATACCTGTACTCCCAGCAGCTCAGGAGACTGAGGCAGGAGGATCGCGAGTTCAAAGCCAGCCTCAGCAAAAGCAAGGCACTAAGCAACTCAATGAGACCTTTTCTCTAAATAAAATACAAAATAGGGCTAGGGATGTGGCTCAGGGGTCGAATGCCCCTGACTTCAAGTCCTCCTCCCCAAAAAACCTCCAAAATTCTGTATGTAGACTTACTGTGCAGACATCATGACATTTTTAAATAAATGCAGTTTATTTTGAATATTTTCATGCAAAGCACAGAAATTAAGTTCATATAAGCAACACATCTGTACCTAATGATGCTTTCTAGTTTCCAAGAGTAGTAGTATTAATTCTATAGCATAATTAGAATATGTATGATTGGACAATATTTTACATATATCCAAAACCATATAATGCTGAGAGTAGCTCAAATGAGATTGTGCTGAATTTAAATTTGTGAGAACAAAGTAAGAGAAACAAGACTGAAGAAACTACCTACAAAATGGGAGAAAACCTTTACCAGCTACTCTTCTGACAGATGATTAATATCCAGAATATATAAAGAACTCAAAAACTTAGCACCAAAAGCCCCTATCAATAAATGGGTAAATGAACCAATTAGACACTTTTCAAAAGAAACACACATGTCCGATAACTGTATAAAAAAATGTTCAGCATCTCTAGCCATCAAAGAAATGCAAATCAAAACTACACTTAGTTTCTATCTCACCCTAGTCAGAAAGGCAATCACATAGAACACAAATAATGGTAAATGCCAGCAAGGACAGGGGGAAACAACCACTACCTGTAATGAGGATGTAAATTAGTGTAACTACAGTAGAAATCAGTATGAAGTTTGCTCAAAAGACTAAAAATAGAACTCTACATGACCCAGCTGTACCTCTCCTTGATATATACCCAAAGGAATTAAAATTAGTGCAGTATAAGATATCTGCATGCCCATGTTTATTTCAGCATAATTCATAATAGCCAAGGTATAGAATCATTCTATCTGCCCATCAACAGATTAATGGACAAAGAAAATGTGTGTGTGTGTGGGGGGTGTTATGCACCTACAATGAAGAACAAAACTATGTTATTTGTAGGAAAATGGATGGAACTAGAGATAATCATGTTAAGTGAAATAAGTCAGACTCAGAAAGACAGTACCATATGTTTTCTCTCATGAGGAATCTAAAACAAAATGAAAATTATATGAAAGTAGAAGGAAGACTTAGAGAAGAGAAAGGAGATCAAGAGTAGAGGGTAAAAAAAGGGCAAGGGGAATTATTAAGGGGTAGAAATGACCAAAGAATATTATATTCACATATGAATATGCTGAAAAAAGCCTCATTATTCTGTATAATTAATATTCACTAATAAAAATAATAAATAAATAAATTTTTGAAAACAAATTCAGGAGAGCTATATAGAAGTTGCAGCTAAGTATATAACTCATAGTGAAAATGTGATCTACCTGGTAAAAGCAAAGTAGAAGCATCCCCAGAATCACCAGCTTCTGCAGCTTGGAGAATATATATGTAAATAAAACACACACACACACACACAGTATATAATTACTAATGAAATAATAAAAAATGGTATAAATGGTATAAATAAAAATTTTATACCTTTCCTTTTAAAAGGAAATTAATATTTACAAATATTAACATTTATCAGCTGAATATTTTCAAGTCAAAAAGTTTAGTGCAATAATTTGTATTATATAGTGTGAAGATAATGCAACAGAAAAATTGTGGTTATTTCATACCTTTCTCAAAAAGAGCAGGTTTATTATCTAAATTTGTGGTTATCGACTCTGACACTAAATAGACACCTATGAAACTTTTTAAACACAGACTCCCTAGGCAAGCAGATCAATCAAATCTGGATGTCCAGGGTCACAGCTGGGACATTAGCATTAGAAATAGAACAAAAAAAAAAATACCACAGAGGATTCTGATGCATGAGGGCAGGTTTGGGAACCATGGACTGAAATTCATTACTTCATTGGCTTTAGAAAATCATATTACCAAGAGTAAAAGCAAAAAGTAGCACATTAGCAGAAAACAGGTACTTCTCTCATAGAATAAATTTTAATAGACAATGGATGATTAAACCAGTATTAGTGGTAATGTGTAAAGAAAGGTATTGTTCCTAAGAGTTACCCAAAACAATTTATCCAGTTATGTTCAGATTTTATGACTAAAATTGTTAGCTATGTAGAAACACTAGTAGCATTATGCATTTTACCCTACAAACACATATTTTTAAAAAATAAAACATTGTTTCCTTTAAATTAAATTATGGTGATAGGATCTATATTTTCTGCCTCTCTTCTCAGGTTCTCCCTGAGCATCAATCTTTTAGGAACTTAGTTTTTTTCTTGTTTTTTGTTTTTTGTGGTGCTGAGGATTGAACCCAGGGATTTGTGCATGTGAGGCAAACACTCTACCAACTGAGCTATATTCCCAGCCCTAGGAACTTATACATTTGAAGAATAAGAACATGGAAGAGAAAAGTCTTTGGGACAATCCTGTTCTCTTCTGAATCACAAATCTCCAACAAAGCAAGGGATCAACACAAAGATCTTGTTGTTTGCTTTTAACTTGGTGAGGGGGAAAAATACCCCCAAAACAAAAAACAGCAACTTCAATTCACATAGTAGTATTTCGATAAATTATCCTGTTACCCTCCCCTATTTACATTGCTTGAGAAAGGGCAGCTTAAGTACCTAGCTCCCCTTCATTTCCATCAAAACAACTTTTTATAAAGGAATTTTAGATACTTTGTTTCTTTTTTTAAAAATATTTATTTTTTAGTTGTAGGTGGACACAATAGCTTTATTTTTTTTATTTTTATGTGGTGCTAAGGATCGAACTCAGTGCCTCCCGTGTGCTAGGCGAGCGCACTACCACTGCGCCATAACCCCAGCCTGATACTTTGTTTCTTTAAGTACACAGCCATCACCTGAAAGCAAAATAGATGACTTTGTGGCTACATGCATAGGAGAGTTATCACATGAACCTATCAGACATACCAAATGCAGCATATTGGAGGCTGTGGGGAGATGGATGGAGGATTCTGATCCACTTTCCATGTCTGTATTTGGCTATTACCTAACTGCTCTGGATCTGCGGTGTATAACTAGATAATCCTTATGAGAACCCAGGGGTCTAGATGCCTTGCAAACCAAAGATTCAACAATGTACACAACTACCACATTCCCTGTCGGCAATTCCTATTTTGCTTTACATCTCCCCACATAGTTTGCTTAAGTTAACATTGGAATCAAAGAGAACTGTATTCAAGTCACAGTTTGACCACTCTCTCATCTGTGCTACCTTATCTTAATATTATTGTGCAAAAATTATTGGTAGTGTTCACTGTGAAAACTTTTTTCTATGAAGATTAAAGATCATGATGCATATAACCAAATAACAACTGTGAGATGCGGGGTTCTCTGTTATTCTAATAACCTTGTTTTGAACCACTTTCACCCCAAAATAACTTCCACAGCGCAGGCAAGTCATACAGATTTCACAGAATATTTTATTTATTTTTAAAATATTTTTTTAGATATTGATAGACCTTTATTTTATTCATTTATTTATATGCGGTGCTGAGAATAGAACTCAGCACCTCACACATGCTAGGCAAGCACTCTACCACTATGCCCCAACCTCAGCCCTCACAGAATATTTTATGAGGAAATAGAAGAGAAGATTATAAGGTGAATTTAAACTCTATATTCTGCATTCAACCCTGCTGCACTGCAGTAACCTGAACTGACCAGGAATTTCACTGGATCTCTGATGTTTTACCATTTTCACTGCGTGTGTGTGTGTGTGTGTGTGTTATGACCTTCATAAGTAGTTTTCCCTGGATCCTCAAGAAAGGCCAGTAGTTCTCTCATGAGTCCTTTTGATTTTCAACCACTCCCCTGTCTTGCAGTGCAATTTGTGCTGTTATTCAACCTGCTTATAATGCATTAGCCAACAGTGTACAAGGAGACATCACTTATTTAAGGCAACTTGAATAGGAAAGTTGTCAGTATGGTAGAGAGGGAGAGGAAGTTAAAGGACTGAATGAGAAGAAAAATGTGAGAATTGTGGAGATTCTCTTTCCCTCACATCATACTGAACCATTTTTAACCTTATTAAATACAAGCACACATCCTCTCCAGAATGAAGTGATGCTTGAGGGAAGAATTGATGTTGGCATCAGATTTTTATCTTCCCCTAGATTAGTATCTGGTACATAAAAATAGTTATTTCCTGAGCACCTACCATATGGCAGGTGATTTGTTAAGACTTTGCATATTTTATCTCATTTAATCTTGCAGCAGTCCTTCAAGGTACAGCTTATGAAGTCATTCTCCAGATAAGGCAGCCATGATTTAGCCTATGTGAAAAACTTCCCCAGAGTGACACAGATAAGTAAGTGGCAGAACAGAATTAAACCCCAGGTCATACAACCTGAAAGATCAAGATCTTTCCACTGCATTCATAGGTACCCTGTATCTTTTCCAAGGGCAATAAATGCATACTAAATGAGTGAGTAGCTGCATTAGTAGAAAAGACTGTGGCTGCTATAAATTTGTTTTAATTGTGTTCTCGTTTCTATAAAAGGGCTTCTTTAGCTAGTACATAATTTCCCTGAAGTAGACTAACTTGAACTAGAATCTTCTGAGTAACTGAACATATTTGCATAACCAAAGACATTTGTGACTCTGACAGATATAAATAGCAAATATGGTATAACCAGTTAAGCCATCCTGTTAGTCATAACCAATTATTCATAAAGCTGCTTTTACCACTCCTAGAATACTTTATTTTTACCTATCTCCTACACAGAAATAATAGTTGCTTATTATTAAGGAAAATTCATCCTAAGGTGGAAAAATTTATATTTTCTATGTCTGGGTTGTTTGAGAATTTGTAGACCTTTGGAGCTGAATTCCACAGCACCCCACAAATCCCTCTAGAGTACAAACTATGTGTGTGTACACACATACATACATATGTTTTTCAGCTTTATTGAGTTATAATTAACACATAGAAATTATACATATTTAATGTATACAATGTAATAATATACATAGACATTGTGAAATGATTGCCCCCATCAAACTAGTTCATACATCCATTACTTCACATAGTAATCATGTTACCTTTTTTTGGTAGGGAGAACATTTAAGATCTATGTCTTAATGCATTAAAAATATTCTTTAAAAAATTAAAAATCAAGGAAAATATAATTAATCAAAATTACCTAGTAATCTCACTGCTCAAATAAAGCACTATTAACATTTTGGTGGATTTTCCATATTTACATATAGATATACAGATATGCTTCTTACAAAATTGATATCATACTACATATGTAGATTTATGGATCCTTATTCCTCCACGTATATGATGAATAATTTTATATCCTTTAAAATTCATTTAAAAAATATGAAATAGGGAAAATAAAAACATATATACACATATACAGAAAGGATATCAACCTGGTGTGTGCTTTCAGACTCCTTATTTCTCACTATCTATTCATAGAATTGGGATCATACTTTACATTTTGTCTAATCATAAAAACTGGATATGTAACTAAAAAGAACCAAGAAAAACAGAAGAAAAACAATATAAAACAAAACTGGATACAACTGTATGTATACTCTATGTATCTGCTTTTCACTTATTATGTTGTGGGTATTTTTCTGTGTCATCAAAATCTACTTACATAGCCATGTTTTTAGTGCCTACGTGTCTGTACAACACTAACAAACGTGTTTTTTTCTGTGTTTTGTTTATACAAACTCTGTGGTGATGACAATGCTGTGGGCACCTGTCCTCAGTTATGTGAGGACAGATTCTAAATTCTTAGAAATGGGATTTCTGAGTTGTAGATTGAGCAGTTTATACCAATACCACCAGTGTGTGAAAAGGGTAGATGGTGTTGTATGCCTGACTTGGAAAGATGTCTAATATGCAATATAAAGCTAAAAAGTAGAA
>CM053399.1:63443684-63496125 GCA_028644305.1 Xerus rutilus | reverse complement strand
CAATGAATAGGTTTTAGTATAAATATGCCCCAAATGATACTAACATATTTGTACTGGAAAACTATTCCTTGTTTACCTGACATCTAAATTTAACCAGGCATTCTTTATTTTAATTGTTTGTCTGTTGACCTGTCTAGGAAACATGGTTTTTGTCATTATGAATGGAAATGTTTCCTTAAAAATGAATTCGCATCATCAGAAGGGTTAAGAGATGGATGTATAACCTGATGGCTTACTGCCAGCTTACCTGTTTAAATACCTGTGGGAAATAGGAAATTTACTGTACTAAATGTTATCCATGTATCAGTTCATCTAATAAGCATAAGGCCCTAAGAGGTAGGCATTATTCCTGCTCATGGGGAAGGAAACTGAGGCATAGAGGTAAAAATCATATGGCTTATAAGTGATGGGGCCAGGACATCTAGCTAGTCAGACTTGGTGTGCTCTCTCTATTCTATATTCTACTGCCTTTTAAATAGACATAGTTGCCAATAGGACCAAGAATAGGTTAGAGAAGACAAAGAAGTAGCACAAACAGACAAGGCGTTACCTTGACCAGAAGCTCTAGAGCAAAGATCCATCTCATTAGTTCTTAACACTGTTGATCTCTGACTGCAGCTTTTTCTGAGTTCATAGGGTTCATAGGTCATACTATCTGAAGTAACTTGAGTAAGTCTCTGTTCCTTACAAACAAAATGTTTACCAAATGAACAGAGGAACAATTGTGCCGTGTTGACTGCTATATGCCTAGTACATGTGTCTCTGGGCCTGGCACAGAGTAGGTGTTTGGCAAGTATTTGTGGAGTTAATAATGAATGTGTAAGTGAACAATCAAAGCGACAACTCTTTGCATTGCATCTAGAAGGACGAACACTGACCTCCGTGGCTCCCTTTAACTGCAGATACTAAAAAACTATATTCAAGGTCTGCCTAACTTTTTAACTTTGTCTCCTACCCAAATCTTTAACGAAACTTTAGGTGGGGTATGTTTTCAGATTTTTAACTTGGTACTTGCTATTACTCTTCCTGAAAGTCTACTTTCTTTCTTTTTTTTTTTTTTTAATATTTTTCTAGTTGTAGATGGACACAATGTCTTTATTTTATTGCTTTGTATGTGGTGCTGAGGATCGAACCCAGGACCTCACGCATGCAAGGCAAGCGCTCTACTGCTGAGCCACAATCCCAGCCCCCTGAAAGTCTACTTTCAACCCACCTCAGTCCTACTCTGGAATCCCTACTTCCTACTGTTTCCTTGGCATCCCCTTCGTTTATTCTCTCTCCCAAATGGTAAGAGAATTGGGTTCTTTCACCTCCCACTGACCCCAGATCTTTCTATATAATTTTCTACTCAATTCAACACTAAAATAAATCCCTTTTATATCATTAAAAGTTGTCATGAATATCAACAGTTAAACATTAAACCATGCTGTGGATATATCTTACACTCCATACCATCATTCCCTGGTTGAACATTTGATTGCTTCCTTTTGGGTATTTTTTGTTTGTTTGTTTGTTTTACTTTGTTTTGTTCTTATGACAAACCACAATGTCTTTGTCTCTAAAGAAACCTCTGAGCATATTTTTTATTTTCTTCTTAGGATAGCATACTAGAGGTGGAATTGCTGGAACAAAAAGCAGAATTACTTCTACAACTCCTGAAATGTATTACCAATTGCTTTCTTGAAATGTTGTAAAGGGGTTTTATACCCCATAACACCAGTGATAGAGAGTCTGTTTCACCATACCACAACCAATGTGTGATTTATTTGATCCTTTATTGTGATTTAAGATTCTTTATTATTCTTAAATAGGCAAAGTGTGTAGGTAATTTAATTTGCATTGCTTTTATTACTAGTAAGGTTGAATATGTATATGTGTGTATTTACTTGCTACTTGTGTTTTCTCTTTTGTGATCATATCCCAATAGCCTTTGTCTATTTTTAATTGAAATGTTGCTGTTTTTCTTATTGAGTTGCAGAAACATTTTAAAAATATTGATAAATATCTTTGAGCAGATGGTTTCCCAGCTTATTGCTTAGTTATGAGTTCTTGATGTTTCATTTTATCTTTTTACTTAAGTGGCTTCAAGTTTTTATGTATTCAAACCTGTCATCTTTTGTGTGATTTCTTTCACTTATGCTTAACATTTTCTTTTCCATCAAGATTTTAGGTAACTATTAACCTTTTTGGTAGCTTTATATCAAGAGTTCAATTAAAAAGAAAAAACAAAACCTTTAAGAGCAGCTTTTGCTTAAATATAAGTTTAAATGCCAATATAAGACACATTGAACCTTCCTCAAATAGTTCACATCCACGTCTCCAAGTCCTTAGTGTGGCCATAAAACTGACCCCATGTGTCTCAATAATATTTGTTTGAACCTTTCAGAGTAGAAGACTTTTTTTTCTAATTTTGAGAATTGTACCCAGGGCCTCACACATGCTAGGGAAGTGCTCCACCACTGAGCTGTCCCCAGCCCTTAGAATGTCTTTCAGAAACCCCCCCACATACTACTGTAGCTAGATACACTCACCCAGTGCCAAATATAGTGATCTCTCCCTGTTACTTTCACCATTTTCAAGGTCACTGATTTTCAACTTCTTATTCCAACAAAAAACTTCATGACCCCTTTATAACCTGCTGCTTTGAGAGGGCCCAACTTTGTTGAAACCTATTCATTCTTAAGAAGAAATAAAGCATCTTAAAAATTCAAAATTTCAAAATGACTTTAAATGGTGCAGCTGAGTCTACCTTTCTCTCCTCGATAAACAAACATGGTAAGATATAACCAAGAGTGATGCTTATATAGAGAAAATGGTGAATCAATCCCCTTTTATATTTTTAAAAAATATTTGCAGATTATGGTACAGAGACTATTATTAATAACAAATTACTTGTGGCTCAACAGTTTGAAATAACACCACAGCTGTGAACAATAGCAAAAGCTAGTCATAAAGATGGAGGCACAAATCAGGGGTTAGAGTGGGCTGATATATTGTTTAGGGACATTGAAAATGATTGAGAAGTTTAGGAAGTGAACATCAACTTCCAGGACTATGACAGAGGATCAATTGCCTTTTCAATGTCAGGAGCAAACTAGCCTTTAGAAGACAGCATTATGCAGGCCCTTTTGTGATAAAAGCTACTGATAGTTACTTCCTTTGTTCATATCTCCATAGAGAATTTACATTACATAAAGGACTGTTGTGTGCACTGCCTGATTCTGAGAGAGTGGGTGCAGAGTAGTTTTCTACATATTCACATACAGGCAAGCAACATTCTCAGAGGCAACACTGAGAGGTTGAGTGCATGACAGGGATATTCAAGACAGTAATCTCTACCATTTGGTGAACTCTCTCAGTGAGCACCATGCACTGAGTTAGGTGCTTTACACATTTTCTCCCTATTTCTCACAACTGTCCTCACTTGATTATTACTATCCTCAGTTTATAGATGAGACAACACTGAGGGTCAGAGAAGTGCAGAAATAGCAGAATGTCATATAAAGTCAAATTTGGAAGATCTAGAACCCAAATCTCGTGCTTTCTCTGTACTCATCCTGCTACTTCATAATTCACCTCTTACTAGAATTTTACAGTTTGTAACTTTGCTATTGTCATTATAGATTTCTAATACCATTGCAGCTCTATCAAGGAGAAATTTTAGAAAAGTTAAGTTAAATGTGGTACAAATAGTCACCAACCCCAAGGGCCCCAATAGAAGTCTTTGGGAACCCAAATTGACGGGAGGATGAATGGATTCTTACAAATCGTCTAGACTGGTCCCTCCCCCTGATCTCTTTATGTCAAACTTGAAGGTCCTTACAGCTTCTTGAGCAAGTGACTAATACTTTCTACTTAAAATTCTGTATGAGAGAAGTCATCTTCTCTTTAATCATTATCATTAAAATGTCATTTCACATGTTGAGACACATAGTTAACAACTTGAGCCTTGATTTTCTTCTACCCTCTAATTAATTTTAGAGCTTTCCTAACGTAGTCCTTAAGACCTATTAGTCTTGACCTGAAATTCAATCCTTTACTCCTACAAGTCATTGGCCCAATAAACAGTATTATTATCTACTATTTGTAAATAGGAGCATGAGGTACCCTTTGAAGGTTCAAAAAAAACCAAAAAACATTTTTCCTCAAATTATGTCAGGCAATATGCTAGAAGCTTGGGTACCTGAGCACATGGCCTCCCAGCTACCATCATTGTTGAAGTTTGGCTGTGTTCTTCTAATCAAGGCATTGTAACAGTGGTCCAATTTATGCTTTGAATATAGCCCTTGCTGCTCTGCTACTGTAATTTATTTTTAAACTGGACATATTTCTGTCTCTTCCTCTCTCCCTGCTCCTCCCTAATCTCTCTCCCTCCCTAATCTCAGGAGAAACAGGATTACCTTTCTTCCCCAACCTAGGCACACTTGTCTGTCCTTGAGTACACACCCATCACAGGAATGAAGCAATCCAGACTTTAGGGATAGGACCTGAAGATCTCAGAAATGACTTTTTTACTTTTACAAGTAAATTACTACTCCATCAGAGAACACAAGGAATGTAGCCTTTGAATCACCTCTATAAAAGCTTTTGGCAACAGCATAGTGTTGGAAGTTCCCTTCTCATTGGGGCAGCCAAAGGAGGAAAAAGCAGGATGAGATCTGGAGAATCTGAATGCTCTACAGATTTATCCACATCAGTCTGATGGACAGAGATTTATGCTTAAAGGCATACAAATATATAACCCCAATATTTTCTATTACAATGTTCAATTCTTCCTTTTAGTTCTAGTTCAGGAAGAGAGAATAAATAGTACTGGTCACTTTTTTTTGTCGCAGAGCTTCTCATTTTCTGACAGTGCTTTATTCATACATTTTGCAATGGGAAACCAGGGAAGCAATGGGAAACCAAGATCAAATGAGACTGGGTCCTGCTCCTCTAGGAGTTAATACTCTAGAGGGAGAAAGGAAGCTCTGTGAACAAAATATGACAGTACAATAAGGTCAGTTCCCTGCCAGAGACAGCTTGAGGGTTTTGCTGGGAAGTTAGAAAAGTCAATAAAGTGAGAGCCAATCTTACTGCTACCTCTAAGAAAGGAGTCATATCCCTTTGATCGTGTACCTTCAGGTGCTACACAGATGAAGAGCATTTGGAATCACACTCCTCAGTGTCACTGTCTTACATTTTATTGTGTTTGGTACATGACTGGGACTAGATATGAGGCATTTAAGTTGGGTGCAGAATTTAAAGGGGACACCAAAACCTCAATAATTGAGACAGTAATATTTTTAAAAATAAAATGAATGCGAAATAATCAATAATGAACAAAATATCAAAACTTTAAAGATGGGATCAGTCTTATATTGCTCTTAGGTACCATGGGATTACATAAGTCCAAGGTTTTGTCAATTTCTTTAAGTGACATAGTCTAGTTTTGGTGAACTGAAAGGAATGTAAAATAAACAAATGAAGGATCTATTTTATTTTCATTCTTAATTGCAAGCAAGATGTCTGTGACCTAAGGGTTAGGGTGGGAGTTTGGTAGTTAATTTTCATCGTACAACCTGTGTTATACAGGAATCATTAGGGAAATTCAATAACATGAGCCCTAATAGTCCCCTTTAAAGAATGAACCAAGACTTATTCTAGACTCCAAGGAACCTCTGAGTATTTTAGAAACAGTTCAATAGAGCCTTGCTCTGGTGCTTTGTAATTAGTGAACATATTTGCAGTGACCCTATATGTTTCTGCATCTTTTTCTTATATTACCAACTGGTACCTTTTTTTTCTGCCCCTTTGGTCATATTGTTCATATTCTAAAGGAGAATCCAAATGGCCTAGGCTTGTTTTCTTTTTCTTGTAGGCCCCACAGTATTAGATCATTGCAAGGTCAGGAGCCCAATCCTGATCCAATGGTCTGAGCTGCTTTGGCCAAGGAGGGGCCTGAGTTGGGTTGGAGACAAGGGGTACAACTAGGAAGGGGTAGTTGCAGATAAGATAGTTTTTTTGAACGGTAGGGTGTAGATGAAACATCATCTCTCTCCAGTACATCAGCATTGTGGATTAGCAATTAAAAATGCAAAGAAAGCAGAACAAATAGCAAGTGCTAATGGAGTTCACAGAAAAGAGAAATCACCAAGGGTCAGGGTGTGTTAATTGTATGCTATAAGAGCTGCAATTATAAACCCATAGATATGCAAATAAATGCTGCTGGCTCAGCAAATGAGACCACAAAATCATTTATCTATGGCCTCTGATAAATAGACAGCTAGATAAATGATTTTTTTTGATGAATTCACTTAGAGATTGCACTTAATATCTTCACTACTTTCCTTCCTTTTGGGAGACATCCGCCGAATGAAGAGAGCCAGCAGGCACCTTGGATTGGTTTACCATTCATTACCTTCTGCCTCTGCTTGCTTAAAACCCCATTAGCACTTGCTATTTGTTCTACTTTCTTTCTTTCTTTTTTTTTTTTTTTTTTTTTGGTACCTAGGATTGAACTCAGGGGTACTGGACCACTGAGCCACATCCCCAGCCCTATTTTGTGTTTTATGTAGAGACAGGGTCTAACTGAGTTGCTTAGCGCCTTGCCGTTGTTGCTGAAGCTGCCTTTGAATTCACGATTCTCCTGTCTCAGCCTCCCAAAGTGCTGGGATTACAGGCGTGAGCCACCTCGCCCAGCTTTTCTTTGCATTTTTAATTGCTAATCCACAATGCTGGTGTACTGGAGAGAGATGATCCTTCATCTACAACCTACTGTTAAAAAAAAAAAAAACTATCTTATAATAAATAGGCCTTTCAAACTGGCTGACTCACACTGCTGAAAGTCTTCCCCTCCACCTCCTTGTGCCATTTCTCTACTGACTCAATGGAAAATAATGATGGCATCTGTTTCTGCCACCCAGATCCAAGTGACAGCAATTGACATTTCTTGTCTGCAGTGAGGTCACAGAAAAAGTTAATTTCAGGGAAGGACGAAGGAGCTGATTGGCCAGTATTAGGGCTTCTGGAACTCAAAGCTGAGAAATCTTTGAGTTTCTCTATGCCTGGGGTGACTTACCAAAACCATGGGCAAACACCAGACTCAAAACACATGAAGCCTATCCCCTTGAGGGTAGATCAACCACAACCACCAAGTACTTAGAGCTTTTCAGCACCTACCTGACAATGCTGGGGTTGTGTTCCTTCCATATAACCTGTCAGAATTAATGATGGCCCAAGATATTTAAACCTAATTAAAAGATTTAAAATAATGTATGGCTCCCTTGAAAGAACCATAAGAATTTTTTTGATTTCTCTCATTAGAGAACAGCAAAAAAAAAAAAAAAAAAAAAAAAAAATCCATTCAAACAAACATTGATTAAATTCCTACTTTGTGTCATTTCTTTGTTCAGACTCTAACTTGCACAGGACTTACTTTGTCTTATATGACAGAATTCTAGGCTTATAATGAAGCTGATAGATGGAAGTCTTCAAATAAGAATCCCTTGTTTATGATGCTTGAAAGGAGATTCTCACAGATATATTTGATTTCGTGGTTTGGTTACAAAAGGATTTGGTTAAGTGTGACATGTGCTTTGTTTTGTGTTTTGATAATTTTTCATTGGCCTAGCTCCCATGGTATCATGTGTTCTTATAGACAAGAAAAGAAACTGGGTCTGATATGTCTACCATTTAGCCAATGACTCTACAAAATAGCAAGTAAATTTGTAGGGAAGGAACTAAAGACAAAACAACAGGTAAAAATGAACCTGCAATATCCATAATTGTATCTCTGCATTGATAATATTTTAAGTGATGAGTAATTAAGCACAGAAAAGTGATCAATCCATTATGAAAGAATTCTAGAAGCAGCTATAAGCAAAGAAATACCTTTTCCCAGAACCCAAGGTGTTGGAGCCTGCCTCAAACACTGAATCTACTAAATGCATGACTTACATAATAACAGTATATGATTCCATTCACGGTTGCAAAAAAAGGATATGGGTAAAATTTTGAAGAGTTTAACACTGGAAAAAGCACAGGACCTCATTTCAATTGTCTTGAATCTATTATTATGTTCCAAAACTAAAATTTTTCCCTTAATTCAGATGAATACAGTATAATCGGGAATTTTTTAAAGATATGCATCAGCCAGTTTTGATTCTGAAATTCCTTCTCCAAACATGGCACTGTGGTAAAAGGAGTTGGAGAAAATTGGTAACATCATTTCCTTAGTCTATAGAGTCAGCATGGGACTGAGAAAATTGAATCAACCCCACTAAGGAAAGTCTGGTGCTACTAAAATGACATCATCATAGAAATGTTTTATGACCTAAAAGAAGTTATTGATTCCTTTCTTCTAGGGTCCTATGCTGGCAGTGTAGGTCAACTGCCATTTTATGGATAAGAATATTTTAAAATAAGGATGCAGTGAATTATTTGAACAGTTTTAAGCTCTAAATTACACAGTAAGAAAATCTCATTCTTTACATTTTCTGTGTAGAGAGTATTAATAGTCTACAAATGTAACTAAATGTATTAGCACTGTGGTAGGACCTATATATAGTTATTTCTTTGTTTTAAATTTGCAGTCTAAATATTTTTTAGAATATATGTGTTAATGTTAGGTCCTGTCTGTATAACAACAACAACAAAATGACACAAACTTAAACTAGATGGCTTATTTTTATACCACATAAAAGAAATCCAAAGGTAGGCAGCCCAAGAGGCAGTATAGTGTCACACTATATCAGTGACACAGGCTCTTCTTTTATGCTCCACTATCTTTATTGTCTGCTTTAAATCCTAATGATCACTTCATGGCCAAAAATGACCTCTGAAGCACCAGCCATCATTTCTGGGTTTCAGGTCAACAGAAAGAGAAAGTGAGAGAGAACAAAACTGCAGAGGGCCCAGCTAAATTACTTTCCATAAGCAGCTATTCCATGAATCCCACAAAACCCTTCTGCTCAAGTCACATTGGACTGAACATTTTCATGGGCCTACGACTACCCATATGGGAGGCTAAGAAATAAAATCTTTATTATATGAAATGTACCCAATGACAAATTTGGCTTCTATTAGTAAGGCACAAGGAGTAAATGGCATTGGTTTAGATTTTTACTTTTGTATTTTTTGAAATGTTACTGGTTGCACGGTAATTCCTTGTTTGTGCTGACCATGCATATCTTTTTCTTCCTCTTGTATCACCAGGCCTCCGGAACCTGTTTACAGCACTGTGAACAAACTGTGTGATAAGCCTGCTTCTCCCAGGCACTATTCCCCTATTGAGTGTGACAAAAGCTTCCTTCTCTCAGCTCCCTACCCCCACTACCACCTAGGCCTGCTCCCTGACTCTGAGATGACCAGGTACTGCATGCGCTTCCTCACCTCATCTTCTTGAATTGCATGTGCTTCCACAAGGACGAGTGGGTAGGACCCACCTGTGCTCACTTTCCTTGCACACAACAGCAACATCTTCCTCAAGTTGGAGAGATGTTCTGTTTCTGTGGTGTAATGGGAGAAATTAAGAACATTGCCTTTTTTTTCTTTTCTTGGTGTGGATCACAGAGCACTCAAACAAGATCACATGATGTTCCACATGTTCTTGATTCCCATACATTTTAATGAGGTATTAATTATATTGTTCGAGAACAATTAATTTTGGAATTTAATTATCACCATTTACCTTATACAGAAGGATGAAAAGGAAAATTTAATGAGTATTTATGAATAATTTTTAATAAGTGCTTATTATGCCCTAGATGTAACATGGTCTAAGAAATTGACACTATTATTGTCATTTAACATTTTAACTCAAATATTAAATTATTGTCACCATTTAAGTGACTCCTGAGGTATTAAGCAACATATCCCAAACTACAGAATAAATTGATTCTGCCTAACTTTATAAACAAATTCTTCTAAATCTAAAGACTGCACACAATTCTATATTAATCTTCTAGAGCCTATGTGTGATTTTAAAAAAAAAACAAAACTATCTTCAGAGTCCAAAGTCAGAGAGGACAGTAAGAAAAATAGAACCCAATATTCCATAATGCAGTTCCAATTCAGTCTAAATTGAGATCCCGATTATAATATTCTTACACATAACAGAGTGCTTATATAGTTGTGTTTTCAGACATAATATCTTCCAAAAAAATCATTAGAACTGAGAACATACAGGTTTTAGAATGAATATATAAAGAGGGTCTTCTTAAAACCTCACCTTTACATGTGAGGTGAGCACATTTTACATCTAATATTTCTAGAAATAAATTTAAAAACATATCTTTTTAAATTTAAAACTAGTTGGAGCATTTTCACTTATTTGCAGCACTTAAAGCTTAGTGGTAGTTCAGAACCCTTAATGATATTAATTGAATCCTATGTTCTTAACAAATCACATTTCTTGAGACAGTGAACTACACCATCTGGAAGCTGAGGGCAAGGTCAACACAACCACAGGGAGGTGAGGCGGTGCCACACCCACAGTCAGGACTTTGGAGTAACATTTGTTGAGCTCTACCTCTGTGCCACCCATTTGTTAAAGCACTTCTTACAAATTGTTTTGTTCAGTCTTTATAGTCACCTTATGTGGTAGATGTTATCATTATCTTCATTTCACAAACGAGAAAATTGAGACTTGATAAGTTACACGATTTGTCCAAGATCATCCACTAGCAAGTGACAGAGCTGAGAGTCAGACAACTCCCCTGGCAGAACTTAGCCCTGCACTGGCACAGGCATGATGACAGAGACATTTTTGCTGCCTGAAAGAATCTTCCACCCATTTCCCATTTCTACCTTTGTCCTATTTCTCATCTCCATTTCTCTGGTTCAGTGTCAGTGAATTTTTTCTTAAACCCATGATTTTTTTTGTTTTTGATGAACATGAAAGTTGTAATAGTTTCTTTGATCCCCCTGTGGATTCTGAAAGATCCCTCCTTAAAAATTCACCAAAAAGCATCTGTAGAGTCTACCTTCTGGATATAGGCACCACATTTGATTTTTTCCCCCACTTTCTTTCCTTTCCTTTTTATTTTCCAAATTTAAAAATTGCAGTATAATGTCAAATATGTTTTTTAAATTTATTTATTTATTTATTTATTTATTTATTTATTCTACTTAGGTATACATGGTAGCAGAACGCATTTTGATTCATTGTACACAGATGGAGCACAACTTTTCATTTCTCTGGTTGTATGTGATGTACAATCACATCATATATGCAGTCATACATGAAGCTAGGGCTATGATGTCCATCTCATTCCACCATCTTTATTGTCCCCATTCCCTGAATGCTTTTTTTTTTTAAATTACATGACCTCAACAGTTCTGATATATATCAGTCCCCAACCTAGATCCACTGTCCCCTACCCTTTGGGAATTTGATTTTCTATTTTAATTGTTTTTGTTCCTTCTTTCTTTTTTACATTACCATATTATTTATTTTATCATCTATAAAAGGTCACACACAAACATATTTATAACCATTTTAGTGCCTATGTCACTAGTATACTGATACCAAAAATCTTGATTTCACCCCACTTTGTTCCTCTTATATAGTTCTCCAACTCAGTAAATGACAATGCATCTACCCTTTGTTCATGCCCAAAATTTCAGTCAGTCTCCATACCTTATTTGCCCATGTATCATTCAATCTGTCTTCAAGTCCTATTGATTCTACCTCCAAAATGTATCTCAAATCTATTCACTACCCTCTACTTTTGCTTCCTCCACTTTAAACCAAACACCTATGATCTGCTACCTACAATAGCTTTCTAATTGGACTCACTACTTGTACTGCTGGTTTATTCAGAATGAATCCAAAGTGATTTGTTAAAATTACACATCAAATCTCTCTCCTTTTGCATTTGGGATAAAATGCAAAATCATTAACAGAGCACCCAGGCCCTGCATGATCTAGCACCTGCTTGCCTCTTGAACATCTCATTTCATTCCTCTTTGCTGACCACAGTGTTCACATTGGCCTTCTATTTATTCACAAAATGTACTAAATTTCTTCCTCTCTCAAGTGCTTCACATGTCCCTCTCCCACAAACTGAAAAGCTCTTCTTCCACTTTGCCTAATTAACTTCTGGTCATCTTGGATCCAAGCTTGAATTGCACTTCCTCAGATTAACCCCCTAAAAGAAAAATCCGGTCCCTGGTCATATTCTGTCCCTCTCCCTCTCCTCTCCCTTCTCAACTCTCGCTCCCTGACCCCCTACAATTCAATATATAATTGTACATCTATTTATGTGTTTTTCAAACTAAATGCCTGGCTGCCATTCTATACTGTTAGCTCAGTGAGTGGAATTTAATCTAGTTTGTGCACTGCTGTATCTCTAACACTTAACACAGTGCCTGGCACACCAGGAGCTCCAAATTATTGAGTATATGAGTAAACACAGAAATAATACCTGCAGGCAAGCAAACTAATGACGCCTATTTCAGGAACAGGTCATAGCTCAAGCTGGGCTTTCCCCAGTTCTCAGTCTACATAAAACTACCCCATGAACAAACGATCTATACATGGAAACAGATAACAATAACCAGAACTCATTTTGTGTTGCACTCTGACTTAAATTATTTTAATGGTCAATGTTCACATTATAGATCCATTAGATAACTGTAAAGACTGAGC
Organism: Xerus rutilus; assembly: GCA_028644305.1. Taxonomy (NCBI): domain Eukaryota; kingdom Metazoa; phylum Chordata; class Mammalia; order Rodentia; family Sciuridae; genus Xerus; species Xerus rutilus. Next base: position 63,483,494 of record CM053399.1, on the reverse strand, counting down.
AATTTGTTTCACAGATTATTTACTTTCTCTCCAATGGAAAATAATCTCTCTAATATCTTGAAATAATCTCTTTCAATGTCTTGAAATGCAGCCAACCATTTTGGGGAACCTTCAAGAATTCTGGCTCCATTTGCTATACCATCCCTTGCACTTTCTGCTATATTTTTGAATAACTCATAGAATCTCAGGTAGAAAAGAACTCAGCTAGACAAGCCTTATCTAACTCTAGTAATTCTGAGGAACCCAACTCATTTTATATATGAGTCCATGTCTTATTTCCACTCATGGGAAAATAAAAATATTTTGGTATCTTATGCACTAAATGACATTATAAAAATATATCTACCAATTCATTCAACCAAGATTTATCAACCACCAACCAAGTACAAAATATTATGCCTGAACAACTTTTTACAAAGCTAAAAAGCTTCACTAAAACTATTGAATAAATGCCTGAACTTTAAGCTGCTCTATGCGATGATGTGTATCTTTTCAGGGCATTGTAAAATTTCCCAGAGTGTATCTCAGAGGCATGTACATATTGAGACAGCAGTTTTGGCCTGCGATTAGTATATGAGCTAGCTCAGTAGAAGTCAGCATGTAAAAGGCTTGCATTTGTAACACTTTAATTCCTAAATACTTTTCAGAAAAATATAGGCAAGTCAGCCAAACAATCTATTCGTATTCTATTCATATTCTCTTAAGTTTCAGTGGGAATACCCAAGTTCTCAGGTCTTTGAATTGATAACCAACACCCAGGAATAAATTAATTACACATGTAATTTACTTCTAAAAAGTTTCTCCAAAAGAAAACAAAGAAGTTGTAAGTTTTCCTTAGGAGACACTTTATCTTACTTGGCACAGTGCCTAAGACTTCCCCTTATGTTTAGAGTTAGGAGACTTTTCAGACCATGCACAAAGAAAAAATAGGAAGATCTTGGAATCAAACTAAAATTTGAAGTTCAATGAAAACCAGATGATATTGTTGTGGGACTCCTGCTAATCTAGTATATCTCTTTTTTCTTAAAAAAACAAGTAGATTTTGATGTTGAATTGGTTTTTCTACTTTAAAAGAACAAATTATTCAACTTTTGAGATTCCTAGGTCAAGGAGAATAGTGTTCTTGGCTGTTTTCTTAACATGTATAGCATATTTTCATTTTTATTTTACAAAGATGGTTTTAATTATTGTTATTTTGCAGTTGAAAAATAGAGCCTGAGATAAACCATAAGACAGCTGATTAAAATGTATTGGCAGAATTGGGATAGGAAATGGATTCTGAATCATTATATGAATATAAAATATCTCTTCTCATTGAAGATAATATATTCATGGGGGTTTTACATGTCAGGCATTACTCTGGATGCTTGGGATTCAAAGGTGAATTATATCGTCTCGTCCCTTAATCAGCTCACAAATGATGAATTATTTATTTTGTGATATATAACTGCTGAGAGGTCTATTTCTCTAATGTAACTGTAACTCTATAAGTAACTCTTAAATAACTTTAGATACATTAAAATTAACAGTTTATTTTAGCAAAAAACAATTCATGAATCAGGCAACACAGAATCAGAACAGATTTAGAGATCCCCACCCAGCAATGTGAGCAGTGACCAAACACAGAAACAAAGTAAAGAAATTACCTGATTGGCTACAATAAAGTGTCTGCCTTATCTGCAAGGTGGAATGAGTTGACTGCTTGTGACTATCTGAACCTCTGCTATTTGTTATACTTCTAAGTTAGGTTTTAGTTTCTTTATTTATTGTTGAAGTTGATTATGTAAGAACTCAAAATATGAAGACGGGCACGGTGGCGCATGCCTGTAATCCCAGCAGCTCAGGAGGCTGAGGCAGGAGGATCACAAGTTCAAAGCCAGCCTCAGCAATTTAGTGAGGCTCTAAGTAACTCAGTGAGACCCTGTCTCTAAATAATATACAAAAGGGACAGGGCTGGGGATGTGGCTCAGTGGTTGAGCATCCCTGGATTCACTCTCTAGTATCAAAAAGAAAAAGAAAAAAATAATATATATAAATGGAGACAGGCTCAAGTTAATGGCTTCACGCTTGTTTAAGTTAACATAACTAAAATCAAATTGGTATAAGAGGTGCTGATGGAAGCCAGCACTATCTTAGGCTGTCCTTGTTTTGCCAACTCCTAATCATTTGTAAGAAGCATTGCCTGTGGAAAATATAATCTTTGCTTCTCATATGTCCATCTGCCAATCTAGCTTATAACTATGCTCTGCAGGGCTCAGAGAATCTACGACTATGATTCCCTCTTTTGTATAGAGTATAAAGTCGGCAGCCTCAAAACTTTCTAGTTCTGAGACACAAAACAAGATATTTATCTCACCAGATCCCAATCATGGTGACCTATCTTTGGCAAACTTTCTCTCCTTAAAAATAATAGAAAATATATCTAGAGTTTTAATGTTTTAACAGTCTCAAAATATATAATTGTGAAATAAAATATACATTCCAGACCTAATCTATAATAGAAGTGCATGTGAGTCTCAAAAAGTATGCAGAGGTGTTGTCCCCTAACTCAACCTCTGCTTTTCTTGCAATTATCAGAAAGACACTGAATTTATCAGTCATATTAGGAAAGAGATATTTTCTAAGTAAAATACATAGCACACAGTTAAATCTGATGGCACATAAAAGCACAGTGCATCCTGGGACTACCAGTAGCTGTGTGTAGTTAAAGGTGGATGATGAGTTTGGAGATACACAGCAGCTGCAATTCATAAAGGGTCTTACTTGCCAGGCTGAGGAATTCATACTTTATCCTATAGCAGTGGGGAGCTGTTGAAGAGTTTTAAAGCTGAGCAAGGACACTGTCTGATTTGTGTTCTGTGAAAGATTTCTCTGTCAGCTCTTTGAAAGCATTTGAAGACAGGGAAACTAGTTAGTATGTATATATCATATGGTAGGTTTAAAATCCTGAAAAACTGAACTGAGACTGTAAAGATAGTTATAAATGGATTTAGAATTATTTATCAAATAGCACTTGGTGATTGACTGTTTCAGGAGAAGAATTCTCTGGCTGAGGATATTTACGAGATGGTGACCACATTGCCTCCTCTTCAAGTGAGTGTACATTCTTGTCCATAATAAATACACATAAGCAAAAAACTCCTAGAAGACAATGGAAAGGAAAGGAGACAAAGTATTTCAGGTCTCTCATCTGAGGTGGTGGCAACGTGGTGTTGAAGAGGAGCAAGGATTTTACCCAAACTATCTAGATTCAAGGGCTGTCTATGGTCATACTAATCATATACATTTAACTAAGCCCTTCTCTCTCAATTTGCTTATCAGAAAATAAGGGGAATAATCATCGGTGCTATTCCCCTCACAGAATGGCTATGAAGATGAAGGGAAATGGAGCAAATGAATTTTCATCCAGGCACCATCTACATTAGTCTTTATTAATTGTTTCCATATGCTTATTCTATTTTAAAGCTGCAAGCTCATGTATATTTATGTTTATTGCTATAACAAATCAGGTGAAAAATGTTTATCAGCACACGTAAATTCCCTGAGGCCATAAGAAAGCTTTTGATGCTAAATCCATCTATCATTCTTAGCAGTCATCCTCCTTGTCAACATAGGCAAAGTTATATAGTTTCCCTTTATTTTTACATTTATAGGCTCCCTATAAAAGGTGGTATATTTCTAAATCCATATGTGACTTTAAACTTATATGACATAATTTTCTTTTGTGTCTGCTCGTGTAGTGCTATTTCTGCCCTGTACCTATCTTCTTAGGAATGTGAACAAAACAGTAGCTACTCTATGTGGAACAGAGATTCATAATCAGTCACGGACTCCACATATGTATCTTGTCATTGCTAATAATTCCACAAACTTTGTGGAATGTGGGCTTTGATATAGCCAGTGAAGGATCTGGGCTCCCTTCCCAGGGCACACGCACAGCCAAGCTCATATCTGCATGGAGCCTTAGTGCCACTTGCTGTGTTCATCACAGCTTCTCAGTCCTCTCTCTTCCTCCACTCTGCCTGGGATCTGTGGATCCTGCAAGGAAACTTGAGCCTTACACATATTGTTTAATCTGGGAAATAGCACCATTAAAAAAGAGAGAAGATGCTTAACAAAATCATTGACCTTCTTATGCCCTTAAAAGACTGATATGATCTTAAAGAATTCTTAATTTTATTTTTAATTAAAACCAGGAGAAGAAACCCTCTGGGCATGGCTCATAAGGCGTAGCCTCTTTCTGAATTTATGCAGCAGCTTCTTTTTCAAAGGTTTTTGCTGCCTTTTTGAAGTAGGTGATCACTAAGCCCAATTTAAATTAAGAAAAATAAGGAGAGATTAATTGACTCCTGTAAAGGCACAGAGGCTGCTCTTGCCACATTCAGTTTTATAGCCACTTCCCTCTGCAATGTGATCTATGCAAGAATTCATAGTGAAAGAAATATTCTCTGCATTCCCTAAATAGGCACTTTTTAGAAAGTTGATGGTCTTGTCTATTGCTCCATAATTTTAAAAAAATATTTTGGATACTAGGGGGAAAATATGCTTTCATTAAGAATTCAATAATATTTTAAAAGCACAAAATCTGTAATTTAAAGACAAACTTACCCTATTCTAAAAGCACTTGTGTATTCTGCACACCAACCCTGCAGGTAGGATGGGAGTAGAAGGTTCTGTCAGGGTCAAATACCCTTGTTATGGCAGAGCTGGGAATCACGATTGATCTTACTCTAAAATTCCTGTTCTTTGATGTTAAAATAACCCTGACATGAAACCACCTAAATTTAATTGATGTGCTTTTTTAAAAAAAAAAGATTATTTCTCTATTCAGATTATATGAATATTTTCCTTTAGTTTTAGGATGTCTTTTTGTGTTTTGAGAACAATCTTTATATTTTAATTTCCCTCTTATTACAGAATGGCATTAAGACCACAGAATAAGCACAATTTTGAAAGCAGTCTCCTATGAAGTAATGAAAACATTCTGCACAAAATTGCTATAGCAACAAATTGTAGGACTCAGAAAGAATGGAGACAGTATTAAACCATAATTCTCATGGCATAGATATTAATTAAATGTATTAATATGTATTGAGTGCTTTTATATGCTAGCACTGTTCTAAAACTTTTACATGTACTAACTTATCTTAAAAAACAACCTAAAAGCTAGATATGATTATACTGATTTTATAGGAAAAATGCAGTACATGATTCAACAAACAAATGGAACAATGAGATGAGATCATTGAAAATGAGAACATCAGGACAAACACTTATATTGGTTCCATTTAAGCAGGATTTTGTTCTATTCATTGGTATATTCCTTGTGACGAAAATGGTACCCAGCATGTAGTTCTAGTACTAACAGAACTGATGAACTGTATGATATTTGTGACTACAGTGATAACAATAACAGCAATCACCATCATATTTATAACCTAGTTTTTTTTTTTTTTTTTTTTTTTTTTTTTGGTACTGGGGATTGAATTCAGGGGCACTCAACCACTGAGCCACATCCCCAGCCCTATTTTGTGTTTTATGTAGAGACAGGGTCTCACTGAGTTGCTTAGCACCTCACCATTGCTGAGACTGGCTTTGAATTCATGATTCTCCTGTCTCAGCCTCCCAAGTGTTGGGATTACAGGCATGCACCACCATGCCCGATTCATATTTACAATCTTACCACCTACCAGTCAGTACTTTTCACAAATCAACTCATGAATCTCTTTAACACCCCAGGAAAATGTGTATCATTATTTTCCCATTTTCCAGTGGGGGAAAAAAAAATGAGGTATGAAGAACTTAAGTAACCTAAGGTCAAACAGGTAGGGTTTGAACCTGAGTAGACTTGCACCAGAATCTAGGTTTTAACAAATATTTACTTAATATTGTTCTAGTCACACATGACACCATTTAGGTAATGAATCCTGCTTGAGAAAAAGTATAGCCTATTTACTGTCAAACCTCTTGCAATAGATGATAGGTGAATAGACAGACAGAAAAGGAATATATGAATAGGAACTGAGACTCTAGAGTCAGTGTTATGGTTTGGATTCTGCCTCTTCAACTTTCCAGCTTTGTAGATTTGAGCAAGTGATTTTTCAGAGCGTTAGCTTCCTTGTCTGTTAAATAACAGTGATTGTAGTATTTGCCTCATGAGGCCACTATGAAAATTTAATGAGGTTACATGTAAAGAGCTTAAAGCAGTATCTGTTAAGTATGAAGCAGTCCATGAATTTTAGCTGTCATTATATGTGTGTATATTAAATGATATATTATGACCTCCTCTATCCCAAATAGATATCTTAGACTGAGATGAGAATGAATTTTTGTTCAAGAACTATTATAGAAGGCTGTTTCTATTCATATCCATTTGTTCATGGTGAGTCCAGTAAAGGGAGATGAATGGCAAGCTTGGCATTGGGGAGGGTCTGTGCAAGTCTGCCTGTGTTGACAGAGAAATCTAAATATTTTAGAGTATAGCATTTTTTGTTTTAATTAGAGAATCAAAATTTAGCTCTCAGAGCAGAGAAAATAATTCTTCCGCTTCAACCCTTTCATTCAGTTCTGCAGACCTTAGGCTTCTATGAAATTTAAGGGACTTCTTGAACAATATTTTGTAAGTCAGCAGAGATGTACCAAACTGAACACAAAAACCTAAGATCCCTATATTGCAGAGAAATTAAACACATTGGAGGGTAAAGGAGAATTGTATAGCTGGCTTTAAAAAGGGGAGGGAACATTGGGCCCCTGCTAAAAAGGTTAGACCTTTTGTCCAAATTTCAAAAGGATCCCTTTCCTCTGTATGAAGGATGTACATGCCAAGACCCATTGCACAGGAAACAGCATTCAGACTGGACTTCAACCCTGGCTCCTCCCTTTGACAAAATTTTCTTGTGGACATTTTACCTAATAGAAGAGATTGACCCAACTGTGTGTATAAGAAACGAGAATCTGATTTCTCTTTGTTATTTCCATCTCTCTAAAAATCCATCTAATGCTCTTCCTTTCTTATGTCTCTGGCATAACAGTGAGGATATACTTGTGTCCATCTTATAGGTCAAAAGATAACAAAAGGCTAATGTAAATTCAGAGACAGAGAGGTCCCACAGATGGATCAAAAATTTAGTCAAACGTTTATATTTTCCACAAGAGGGAGCTATCATTCAGACTGCAAATGTATAATAAATGCTTATTATAGGGTTGGTACTTCTGAGGATACACAATCCAGATGTGGCTGAATCCTGTTCTCAGAAAGATTAGTGACCACTAGCCCTAAATGGTTTAGTTGGGGGATACAGTCAAAAGTCATCTATAATTTTTTAAAAGTCTAAAAATTTATTGTGACTTGTGTATTTCAAGTATATGTGAATTTTAATTAACTTTTCTTATATAATATTAGCCTTATTTATTTTTGACCTGGTCTGTCCTGAAACTATAGATTTTATTTATTGAGTGCTGGCATTCAGAGACTCTTGGTATAAAATCTGAAGGTCAGATGATAGCCCAGTTTTCCTTCCAGCTCCTCCCACTCCCATCTGAAGAGTTACTTGATAAGTTCTTACAAACCTTCCAAAGAGTGAAATCCACGTTAGCACTAGGCCCTAGGCTACACTGGGCATGGGAAAGTGGCTGTGGGAAGAAAAAATAAAAAGCCTCCAACCAGATTCCCTGAAATTATAATTGCTGAAATTCTTTCCTCCCTTGCAGAGTCCCTTGGTGACCCACAGGTTGTCCTAGATAAGCATTTCCACACACTCCTACACTCCAGCCTTTTTTCATTTTTTTCCTATAGGATATACCTCACTTATAACAACTTACCTAAGTCTTCTCACACTAGTCATGGTCCAGTCCCTGAGATGACATTAGTTCAGATACACATCTCCATTCTCACTGTTGTCCATGTTGCAGCTCCATGCCTAGTTTGGACTTCTAGGATCTCAATGCTGTCAGACAGAGGCAAAGTGAGATGCTTGACATCCCTTTTGCAAAGGTGTTTTTGACAGAGACTCCCCACCCTGGAAAGCTCCTCCATAGTTTTGAGTCTCATGCTACTTCATGGAGATCCTCACTTCTGCCCCTTAACAGGTGCCAGTTCCAGCAGGAGGAGAGGTGGTCCCCCTTGACCAAATTTAACTTCAATGGCCTTCCTCATTTTAACTTCAATCATCCAGAACAGTTCCATTGCTGTCCCAGACAGATTCCCTGCCCTGATATTCATATTGGAACCTTTTCCTCTGGGATCCTTGTGACCCAAAAAAACAAACAAACAAAAAACAAAAAACAGCCTCTAATCCAAACTCTTTCCCCAGCAGAGAAAAAGAAAAGAAACACACAGATTTTTATTGAGCATCATTAACATTCATTTTCAGGGGCACCATCTTTCTCAGAATATGATCGATTTTTTTAAATCCCAAAGTTAAAAAAATTACCATAGGACAGATGGGTCATGACTATGGAGATCAGGATAGGTGTGGGTGAAAGCCTTGGCCAGTGGGGCTTCGGGCAGCTACTGGCATCCAGGGTTCCTGTGCTTCTGACCCAAATCTATAAATCTCAGCTCCACAATACTAGTTGTATTTCCTTAGTTCTCACCTGAACATATGGAGTTGGTTTCCTCTTTCTATTCTCTCTAAAAGGCCTCCTGATTGATGCATCTCATGTCTTTGCTGTACCTCACAATGAGACCGTGCTCATGAAGTGTTATGGAATCCTCTCTCCTTTCCCTAGATCAACAAGCAGAAATTCACATGTGCTCAATATTCAAGCTCTTTCTAACCCCACATCTGTCTTCTTACTTTATTATAATCTTCAGACTCTTTCTTCTTTCTAGACCCAAATTTATCTACTCAGGGAGGTTGCAAACAATTCGTATTTCTTCATGTACTTCCATCCCATAATGAGCATGGAAATAATGAATCTCAAGAACAGTCAAAATTGATAGGATTTTATTCTTTTTATGGTGATAGTATTCCACTGTGTATTTGCACCACATTTTCTTTAGTCACACATAAAATTATGTGTCAGTCAAATAACTAAACAAACAGTTCAAATCAATTTGCAAATTTCCCTCTAGCAATAACTGTGTCACAAGAAACCAGGGGATATCTCTCTACTTGTCTCTTTAAGGGCAGCTTCTCTGTGTTTTCCATGTGATGCACAAGGACATAGTAGATATTCAGGGGACTAACAAGAGTGGGTGTTCTGTGACAAATAGTCTGAAAGTTCAAAGGGGGCATTTGTATTTAGTGGAGCTCTTCCCCAGGCTCAAGGCAATGTAGAGAAGAGTTGATAGATAGGAAGTTCTTCCAGCCAGGTAGATTTAACCCTTGTTCTTTTGCAGGAAGGCAAGGCATAAAGTTTCCCTGGGATTTTTTATTTCTGAGTTAGGCCACAGAGACCAATTTCCATCAGCCCATCCATTGTGCATTGTAACAGATAGCATCTACTTTCTGTTAAAATATTTTTCATTTCTACTCAATATGAAATAACACCGTATGCTATAGTGAAGTCACATCATATGTGGATGCCTCTAACGTGTCCTAGAGGGGTTGGGTCATTATAATGTGCACTGTTGGACTTTCAAAGATATGGTCAGGAGCATAGCAAGCACACTTCCCAGCAACTCTGCTTGACCTGTGAAAGATAATAAAACAAAAATCAATTCAGCAAACTTAAAGGATTGAAAATGAACAGATTAAGATGTGCAAAAAGGACTTTATTTTCAGCACCAGTCACTCTGAAAGTTTGTTTAGCATGATAAGTAAATGTCAGTGTTTGGCAAGGTGAAGGTAATTGCCATTCCTTTTCTCTAATGTCCCTTCTGCCATATATAAATAAAAAGAAAAGGACAGAAAAATGCATTGCAAATAAACCATCCTTAAGTCCCTATGTATCATTAAATCAGAATACGTGGCCAGAAAATGTTAGAAAAGATTGTATCCAGATCCTTAAAACTTTGAGAAAATATTATTCCAGCAAAATCAAAAGATGTATCCTAAACCATACCATCACACAAGTGGTCTGTGGCAGATAGAGAACTCGAATCAAAGACTACAGGTGGCATTGCTTTTTCTCACACACAAGCCATAAATTCAACTAAACACAGTCCCTCCTGAATGTGGGAAGGTTTAAACCATAGACCGAGCCTACAAGGAAATAAGACTGTTACCTCAGGGTAACAGTGTTTACCTTGAGAGAAGTTGGATTGCACTGGAGAAAGAAATTGTCTTTTGCTTTATACAATTGTGAGTTGATTTAGTTGCTTGTAATATGTATGTTTAAGTTTTGTTAAGACTACCCCATATAGACTTAGCAATTCCACTCATAGGTGTATAAAGAAGAGAAATGAAAACTTATGTCTATATAAAACTTGTGCATAAATGCTCATAGCAACATCGTTTGTAGTATTCAAAAAGTAGAAATAATCCAAATGCCCATCAACTGACAAATGAATAGATTGTATGTGTTAAATCTAGCCAATGGAATATTATTCAAACAGAAAAGGGAATAAGTACAGATACATGCTGCAGCATGAGTGAACCTTTAAAATAGCTAAATGAAATCCAAAATCAGTCACAAGGGATGATTGCATATTGGATGGTTCCATTTGTATGAAATGTTCACAATGGGGCAATCTATAAAAGCAGAAAGTAAGTTAGTGATTGCCTAGGACTGGAGGGAGAGGTTGTAGGAATTGGGGAACAAATGATAATGGGTATAGGGTTTCTATGGGGTGTAATGAAAATGTTTTAAAATGAAACTATCATAATCATTGCCCAAAAAAAGCCAATGCATGATGACTTTATGGTATTGAATTATATCTCAATAAAACTGTTAAGTTCATTTAAAAGTTAAATAATTCCTATAGCAACAATGAAATTAAGATTATATCCTTATGGCATTAAATATTCAGATACAAATAATATAAACAATGGGATATTATTCAGCCCTAAAGAAGAATGAAATTATGGCATTTGCCAAGAAATGGCTGGAACTGGAGACTCTCATTAAGTGAAATAAGCCAGTCCCAAAAAACCAACGGCTAAATGTTCTCTCTGATATGTGGATGCTAACACACAATAATGGGAGGGGAAAGAAGAGTGGAAGTTCATTGCTTTAAACAAACGGGAATGAAGGGAAGGGAGTGGGGATGAGAATAGGAAAGAGAAGAATGAATCAGGCATAACTTTCCTATGTTCATATATGAGTACATGACCAGTGTAACTCCACATTATGCACAACCACAAGAATGAGAAGTTATACCCCATGTATGTATATTATGTCAAAATATACTGTCATGTATATCTAAAAAAATTACATAAACCACTTGAAGGTTTATACAATTAGTCTATTCTATGAAAAATGATTCAGATAAGTTATTCAGAAGAATTAGAGGTTTTCAGACTTTTTACACTTTTAATAAGTATATTTAATATGTATAATTCTCATTTACTAAGTACTACTTTTTGTTATGTGCTCTGCAAATATGGTCACTAATCCTCACAATTAAAATACGCAATGGATATTTTTATTTTACTGATAGATAATATTTGGCGGAGCTGAGATGTATACCTACTTCCATTTGCTTTATTATTACATCACAACCTCCATCCCATTGTGTAAAATTGTAGTACTCCCTTTTCCAGCTAGATGAGTCCTCCACATAATCTCTCCTTCCTTATGTTCACTCACTCTTCAGAGCAGTGGAGTTAAGTTTTGCTCCTAAGCCTCCACCAAAATAATTTTAACCAAGACTATGAAGATCCTTTGTTTCTAAATTCATTGGAAACTTTTTAGTCCATAGCAAAATTTATCCTTTTCTATGCTTGCCTTCTGTGATTTGCTCCTTCCTGAAACCCACCCCCGCTTTTTTTTTACTTCCACAATCTCACTACCAGACTCATAGCTTCCTTCGAATCTAGGACTTACTCATCTCTGAATCTTTACACGTCCTCTTCTCTTTTTTTTTTATTTGTCTACTTCACCTACAATGGCTTATCTTCCAACTCTGCCCTCCCTCTCCAGCTTCCCTAGTGGAAAATATACATGTATACAAAGTTAGTTCCTAGCTACGTTTCTGTCTTTCATCTCTATATCTGCAACCAGATCTTATCATGGTTCCACTTATACATCTAAATACCTATTGAACATCTATCCTCAAATGCCTAAAGCATATCAAAAAGTACAGTCATTGTTGTTGACTTTTGGATCATTGGCTTCTGTTACATTTACTGTCTAAATAGCTATTAGTAGTGTGATATTATTAGAGCATGTTCTTGAGTTCAGATCCTGGCTTTACTCCTCAGTAGTGTGCAACTTCTTTACACCTTAGTTTTCTTGTTCATAAAATATAAAATGGGAATAATAAGAATATCTCACAGAGTCACCATGACGGTTAATGAGTTTATATGTGAAAAGTGCCTGGCCCATGGTAACTAAGTACTTCTGAAGTATAGCACCATGGCATTTTTCCAGCTTCTTCCTATTGACTCATCTTAAATTGATTTCTAAGTGCCCTATCAATGTGTCTTTAATATCTCTTGACTTATTCTTAGGTGATCTTTCCACATTACCTCCACGCTAGATCCATGTAGAATCATCCCTCATCAGAAGTTACTTATCGGGGCTGGGATTGTGGCTCAGCGGTAGAGCGCTTGCCTCGCATGCGTGAGGCCCTGGGTTCGATCCTCAGCACCACGTACAAAGCAATAAAATAAAGACATTGTGTCCATCCACAACTAAAAAATATTTAAAAAAAAAAAAAAAACACAGTAAATATTTAAAAAAAAAAAAAAAAGAAGTTACTTATCTCCTGGTTTTTACCACAATCTCTATGCACTTTCAATTCATGCCCCACCCTACAGCCCATCTGAAGCCTTCCAAAATGCAGCTCTGGTTGTCATTTCCCTGTTTAATTCTCCACTTCCTATATGACCTTTCTTTTAGGCATACCACTTTTACTTGCAATTCTTGGAAACACAACAAAGACAAAAACCATATGTCACTGTCTCTCTTACTTTGAGGTCTTTGTTCATGCTTCTTCCATTCTTAAACTCCTCCTCCCTCTTTTAACAGGCACACATACCATTCTCCTGGCCACTGCAGTGCCAGCTCCCGCCCACAAGTGTATTCACATAAATAAATGATTATAAGCCCAAGGAGTGCATCTTCCATGCAAGTTCCAAAAACCCTTCCCTCGGCCTGGGTAATAGGGCCCTCCTTCATCTTCCTCAAGTTATAGGAGACAGACTACTTTGTTATTACTATTATTTGATTTCCTTTTCTTTCTTATCCTCTAGACTATGAGACTTTTAAACAGTTTTAATTATTCCCTCTGTTTCCAGTATCCAGCGATGTGCTTGACAAATATCAGATTCTTGATTTTTTAAAAAAGGTAATAAAATATTTAAATCATTATTCATTTATTTATTCTAATAAATACAAAGAGAGCACTATATTTAGTGAGCCTGTGACAGTCTTTATTCTCTGCATTGGGAACACAAAGATAAATTAGACATAGTCCTTTCCTAAAGGGATTCCCAACCTAATAGAAGAAACCACAACAGACAGAAAATCAATTAGAATCTTGTACTCTATTATAGAACTTGTTGTATATGTGCTGAGAAGGTATCAAGAAAAGAATATGTTAATTTATTAACATGATTAAAATAGGACAGAATTTAAGGGATGTACAAACAGAGAGAGATTCAGAAGTTTGCAGGATATTAACTAATGAGTCCAGGTAATTACATTCAATTTGAAATAAAAGAGATGGATTTCTTGAATATAAATATATCCCTCCCTGCCTTGCTCTTTCCTCTATACTATTACCTTGTTAAGTCCTTCCCAAACCTTTGACAGAACCAGGGACATAGTAAAACCTTGTGTTCTACATGAGTTTAGCAAGTCACTGTTTTCTCATATACAAATCCATAGATTAGACCTGGTTTATGGCCAAATTTCTACTGGTCTGGAACAAATAAAAGAAGAACTTGCAATGTAAAAATTTCAGTGTTGGATTACCCATTGTCCTTCCTGGGAAAGAATCTTTCTTAAGATTTTAATCCCCTTATAATTTTAATGCTAAAATATCATATTTTATGAAATCACATGATAATAAATTAATATTGTATTAATTTAAATTTAAAAATTTAAATATTTTCCTATCATTGTGTGCTCTTGGCATAGCTCCAGGTCACCCTCTCAAATCAGCTAGCACTTTTTCTCTGGGGCCATTGGCACCCCTCTACTACCTCTGGGGGGCACTGTGTTTGGGCAATCTATAGTTTTTGACTATGGAGCCTCCCTTTCCAAAAGACCTTGAATTCAGGCTTTGCAGCTAGTAGGCTAGAAATGTGGGATCCCCAAATAAGATAGATCTTAAATATGACAACTCACTTATAAATGTGATAGTTATAATACATACAAGTCATCATCAATAGTGTCACTTTAATGTGAACTTTCAGTTTTGTGATAAGTCATTAAAACCTTTCACATCTCTTTATTCCTCAAAGTAAAATCCACACATTCCAATGACAATTTTATTTTTCTTCCATTTTTCTGCCCATCTAGTTATTATATATAATTGCCTTGATCTGCTGTTGGCCTCCCAGTAAATGACATTATATAAATACAAAAATATAATCGCAATTTTTGCTGTTGTGCTTTATTTGTTAATGTCTGTTAATTCTTTTTTTCTTTCTACTGCTTTAAACTACTTATATTATGAACTTTTGGATATAAATTAACAAGTTCTCTGTATAACCTTCAAAACACCAAAATAAGGAAAGACATTTCATAATCGCACTATCTAAAGAAACCTTTTGCTTTTCACTTGGAAACAGGCATAAAGAGTGTCATTTTATTCCTTCTGGGTTTTTGCTCTAAATTGATCTCTCTGTAATTCAGTTGATTGATTACACAATGCTGACCTTATGAATGCACATTTATGGTAGCTTTTTTCCTATCCTGCTAGATAGAAAAGTAAAGTGATTTAATAGCGCCACGTTATTAAATATTATGAGACTAACATGTTGGAAAGGGGGGTTGAAAATTATAATGGAAACCAGCAATAACACCTGGTGTGGATAATTTTGCTGCAAAACCAACATTCTTAAATGTCACCCATTAACACTGTGTATACAGAGGAGCTGGTTTGAAGCACAAAGGGAAAATCCTACACAGTAAAAAGAAATGAACAATAACAACAACAAAAAACCATTAGTTCACAAAAACAATCAAAGTCAAGGTGCTGAGGAGCAGAAAATTATAAGTTTAGGCTCTTAAATCTGCTAGCATGAAGCTTTAGCCTGGAGAAAAATAACCATGGCAAAAGCAATATAGAATGATAAGAATTATTTTATATTAAATATAAAATTATAAACATATATACACTAAGCCTACAACTGTGAGCTGGATTGTCATTAACTTACTTTTCAATTCAGGCAGGTCTCTCTACTGTGACCTTCATTTCCTTGCTCTTTCTCTTCTCTGTGCCTCTGCCTGTACTGTTTCTCTGTACTAGGCAGCTTTCCTCATCATCACATTTTCCAAATTCTACTGACACACTCAAATATATCTCAAGTCATTAGTACTTCTATAAGTTCTTCCCTGACCATTTCCACCTATGTGACTCTATCTTATCTGGAGCCATGTCATTTTTTTGTCCACTCTAGGCCCAGTTACTATTTCATAATTAAATATTATGTTGTGTTATTCTCAAATCATTTGTTTCAATGATCTTGTCTTACTAATTACATTTTAAGTTATTTGAATATAAAGACAATATCAATTTGTTAGTGTCTCCTCAAACTCTAGAATAGTGCAAAACACATAGTAGGTAGTGAAACACTCAATATGTCATCTTCAGTCATCCTTGTTGTGGTGGGATTATTGCTATAAGAGGGATCAATAGCAACTGAAATGTATTATCAAACCATCAGTATGAAAGTCACATTTTGCTGTAAGTTAAAAAGTTGAATATTCTTGTAGGACAAATTAAAACTACTAAGAAAACAAGTTCCCAGAGTTGCTTGCAAGACCTTTTCCCTTGATATTAATCTCATAGGACCTTGACCCCTGTAGAAGGAGAAAAGTAACCTAACGAAAACATTATCCATTAGCCAAGTATTTTCCTAGTTTGAGAGTTGTCAGCTTTGAGGTCATCATGTGTCACCTTGACAACTCCAAAACCTTCTGTCTTAGAACTAGACCTCTCTTCTTGTATCACAGTGCAGTGTGTGTGAACTTCTGTGATGCACATTAGCATCTCAAATCGTCCATTATAAGGCACAACAACCTCAATTCTCCTGCAGGTTTGACACCTTTTCTGTACAACTTCTCAATCTAGTCTGCATTCCACTTTGTTGATTTACTCTGTTGAGTTTATTACTAAACTGTTCATTTAATTTAATGACTAACAAAGGACTCAGATAAAATTCTTTGTCCCTTTTTTAGAGCCTAGCATAATTAGTCACATCTCCCACATCTTCAGATAGCAAATTTAATTAGACTCTCCTGTGGATCACTCTCTAGGGCACAAACAGGACATAGAGACATTGAGGCTACCTTCCTGGAACAAAGAGTCTTTCCAGACTTTCTTGGTATTGACCTGTATCAAATGTTTCAGAGGAAGGTTAGACTAGAAGATAAACCTGTGATGTAGAAACCCTTGTGCAACATTATCCCAGGGATCAAAGTCCTTTTTCCTCAACAAGCATTCTTCGAAGTGTAACAATGACCTTTGTAGTTTCTCAGTCTGGAAAATAAGTCTGTTCTTTTCAGGTATTAAGGATCTCTTTGTTTCTTTTCATCATAAATTTGAAATTGACATCAGTAAATTTAAAACGTTAAACTTTGTTTTACAACAACACATAATTCCTCTGTTTCTCATTTTTTTACTGCCTCATAATGACTTCACAGCTTTTCCCCACAGGTCTCTGCTTTCTATTCACCACAGTGAAGGAAAGCAAATCCTTGGACATTCACTTACATTGTCAGTCAGTGCTACCAATCTGCCCAAAGATGATACTCAGTTTATTGCCAGAAATTCCTCATTCCCCTGATTAATTAGTATTTGCAAATACTTTGCAGCTGGTTAGAATCATAGAGTATTAGCACTGAAAGGAGCTACAGGAATTATGTTTCCCCATTGTACAAACGGGAAAACAGTCCCAGGAAATGAAAAATGTCTTGCCCAAGGTTACACAGCAACTTGACAATAAATATTCAATAGACAGCAAAGATCATGTTGCTTTCACTCCAGTTGTCATTTTGGTACTCAACATGGAAATCTCTCTCTTTTTAATTTGTCCTTTTTAGCTATATATGACAATAGAATCTAACTTGATATATTTATACAAACATAGAATATATCTTATTCTAATTAGGATCCCAGTCTTCTGGATGTACAAAATGTTGAGATTCACTGTAGTGGATTCATATATGTACGTAGGAAAGTTATGTCAGGTTCATTCCACCATCTTTCCTATTTCTATTCCCCTCCCTTCCCTTTGTTCCCCTTTGTCTAATCTCTTGAATATTGAGTGATGTAACACTTTGTATTTCCTTTAGTTCCTTCAAATTGACATTTGGTGAGGCAAAGAAACAAAGTCTACAAAGACTACAGAAGCTACATATTGGGTCCCCTCCTCTGGCCAGTGACCTACTCCCAACACCCATGAGCAGTGACATTCAATTCAACAAATATTTATTGAGAAAATAAATATTTGCTCTTCCAGGAATACCTCAGATGATTATGGGAAGATAATATTTTACCTCCAGGACAGTCTAATGGTGGATGTGAGGCAAAGAAAATACGCCATGTTTATTTTGTGTGTATATGTGAATGGGGCATATATCTTGGTTATGGTAAAAGAGAAAAAAGGTGGAGAAACAGTCATATAACCAATGCAAGGTGCTATAGGAGGTCCCAAGAAGTGGGAGCAGGGAGTGGGGAGATTTTCAGTGCTAGGGATTTAGCTCATGTGGGACAGTTCACACAGTTGGAAGACAATGCTGGTACCCAAGGCTGCTGGAAAATAAAATTGGGTGAAATGAGTTAAATAAAAGGAGTGGAAATTATAAAGCATGTCTAATCTCATTCATTCATATGTACATTCAGTGAAGTTGGGATACTTGAGTGAAAAATTGTGTCTCCTTGCCTCAGGGGATTTATACTCTAGGTGAAATTTCTCCAACTTTAATGTGTATGAGAAGTGCCATTTCCAAAGAGCTCTCAAGAGATGCTTATTTTACAGGTACTTGAATCATACTTTTAAGTATCAATAAACTTGCTTATAAAGAGATGGTAATAGTATAATATGATAATAGCCATAATACAGGCAAGTCCAGGGAGGTTTGGGAACACAGGAGTGGAGGTTCTGGTGGCAGTTGTCTAGGTGGGCTTAGAGAGAAGGGGATGTGCCTGGCAGTAGTAGAAAAAGCTGAACACATAGGCTAGAACTACATATAAATGGAGGGTCTCAGAAACACCAGAGCAGAAGGGAACTCAAGGCTTTCTTAGGAACACCTTGCCACTTTTCCTGAGCATAATTTTCTTCCTTTATGAGTAGTGTCAGGAAGAGATTATAATATTAATAATAATAACTAATAGTTATTGAGCACTATGATGAGCTAGCACTATGCTAAGCATATTACACCCGTTACTTCATTTGACTCTCATGATCATCCTATGAAGTAAGTTATTATCCCTCCTATCCTCATATTCTCTTATTTACTTTTTCAGATTAAAAGAAAACACATAATATTGATGCTTATAGAGGATATCTGAGTATTTAAAAATAATTCTTTTTCAACTTCAGGGCTGAGATCATCCTAAATCAGAACCAAATAAAGGCCCCATGATCTTTCATTCTCTACCCTCTACTGCTTTGACATTTTCAACATCTGTTACTGTACTAAATAATGATTCACTTGCTTGTTTCCCTCACTATACTATTTTATTCAAATTTTATTAGCCAATACTCAGTAGGTCTTGGGTGAATGATGTGGTTTCTACTCCTAGAATGTTTCTCCTACTACCTTTCCTGCCTTCTTTCTCATGCTTTTTCTCCCATATTACATGTCCTCTCACATTTTCTGTGACTAAAATTCAGTGTAAGATCTTCAAATGCCATTTCTTCCCTGTGGCCTTTTTTCTTGTTCTTTCTTGGTAGACCTTAAAGCTGACTCTTCTTTCTTGGCAACTTTATTATATTTTTCCTGTAACTTTGTTATAATATTTTATTTTCTGTCACATGCATATGATTATTTTTGTGCTCATGTCACCAGTGAGGTCTAAATCTCATTACAGAAGGAATAAGCCCTATCATGTGATTATTTAGTGGTTACATTTTCGAGCCATACTGACATGGGATTTTTTTTAAAAGCCTTTTATGTAGTTTGGCAGATTGTTTTTTACTTTTTGGGTCTTGGTTTGTTCTAACATCTCTGCTCATTGATTGAATAACCTTAGGATGTTTCTTAGCCCCAATGGGATTCATGTGTAAAGTAAGGGAAAAATATTTACCTCACAGGTTATCTGGAGTATTAAGTGGTAATATGGAAAATGCTCTACTTTGCCTACAGAGTAAGGACTTGATTCATGGGAGCACTTGATTTCATTTGTATTCTACCCACACCACACTTCTTTTTCCAAAAATAGAAGCCAGTAATATTTTTGAATGGATGAATGAATTAATGGTCAACTTGTCTGAGGCTCACCCCAATACAACACTGTAAGCAATTCTATTATGCTCTACCTCAGTTTCCTTCATTCCCAAGCTGTGCACATGATATGTCTTTATTAAATATTATCATCTAATATAGCAACCTTACCATGAGAAATCTGGAAACTTGAATTTACTTCTAACAAAATTCAACCATTCATATTTTCATTTTTTATTTTGTAAGCTTCAAAAGTGCAAAACAATATAATTTTTAGAACAATTGCTTTCTTAAAGAGGAAATTTGTAAATCAAAATTTATTTGACTCGACCCTTTCTATAATTTAACTGCATAACATTAGGTTGATAATAAATGAAATGGTTTATGGCAAAGATGAACTAGACCATTAAAATCTAAGAAGCAACAGCCTTCAAAAGGTCATAATGAAAACTCACTGAGGCTTTTAGGATAACTAATGAGTAATATGAAATCTTAAAAATCAGCATGAAATGTTTCAAATGATATAGTTTTCAATAAGTGATCTTTAAAGTGTGTATGTGACCAGGAATGACTATAGTAAGTATATCTGCTCCTCTACTCTTATTTTTTTAATATTTTTTTTAGTTGTAGCTGAACATAATACATTTATTTATTTATTTTTATATGGTGCTGAGGATTGAACCTAGTGCCTCACACATGCGAGGCAAGCGCTCTACCACTGAGCCACAGCCCCAGCCCATCCTCTACCCTTATCATTGCCCACTGCATACTGTGTTTTCTGCAGTTCTATCTGCATTCAATAGACTCTGAAAATGCCTCCGAGATTCCTCATAGGGACTAGGCCCTCAACTCTTATTTATTTTAATAATAAAAATTATTCACAAAAATGCAATTAGCTAAATCACATAATGTATAGGGAATAATGAAAACAGCAATGTATGAACACACTTTTAAGTTATTTATAGTCTCTTATCATACAAAAAGCTTTGGAGGACAAAGTCAACCATGAAGTTGACCTTTTGCCTGTGGATCTGCGTAGGACAGAAGATGCACAGCATATAATCAATTACAAGGTCCCTCAATTAGTCATGTGATTAACATGAACTTATTTGTGGTAAGTGCTATAAAGGAAAAGAACTGAATTCCATGACGTAATAAGACTAAAGAGAAGTTTAAAGGGGAGCTCTTATAATAAGAAAGTTATTTTTAAGCAGAAACTCAAAGATGAATAAAAATCAAGTCAAAGATTAAAGAAACTGCTTAACAAATAGATTAGGATATTGGCACTTTTGGTTCTTCCAAATCAGTGAGCCTCTGCCTCAGTGACTCACCTATCAAGTGGTGGTATTAATCATATCTATCTTGTAGAATGATTATGAGGACTATATAGTACATGGTATTTAGTACAAATTGTTTGCCACATGTTAAATATTAACTATTATTGTTGTTGTTATTGTATTGGGCATTATTATTATCACTATCAATTTTATCCTAAATTTATAGGATCCACTGAAGCAAGTAAAACAGGTTTAGGCAAGAGAATTCATGTCAAGAAATGTAAGGGGTCTGAATTTTTACCCTATCTATAAGCTAACAGGTTAGTCTGCCATGCTGTCATTGGATACTGACAGAAGGTTGAAGACTCCTGGATCAGTGACTTTATAACTCATAATAGTAACTGTAGTCAAAGCATCAACATTTTTGCAGTTTCTTGAACCTCAGTTCTCACAGAACAACACACAGAAGGCTATGTGATGCCTTCAACATGGAGTGGATTGCATTCTAGAAAAAGCGCCTCAAGTGTAGGGAAACCGAATCTGTTACAACGAGAAGTCTGCTGGCCTTTGTTATGAAGAAAACAATGTCTTTATTATGCTAGACAGTAAACAGACCCACTCTTTGCTCCAGAGGGAGACATTTTCTCTATTTTTCAAGGAGGAAAGATATTAATAATGCCATATAGTAAACTTTCTGACTAAAAATAGGAAAATTGCTTTCTAATCATTAAAAATATGCATACCAATTTCAGATTGGTATGCATATACTATATAGCATGAATATCCTTGAAAAGATAGTTCAGAACAAAGGCAGGCAGTGCTTCTGCTAGCAAGATATGCAGAAAGGCAGGGGACTAATAAAGAATTATCTCCCAAGAATTATATGATTGTATATGATTTTGTTATAAGATCATTCTGGAAGCTATTGAACTCATTAGAATTCATACAATTTTACATCTTTTACTTCATTATTTTACATCATGAACACTTTTTATAAACTGCCATGTTGTATTTACAATACAAATCTTTAATGATTTTACAATCTGTAAGTAATATAATCCATAATAACTTAGCAATTGGGGCTGGGGTAATGGCTCAGCGGTTGAGCACTTGCCTCGCATACGTGAGGCACTGGGTTCGATCCTCAGCACCACATAAAATAAATAAAGATATTGTGTTCATCTACAACTAAAACAAAATATTTAAAAAAATAATAGCAATTTTTACAGGAGATTTAGTTAACTTTAAATTTTTGGAAATGATCAAGGAACATTTATTTTAAGATGGTTGAAAATGTAAAGCAACTACATTCTTTGCTGAAGTAACAAGTATAGAAGACTTAAGAGGTGTTGTAAGGTAGCTAGACGCTGATGTTGCCAGTTTCACCTAAATTTTACAATGCATGGTGCTAATAAGGGTACATCTGCAGCCTGGTTGCAAAAGTTTATAGTCTATTTCAATAAAATGCTAAAATATACATAAGATGAATTTTACTTCTACCAGAAACATTTTCTGGGACTGAAAATCAATGAATAGTGCTTATAAAACCATAAGAAATTTCTTCTATGAAATTTTTACCCAGAGAGGGGGTCAGAAGCAACAGAGTATTACATTAGATAAATATTTGTATATTGCTGCCTCCAAATAGTCTCCATAAAAAATAGATCCAGTGGTTTTTTCCTACTCATTTCAAAATCAATTTTAGAATGGTATGCATGTTTTAATGATTAGTAAATAATGTTCATATTTTTAATTAGAAAGTTTACTATATAGCATTATTTAGAATGCTAGATCATCAAACTCAAAGCTCTTGTTTACTGCTAAGGAAACTCATTAAAAGGACAATGAATTGCTCATGATCATAAAATTAAACAATTCCTGTTATTGAGCATCTTCTCTGTTAAAGGAGCTGTGGTTGAAACTGTGAGGAATAAGAAGCTGATGACACATTCCCCATCCAGAAATAGCTCCCATTAAAAGTGAGTGAAGTAGAGATGCGGTTGGTTGTGTGGAAAGTGCTATGATTATGGTAACAACTACAGTGGAATGTAAGAAATGCATGAGTCACCCTAACTGGAAGGACAATAAAAAGTCTCATGGAAGATGGACAATAATGTCACTATATCTCAGGGACATCGCAGCTTATCTTTCCTGTTTGAGTTTCAGATCATTTTGATGCCTCCTGGTCCCCAGACCCTGATTTGCTATCTTCAGGACTAGCAAACTCTATTTCTTTATGCAGTTCAATGTGCTTCCCCTTAGTCCTAGTGATTAGGAAGGACATCTTTAAGATGCATTCCTATCTGGCTTTTTGTAATTCCTTGCCTATTGGTTTTAGTGCTACTCTTAGGAGCCACAAAGTGGAAGTCCTTGCCCATTCTGTAGTAGGTGATTGCACATATTTGTTTTTGCTTAGAGCTTTCTCTTCACTAGGCTAACCGTGCCTTGAGAAGAAAAACCATAGCTTCTCATGTGACATGATTTAAAAGCACTTACCATCTTGATCCTTGGTTTGAAGATTAAATGTGATTTCCAAATCTCAAATAGTACTATCAGTGTAGCCTAAGTAAATAGAGTGTAACTATTTCCTCCCTTGTCCCTTTGTTAATGTAGAAGTTTTATATCCTTGTAATAGTCTTGATTTATTACAATCTCTTTGTTTAATGAACCTTTGAATTTTAATTTTCCAATGAAGGCTGGTGGTGGCACTACAGAATGAAATTAATACCTACGGCAAGAAATAGAAGATAGGAAGAGGTCATTACAGGATAAAGAGAACCACACCTAAATGCTATGACATGAAAGTATGTGACATTTTGGAGAAAGACTGAAGTAGCCCAGTGTGAATGTCATAGTCTCTGCAAAGGAACATGGGTCTAAATGATAGATCATAAAAGGCTTTTGAATTACATCCTTGAATATTGCAAGATTACTTTGATAGAATCCTAAAGGATGAATTGGAGGGGGAAAAACACCTTGAAGTGTGGTAAAGTAATAATATTTAGCAATTAATTGGGTAGCTTCTCTATCCTACATAATGTATCCTATTTACAATACATCTGACATTACATGCACACAAGAAAATGAAGACCTATTATACCCACATTATGGGTGGGGAAATTGAGACTTCATTAAATGTTGTAAAGGTAACTACTATTTGGTGGAAAAGTCTGGGTCAAATGCAGGTTTTTAGTACACTGTGGGAAAAACAGGGGTACTATGAGCTGGATAGTAATGTGAAAAACGTTCTAGAGGTAGAACTAGTATCACTTTACAGAACTCAGGAATTGAGGGAGAGGGAAGAATTCAGCATGACTGAGCTTTCTAGCCTGGGAGAGTAGGACAAAATGATGATCTGAGCCAGAGATCCAAGTATGCTACTTTGCACCAGAAGGGTTCCTTTTCAGGAAATAAGACTGGTGACTGACTCCAGTTAGGAGCACAAAGTTACTGATAAAGTTTCAAGGGTGACATATACACCCTTGCTGACCTCTTTCCCTACCAGAGTTGGCAGTAAGAGTCAGCCATGTATTCAAAGACTATTACCCTTGGCACTACTTTATCAAGTAGTGATTCAACTTGATTCAACTTGACCATACCCTCATTCATAGTATATTAAAAAATTCTCCACTCAGTATGTAAATTCAACCATCTGACAATTGGTAATGGGAGATGTACTGTTTCATCCTGACCTATCAAAATAGAAAAGTTCTCTCGTGTATTTATGAGACTTGGTAAGAATATTAAAATAAAAATTTAGACAATACAATCCATATTATGCTACAGTCATATTTCTTCTGAATTATTCAGGGATATTAAAATAAATTGGTAAGTGTAACTTGGTGAAATAGCAAAATTGATAGGACCTTGTTATTAGTCAATATTTGAAAGGTGTTCACATAAAAGAAGTACAAGATTTATTGAGTTAAGGTAGAAGTGGATAAATTGTTTACAAGTATGTAGAAATAATTGGAGAAAAAATTGAATCAGGTAAATTTTAAGTGGATTATTAGAGTAAATATCTTACCTATGCGTTTTATTTTTAAGCAGTATTTCACTGAAAGTAGTAATAAAAAATAAAGAAGATTTGATCAATATTACTATGAGCTGCTGAAAGTTTTTAAAAGAAAAATTCTTCATTGGTGGCTTTATAGTGAAAGAAAAAAGTATCATTATGTCTTTTCTATCTTATAAGTATAGCAAAATCATAATTTGCCATTTTAGGCACAAAATTATCAAAATATTAAGTAAAGCTCCCTAGCATGCGAAATCACTCATTTAACAGCTTTATTGAGGACATAAAAATTTATATTTACCTGAATGTAAAGGAGATATTTTTATATTATATTTATATTCATAGGCTTATATATTTTTATATTTGTATTAAAATATACATATTGTATTTATGTATAATTAATACAAATATGTCATTGTGTTTGCATATGATTAATATAAATGTACAATGCATTTATTAAATATATATGCAATTTATAATATGGTTCAACCAAAAATTCTTATTTATTTATTTATAGGCAACATTTACAATAGTTAAAAGCACAGACTTTGAACTGTAATAGATTGGAAAAATCCTATCTCTGACTTGTTATTATGACTGGAAACAAAATGTCTTGCCTGAGTATCAGTTTCTTCATCTGCAAAATTGGGATGACACAGTCTTCAGGAGTATTAAATAAGATAATGTACATACAGCATAGCAAAATGACTTAAGACACCGTAATTTCTAAATAAGATCTATTTTCATTATTATTTTTTTCTCCTATTCATTCCTACCATGAGCATATAACCATAGCAAAATGACTTAGATACCGTAACTTCTAAATAAGTTCTATTTTCATTATTATTTTTTTTCCTAGTCGTTCCTACCATGAGCATATAACCAAATGAAAACAGGTTATTTGTTTCATTTTATTCACTGCTTTATCTCTAGGTTTTAGCAATTGGCACAATTAGGTATGCAATAAATATTTGTGGAATAAATCAATGAGTGAATGATTTAACTAATAATTTGGCCTCTGTTTCATCAGGTTTGCTTGGAGATTCATGTTATTTCTTTTGCCCTCCATAGTGGCAAATACTATTTTAATATTCAAGTAAAGTTTAAAGGCTCATTTGAAGAGTAGATACTCAAAGAAATACAAGTTTGAAGTAATCTACATTTTAAATATCAATGTTGTGTTTGAAGACCTTATTTGGGGCCTGGTAGTTTTACCTTAATAATCAGTTAGATTCAAAATATAGTTAGAGGTATTTAAAAAAATGAAACATCTCCTTAGGGATAGTTTGTGTCCTTGCATTTGAATCTATACTTTCTGGTTTTGTTTTCTCATTTGCTTGTTTGTTAATATTTAACCATGCCACAAAGCTACAAATTGAACAGTTATAAATTATCCGTTGCCCAAATACAAAGAATTGACCAAAGGCCAGAGAGTACCTAAAATCACATCCATACTGTGAAAGAATCTATCATATGGACTCAGCCATGGTGATTACAAGTAGCCCCTAGTGTCTGCACAAGTAGCTGCTCTGATTTTCAGGCTGGACAGGAAAGCACAGCTAACCATGACTGACATCATCAGGTGACAAGCCGTATAAAAATTGATGCTTTCTGCTTCTGTAGGATCAGAGTAAAAGTTTTGTAAATACAGTAGACATTTAGAGCTTAAAAATATAATAATAAGTGCTTAATAACACACCATTTTAAAAATAATACTGTGCTATACTTTTCAAGATTTAGATTTGGCCCTGAATTTTGTTTGTTTGTTCTAATTAATCATACATGATAGTAGAATGCATTTTGACACATCATACATAAATGGACTATAACTTGATTGTACGTGATGTAGAGTTACACTAGGCAT
Source organism: Xerus rutilus (assembly GCA_028644305.1). Classification (NCBI taxonomy): domain Eukaryota; kingdom Metazoa; phylum Chordata; class Mammalia; order Rodentia; family Sciuridae; genus Xerus; species Xerus rutilus. The sequence continues at coordinate 63,456,670 of CM053399.1, read as the reverse complement.
GCAATCTTCTATATACATAAGGCAATAATGTCTGATTCATTTTACAATCCTTCTTACCCCCACCCCTACTCCCCTCCTTCATTCCCCTATGTCCAATCCAGAGTACTTCTATTCTTCCTCAGCCCTGAACTCTTATTGTGAATTAGCATCCAGATATCAGAGAAAACATTCAGGCTTTGTTTTTTTGTTGTTGTTTTTTGTTTTTTGAATTGGCTTATTTCACTTAGCATGATATTCTCCAGTTCCATCCATTTACCGGCAAATGCCATTTCATTCTTTATGATTGAGTAATTCATGGTGTATATATATCACAGTTTCTTTATTCATTCATCTGTTGAAGGGCACCTAGGTTGGTTCCATATTTTAATGTGAATTGAGCTTCTATAAACATTAATGTGGCTGCGTCACTGTAGTATGCTAATTTTAAGTCCTTTGGGTATAAATAAAGGAGTAGAATAACTGGGTCAAATGGTGGTGCCATTCCAAGTTTTCTGAGGAATCTCCATACTGCTTTCCATAATGGTTGCCCCCAATCTGCAGTTCCACCAGAAATATATGACTGTATCTTTTCCCCTACATCCTTGCCAACATTTATTGTTACTTGTATTCTTTTTCTTAAAATTTTCTTTATTTTTATGTTTTGTTCTTTTTAGTTATGCATGACAGAAGAATACATTTCAATTCATTGTAGATAAATGGAGCACAACTTTTCATTTCTCTGGTTGTACACCATGTAGAGTTGCACCATTTATGTAATCATACATGTACCTAGGGTAATGATGTCCACCTCATTCCACCATCATTCCTGCCCCAAACCCTGTCCTCTCCCCACCCTCCCCTTTTTCCCAATCCAAAGTTCCTTCATTCTTCCCTGCTCCCCCCCACCCTGTTAAGAAAACAGTTGGCATTTGGTTTTTTGGGATTGGCTTACTTCACTTAGCATGATATTCTCCAACTCCATCCATTTACTAGCAAATGCCATAATTTTATTCTCTTTTAATGCTGATTAATACTCCATCATGTATATATACCACAGTTTCTTTATCCATTCATCTATTGATGGGCATCTAAGTTGGTTCCACAGTTTAGCTATTGTGAATGGAGCTTCTATAAATATTGATGTGTCTGCATCACTATAGTATGCTGCTTTTAAGTCCTTTGGGTATAAATAAAGGAGTAGAGTAGCTGGGTCAAATGGTGGTTCCATTCCAAGTTTTCTACAGATTCTCCATACTGCTTTCCATAATGGTTGCCCCAATTTGCAGTCCCACCAGCAATGTATGAGTATACCTTTCCCCCCACATCCTTGCCAACACTTGTATGCTTGATAGTTGCCATTCTGACTGGAGTGAGATGGAATCTCAGTGTACTTTTGATTTACATTCTTCTAATTGCTAGTGATGCTGGACATTTTTTCATGTATTTGTTGATCAATTGTATTTTTTCTTTTGTGAAGTGTCTTTAGCCCCTTTGTTGATTGGGTTATTTGGGGGGTTTTTGGTGTTGAGTTTTTTGAGTTCTTTATATGTCCTAGAGACTAATGCTCTGAGGTTCATGTGATAAAGATTTTCTCCCATTCTATAGGCTCTCATTTTATGTTATCAATTGTTTCCTTTGCTGTGAATATGTATTGGTGTTAATTCTTCTTTGAAGGTTTTATAGAATTTGGCTGAGAATCCATCTGGTCCTGGATTTTTCTTGGTTGGTAGGCTTTTCATGGAGTCTTCTCTTTCATTGCTTGAAATTAATCTTTTCAAAATTGTGTATATCTTCCTGATTGAGGAGTAGGTAAGTCATATATGTCTCTAGAAATTTTTCAACGTCTTCAAGATTTTCAATTTTATTGCAATATAAATTTTCAAAATATTTGTTTATCTACTGTATTTTAGTAGTGTCCATCATGATATTTCCTTTTTCATCATAAATTTTAGTAATTTGAGTTTTTTCTCTTCATTAGCTTGGCTAAAGGTTTATCAATTTTATTTATTTTTCCAAAGAACCAACATTTTGTTTTGTCAATTTTTTAGATTGTATCTTTTATTTCAATTTCATTGATTTCAACTCTGATTTTAATTATTTACTGACTTCTACTGCTTTTGGTGTTGATTTGTTCTTCTTTTTCTAGGTCATTTATTCATTGACTTTCCATTCTTTTAATGAGTGAGCTCAATGTAATAAACTTTCCTCTTAGTACTACCTTCATAGTGTCCCAGAGATTTTGGTATGTTATATCACTATTCTCATTTACCTCTAAGTAGTTTTTTATTTCATCCCTGATATTTTCTGCTTTCCATTCATCATTGAATAGCATATTATTTAGTCTACAGTTGTTAGAGTAGCTTCTATTTTTAATTCGATTATTGATTTCTAATTTCATTCCCTTATGATCTGATAGAATGCAGGTTATTATATCTATTTTTTTGTATTTGCTAAAAGTTGTTTTGTGCCATAAGATATGGTCTATTTTAGAGAAGGATTATGTGCTGCTGAGAAGAAACTCTTCACTCATATATGGATGAAATATTATATATGTGTCTGTTAAGTTTAAATTATTGATTGTATTATTTAGTTTTATAGTTTCTTTGTTTAGTCTTTGTTTAGAGGATCTATCCAGTAGTGAGAGAGGTATATTAAAGTCACCTAGTATTATTGTGTTCTCTTTGATTCTTGAAATTGAGAAAGTTTTGTTTCATGTACGTAGATGCTCCATTGTTTAGGGAATAAATATTTACAATTATTGTGTCTTGCTGATGTATAATTCACTTAATTGTTATGAAATGTCATTCTTTGGCCCTTCTGATTAACTTTGGCTCAAAGTTCACTTATCTGATATAAGGATGGAAACCCCTGCTCTTTTACGCAGTCCATGTGAGTGATATGTTTTTTCCCATCCATTCACATTCAGTCTGTGGATGTCTTTGCCTATGAGGTAACTTGAAGCAGAAGATTGTTGGGTCTTGTTTTTTAATCTAATCTGCCAGTCTGTGTTTTTTAAAAATATTTTTTAGCTATAGATGGACATAATATCTTTATTTTATTTATTTTCATGTGGTGCTGAGAATTGAACCCAGTGTCTCACATGTGCAAGGCAAGCACTTTGCCACTGAGCTACAACCCAAGCCCAGTCTGTGTTTTTTGATTGATAAGTTTAGGCCACTAACATTCAAGGTTATTATTGAGATGTGATTTGTATTCCTGGTCATTTGGTTTATTTCTGGTTTTTAACTTGACTTAGTTTCTGCTTTGATTGACCATTCCTTTAGTTCCTCCCTATGCTGGTTTTCACTATTTTTTTTATTTCATCCTCATGGAATATTTTGTTGAGAATGTTCTGTAGTATAAGATTTCTAGTTGTGAATTCTTTTAACTTTTATTACAGAAGGTTTTTATTTAATCTTCAAATCTGAAGCTTAATTTTGCTAGATATAGGATTCTTGGTTGGCATTAATTTTGTTTCAAACCTTGGTATATGTTATTCTAGGACCTCCTAGCTTTGAGATCTGGGTTGAGAAATCAGCTGACACCTGAATTGGTTTCCCCCATACGTAATGTGATATTTTTCTCTTTCAGCTTTTAAAATTCTATGTTTATTCTGTATGTTAGACATTTTCATTTTAATGTGCCTTGGTGTAGATCTGTTGTAATTTTGTACATTTGGGATCCTATAAGCCTCTTGTGTTGGATTTTCCATTTCATTCTTCAGGTTTGGGAATTTTTCTGAGATTATTTCATTGTAAAGGTTATGCATTCCTTTGGTTGTATCTCTGTGCTTTTATCTATCATGATAAATATTAAATTTGGTTATCTCATAATTCTTGGAAGTTCTGTTCATGAGTTGTTAACATCTTCTCTTCATGGTCAACTCTATTTTAAAGATTATATATTTTGTCTTTATGGCCTGAGGCTCTGTCTTCAAAGTGATCTATTCTGTTTGTAATGCTTTCTATTGAATTTTTAATTTGGTTTATTGATTCCTTCATTTCAAGGATTTCTGCTTTTTTTCCCCAGAATTTCTGCCTCTTTACTGAAGTAATCTTTCGCTTCCCATATTTACTCTGTGATTTCACTCTGTATACCATCCTTTACTTCACAGATCGGTTTAACTATGTACATTCTAAACTCCTTCTCTGACATTTATTCCACTCTGGTGTCAAAGTATTCCCTTATTGGAGTATCTTGGTTTGTTTGGAGTGATTTGTTCTCTTGCTTTTTCATGTTGTTTGTGTGTCTACCCATCTAACAGTATGGATTTGAGGCAGTAGAGTTTGTGCCCTGTGGACTCATGGTGTCCCTGCAGGTTTCCAGTACCTCACTGTTTAGGGGGAGACAAATTATAAGAAAAATCAATGCAAACAATATACAGCATTAAACCAAATAGTTCCTACTATGACATTTACAATGTTAATTATCACAATAAATAGAAATTTTATGACCAGTTATTGCCTACAATAAAAACAGCAAGTTTGTAAAAGGGCTTACAATTTAAAATGGTAGACAGGGAGAGAACACAAGTGATATAAGCTGTGATGATTATGAGGGAGGAGGAGAGAAGATAGAAGTAAAAAATTAAAGGAGGAATGAAAGAATAATAGAGATTGGATATTAGTGGAAGAAAAAGAGAAAGGAAACAGGAGAATATATATATGCATATGTATACACATATGCATATATATAAAATAAATTTTTAAAAAAATTAAAAATAAAAATAAAAGAACACAAAACTAAAATATACCATCAGACATCCTAGTTCACAAAAAAATAATCCATGAAAAATAAACTGGCTTCAAAAATGCTAGAATGAGAAAAAATGAATATGTATAAATGTCCATGTACAAGGTCACAATTAAATAGGAAAAGAATTTTAAAAAATGAAAAGAGAAAAAAAAATCTTGATGAAAAGTTAAAGAATTCTTTCCACTGGAGTTCAAAATATTTTCAGCTTTTCTTCTCAGAGTTTTTGGTGGGATCATCTGGAGCAGCATATTTCACCCTCTGGTTTGCTGCAGTGAGAGAAATAATCCTATAGGTAGAATTCCTGGAGGTAGGGTTTATGCTTAGGTGGGCTCCAGTCTCTTCACTGAATGCAAATTGGTCTGGGGTTTTAAATCAGCCCACCCTCATTGCCCAGTTCTTGTTGGTCCATGCTGGAAGACTGTATGTATCCCAGGGAGCTCACCTGGGTTCCACTCATATGGTGAGAGGAGCCAATTATAAATTCCCTACATCACCTGCAGACCCCACATTTCCTGGTCTCAGGTTCAGTCTCTCAGCAATCTCTCCAGCCCTATTCCTGGGTTCCTGGCCAGATGTGTCTCTCCTAGACGGTACTACAAACAGTCTGATTGGAAGGAGAGGAGTAGAACCAAGTGGGTTTCCATGATCACTTTTTCCCTGTGTAAAACTTCATGTTTTTCTCCTGGTCACTTAAGCACACTCTATGTCATGTAGTATGTGATTTTTCTGGGCCTGTATTTCAGGTCAAGCTCAGGTTTGCCAGAAATTGGTCCCCTCAGCTGCCAGCCCCTGTGCTGTGGCTGTCCTTTGTCCTCCACACAGGGCCTGGAGAGATGGCAGCTTCTTTCCCTGTACAAGGGTACTGTGCAATGTGTCTTTCATGTTTGTCAGGCAATGCCCTTGATCTGTAAGTGCTCCACACTCTGACACTACTCAGGTTTCCCCAAAATGCAAGTTCATTGAATTCCCTTATCCCTCCACTATGCTCATGGAGGGAATGTTCTGGCTGGTGCTTCCCACCTGGCTTTGGCAGCATCTGTGCTGCTGGGATTATTTTCTTTATTTGATTATATCCAATCTCCTGTGTCTCTGATCTACCTTGAATGTCTAGTTTTAAATTCCAGTAAAGTTCCTCCTCCCTCCGTCTCCCCCTTTTTGTTGTTGTTGTTGTTGTTGTTGTTGTTCATCCACCTTGCAGAGAAGATGCCTGTCTGCTTTCTTGGTTTCACACCATGGAACAGCCAGGAAACTGACCTCCTCTATGCTGCCATCTTGAAAACTCCCCTAAACTTGTTTTTGTTAAATGGTTTCATGAGGCATATTTTACATAACACAAACTTCATCCATTTCAAGTGTATAATGTAGTGAGTTTATTAACTTTATCCACTGCTATAACCATTACCATAAATCAATATTAAAACAGTTTCATGCCCCCCATTAGATTTCTTACACCCATTCAAAATAATTCTCATTTCTACCCCAGTCCCAGACAACTACAAATCTATTTCCTTTGTCTATAAATTTGCCTTTTCTGGATCAACATTTTTATTTTTAATGTTCATTAATTCATGAAAAATACGAGTAGTTAAAGGATATATTACGAATACCTGTTTATGGGATCAGGCTACTTCTTTTTCTTTTCTGTTTAACAAAACAAGCATGACTGCTCCATTTTTCACAAAACTAAGTTTAAAATGACATTTGACTTCTTTCAGGTGCAGTGGTGCATACCTATAATCCTAGTGACTCAGGAGGCTGAGGCAGGAGGATTGCAAGTTCAGGGCTAGCCTCAACAATTCAGTAAGGCCCTCAGAAATTTAGCAAAACCCTGTCTCAAAAAAAAAAAAAAAAAAAAAAGCCCTGGGAATGTAGCTCAGTGGTAAACACCTTTAGGTTAAATCTCCAATACCAAAAAATCCTTAAAAATGCATTTGACTCTAACTACAGTGAGCAACTCCATGTGGGCAGATTAGGCTTCCATAATTTAATGCCCAGCTGCATTGATGGCTTTCAGCCTTATTTAAGCAGCACCAACTACGGACAGTAGTAAAACCAGTTACACTCTGCCATGGCCCATTGTTTAAATCTTCTTTGTAACTTTTATGGCTGTCATTTCATCTGGATGTCTCCAATAAGACACCAACTTTTTGAAACCAAACCATTTATTGTCATTTTTATATATTAAACTCTACCACATATTTTATTCCAAAATTAGTATTCATCATTGTGTTCTTGAATGGCAATAGGTAGATTTCTGCCTTATTTGTATTATCCTTTGTTATGAAATTGAGAAGATTTAATAGAGAATATGTATTAATTTCACCCTTTGTCAAGTGCATCCTTTGCATCAAAGAGCCCTGGCATATTTACTAGTTGGTTTTATTAAATGCAATCACAAATGGTATTGCTTGATGAAAGTGAGTATTTTTTCTTTGGAATCCCAGTGGAGAAAGGATAACAAGCACTCAGTGTTTAGTTCAATAGAAAGTAACTGTGCTAGGCATGGCTGAGGAAGTACAGTGAATAACACACTCATTATGTTGCCACCTTCAAGGAGCTTATGGTCTAGCTAGGGCAACAGTTCCTTCTGCTTTTGTTTTTGTTTGTTTGTTTGGTACTAGGGATTGAACTCAGGGATGCTTTGCCACTGAGCTATATCCCCAGCCCTTTTTATTTTTTATTTTGAGAGAGGATCTCAATAAATTACTGAAGTTGGCTTTGAACATGTGATCCTCCTGCCTCAGCCTTCTGAGTCACTGAGATTATGGGCATGCATCACCATGCCCAGCAAAACAGCTATTTTAAAATAGTGCTTTACTAGTGTGGAAATGCCTTACTGTGGAACCAGCTTAGAAGTTATAAAAAGGCTTCCTGAATCTGGTTATGCACAAGAAAAGACCTAAAGGATGAATAGCAGCAACTGGGAAGGAGCACTAGCACAGACCATGGCTTTTGAAATCATCTTAAAGCTTCCTTTGCATTTTAGCCTGTCTACCAAGTGTCATGCTTAGAAGGTGCAGTATTAAGAAAATGGCTGAAGATTTTTCAAAATGAAAATATTTGGAAATGACTGTACTTCAAATATTATAATTACATAAAGAATATTTCCACTTAGGTGTTTAAAAAGACAGTAGTAAGTTTGATTGGTTGGACATGGAGTGTGTGGACTGAAGATCTATTGAGAATGTCTAGAGTTTTGAGCAGCGGGCAAGTGATGCTGCTATTTATGAAACTGAAGACTACAGGCCCAACAGACATGGAAGAGTATAAATCAGAAAGATAAAACAAATGGACAATTTTGTTCTCCCAAGCTAGATTATAAATGATTGAAGAGATATTCTTTGTCTTAGCCTTCAATGTATTCTTCACTACATAAGCCCAGTGATTGACATATAGTGGGTGCTAAGAAATGGTTAACCTATTGGGAAACAGAGTTATGGAGAATAGATGCCCAAGCCTTTTACTTTACTAATGAACTATGATAAAACTTTTGGCATGATTTTTAAATATTTTAAAAATATTTTTGCAAATCTTTAAAAATTTTTGAAGGTTAATAAAGGTATTACATATTTAAATTTTTGTCCTTTCACATCCTCTCACTTGAATCTTTATAAAGTTGTGGCATAGATTTTAATTTCAAAGAGGTAGTTACTTTTCATTAATAAGAATAAATAGTGTTTCCTTCTTCAAAGCCTGTCATCAATATCCAAAGACAAACATTTTAGTGTTTTAATACTCTCCTTACACTGATATTTTATTTTGTTATTTTCCTTATGTTGATGGTCCAATGCCTATAAATGCTAAATATTATTGAGAAGTTCACAACCACATTTTTTAAAAGTTGCTTTGTATTGGCAAATTAATCCCAAAGGAAAGCAAGAACTTATTTAAATAGAAAGAGTTTGTTATTAGTGCCTAGTTTCTCTTCACTGGACCAAATTTATAAATGGTATTAAAAGACTTAGAATTCACAAAACTTTATCATGTTGAATTTTTTTAATATTTATTTTTTAGTTGTAGGTGAACAGAATATCTTTATTTTATTTTTTTTATGTGGTGCTGAGGATCGAACCCAGTGCCTCACGCGTGCTAGGCGAGCACGCTACCACTGCGCCATAACCCCAGCCCATCATGTTGAATTTTTATTTCCAGACTTTTTTTCTTCTCTTCCATACTAAAGCTGTGGTAATAATTAGAAGTTTAGCTGAACAAATGACCACATGGCTACCATGAATGTAAACATCTTAAAGAAAATCCTAGAGAAGGAGATAATTGTTGCCTTGGAAGTGTGGATGGTGCCAAATGGAGAGAAATGAGCAGTTGATTTTTTACTATTGTTGCTCACTACTGTGATGCTGGTGATGACTCTGTAATGACAATTCTAGGAAAGGTTCAGATGTCAAGTGAAACATCTCCTCTTTCACTGAACACTGGAGCTAATACATAGGCTAATAGATTTTACCAAGCCAAATAGCCCACATTTATTTGGATGTTCCAGCTCTCTGCCTGAAAAATCAATAAGGAAAATAAATTGTAGAATAAGGGCAATTCCTCACTGAAATTAAAATCCAGTAAAATGGTAGAAAGCAAAAGGCCCATTTTTTTGCCTTGACACCTATACTGGTTTGCCAGGGAGAAAGATAATTATTCCATTTGCTCTACAGAAAGGCTTTGTGAAGACCAGTTCCTTGGAAACGCTAGAACAGAAACACTTGGAATTTATATCAGCCTTCAGATTCACTTCATCTCATGGCTTCTTGGCTGTGTCTAATCCTTCTCCAGCTGTGTAAACTCTGGGCATCATGGAGGGCTCTTTCTAAAGTACAAAGAGGCTATGTTTTAACTTTGCTTAAAATTGTTTGTGGCCTCCTGGTAACTCCAATTACCAGTTTTTCCTCTGTGTCATCTTTAAGTTCTTTAAGGGTATAAGCAACTGTTGAATGGATTCTACTTGGAACTGTCTCCTTGCTTCCATTGTTGGCTGACATTACCTCCTGATCACTTGGTTTTCCTCCCACCTCTCTCTCGCTCCCTCATAGTCATTTTTCCAGGTTTACCTTTCTCTACTCATCCTATAATGTTAGCTATCACCCAGTCTCTATCTCAGTTTTAACTTCTTTTCATTACAGTCTTTCTAAGAATGGGTTCATGGTTTCAAATAAATATACAATGTTGGCTCTAAAATGTACCATTGTAGACTAGAACTGAGATTAGATTCCAATTTCTAACAATCTTATGAGGTATCTCTACCTTGCTGTTACAAAGAATCTCCCCCCTGAGCTCACTATACACAATATTGAATAATCATATTTCCCCCAAATATGTTATTCTCATTCTCCCTTTTTCAGTATAAAACACCACCATTGACCTAGCTACCTCAATCAGAAACAGATTTATGGTCCTAGACTCTTCACTCAGCCACCACAGGTAATTGCCAAATCCATTTGTTTAGCACTCCTTACCTCTGGACATATTTTCCTTCTGTAGACCCATTTGATTATTCAAGTTCAGATCACTAGTTACACTTTATGTGTATATCACACTGCCTCCCTGTTAAAAACAACTTCCATTTGCTATTTACTGTGCTTCACACTCTACAAAATTTCTTTTACATGTGTTGCTTTATTCATTTTCCCCACAGAGCAATCTGTGAGAAGGCACTCTTATCTACAATATTACAACATTATGGTGACAGTGCTACTAGAAATGAGTGTTCATTTTTTCAGGTGGCCCAGCACCTAATTAAGAAAGATGAAGGGGTTTAGACTTTAGCTCAGTGGTACAGTACTTGCCTAATAAGCCCTAGGGTCAATACATAGCAACAACAACAAAAAAAAAGTAGAAGAAGGGTGAGAAATTCCTAACCCAAGACCATTGGCTCCCAAGTTCATACTTCTTCACCATCACAGAGCTATTTCTAAGCTACATCTAATAGACAAGGTGGAGAGCAACAATTTTCCCTATCCAAACTGAAGAAAAAATCAAAACAAGAGAAATAAATGACTTTCCTAAGTCCATTGAGCTCATGAGCATGGTGGTGGGAAAACCCATGTTTCTTATTTCTATACGTTTTTTCCACATAAATCTGCTTCCCAGATGTTATAAAGAGTAAAACTAGAATGTAATCCTGAAAATTTGTTTCCTATGAAATTAAGGGATATACAGAGTTATATCAATTAGGTGCCTAAAATCTCGACTCATACACAAAAATCTTTCCATTTCCAATTCCCTAAATGTTGGACATTCTGTAGTATTTGTCTATATTTTATGTAAAATTTCTAACTAAAATCCATTTTCCTTTTTGAAGTGAACTAGCTGATACTTGACTTAAGCTATTATAAATTCAGTTTTCACTTTCCTTATAAAGAACAGTCCTTGTGGAAATGGGCTTTTTGATGCATGTTCATACATTACTGGTTTCCTTATTATGTCCTACAATGCAGCTTGTATACTACAAACGCCAAGAATGATGTATAGCCAGCCAGCCACAAACAAAATGAGTAAAGGCAGAAAGATGCCTCCTATATTAAAGTGCTGCATTTCACTTCTGATGATTCAGGTTTTGAGACCAGTCCTAACCCATATGGGTCAGTTTACAGGGCACAACACTGAGGTTTCTCATTATTGCCTTAAGCAGAGAGTTTGCTTTGGAGATTCAATATTTGCCATTCACCTTCAGAGTCTGCAGATCCCTAACATGACAAGAATTATTTTAGAATGGCCAGTGTTTGGACTGTCATGTTCAAACTGCCCTAGAGAATATGAAGATGTCACAGTGACATAGCTGGAGAAAAATCAGATTTTTGTTCTGATCTCAACGTAACTACATTCTCACTGAACAACTGAACCTTTCTAGAGCTCCTTAAGAAGATTCTAAGGTCTCACTAGACATTCTTTAAGGATAAGGAGAGATCTAATACATGAGTGATAATCCTGTTGAATAGTCATATGACAAAACTTCCCTTAAACCTCACAACCAGACTGGCTATTAATTTTTTAGTCAACATTTGGAATTAATAAAAAAATGATACTTGTATGCTTTCATTTTTTCACCTCAATATGTAAAACTATAACCGAAAATAGCAAGACAAAATAAGCAATTGCTGATATCTAAAAGAAGTGGAATCTCTCTCAATAAAACCCCTCCATTATTAATATTTTTAGCAGCCATGGGATTGCTAACTGTTGATTAAAGCTGTTACACATAAAGTAAAACCACATTTCTGGCTTCTTCAGGTATGGCATGAAAAATCTGGGGCCCTGAATTTAATGCAGTATTTTTCTTCTTTTTTAGAATCATGTCCCAGCTCACATGATTTCTTCATTGCTCATAATTTCAATTCTCAGCAAATCATCATTAGTCCACTATTACACATTGTCTTTCTATGATTTGTCAGAACTTTTGCCTCCCAGTCAACACATTGTGTTTTTCATCATTTGTCAGGCAGGAGATCAAGATTTTCTGTGTCATTGTCAATCTCTGAGCAACATCCAAGTCCAAGAATTACTTTAAAGTTTTTGACATTCCAATTTGAGTTGTAAGAACAGAAAACTGGTACCCATTTTTTTTTCCTGAAGTTTAACCTTACTTTCCTTAGGTAAAGCATATTCTTAATTCAGTTTGTTTTTTCTTTTTTTAATTTTGGGAGAGAATCAAAAAACTAAGTGAAAGGGCTGGGGTTGTGGCTCAGTGGTAGAGTGCTTGCCTGGCATGTGTAAGACCCTGGGTTTGATCCTCAGCACCACATGTAAATAAATAAATAACATAACATAAAAAGGTCCATTGACAACTAAAAGTATTTTTAAAAAGCTAAGTGAAAAAAATCTTTATAAATATTTTCTGATTTTTGCAGTTGTCTTCTCACATTTAACTTGGCAGTAATGTTTCTAACTATATATTATTTTTGAGTATTTCTAGGTCAACAAACTAGCTCTTGATAGAAAGAAGTATTTTTAAGCACTCATTACTTCATTTGTATAACATTTAATCAAACTGTATAATAATAAAAACAAGTGCCATAGGAATAAGCAGATTTAAGATTGATCACAACTGATTCTTTTTTTTTTTTTTTTTGGTACTGGGGATTGAACTCAGGGGCACTCGACCACTGAGCCACATCCCCAGCCCTATTTTGTGTTTTATGTAGAGACAGGGTCTCACTGAGTTGCTTAGCACCTCGCCATTGCTGAGGCTGGCTTTGAACTCGCGATTCTCCTGTCTCAGCCTCCCTAAGTGCTGGGATTACAAGCGT
>CM053399.1:63419425-63443584 GCA_028644305.1 Xerus rutilus | reverse complement strand
AACTGATTCTTAATAAGCACATGAGTCACCTGGAAGGAATGGAAATTTATGACATGAGTATTGCACTTGTTTCAGGCATTAGTCCTCCTATCACTGAGGGCATAGAAAGATTGCTTTATCTGTTAAAAGGATGCTAAGTAAGAGAACTTAGCAGGGAATCCTGTGGACTAGCTATTGACATGGAGGAAAGTCTGTGATGATATGCTATAAATGACCCTTGCCCCTTATTATAATAAAACGACTTAAGTAAAAGTCTTATGATACTTGAAGGTTATACAAAAAAATAAAATAAAAGGGTGAAATTCTGTAAGGTCTACTACACTTTAAACATTCTCTAAATACTTATTGAATTGAATTGATGATCCAGTGTTAGCTTAACAAACTTAAAAATTAGATCAAAATCAATATTATTAAGTCTGACATGCAACTATATCGAGTTTCTAAAACTCTAATGCAAAAGTGCATAGTAGGTATTATCTTTAATCATTTGATGTCAAAAATATATGAGAGGTAAGGTTGACCCTAAACTTAACAGAACAATTCAGCATAAGTTAGAAATCTATGTTATATTGGGATCTGCTAACCAGAGTATGGAATCCAGATGGAGGAAAATCAGCAACTCTTGGCACACTGCCCTGGTCTGAACACGTCTGGAACTCTGAGTTCATGTCTAGATTGTGAGGCGTAAATAGAAATCAAAAGAAATATGTAAGCACATACATGGAAAGATAACTAGAAATTTTGAAACCATCTCATAAATATGGAACTAAATGTGTTAAGACTATTTATTTGTAGAAGTGCAAGACCCAAGGCATATCTTAATCATTCAGTGGCTAATCAGGATCCAGATGTGGAACCTCTAGAGAAGAAAGACATTTTTATTAACTGTAGCTGACTCACTAAGGATCATATTCCTCACATGTGTAACAGGAAATCAGGTTAACCTTTTATAAAACCAAACTCATTTATATTTTCTTATCCACATATACACATTCCTTTTCACATATGTATATCCTGGTTATATCAGTGCTGTGATCCTCACAGTCCATGACAGAACCATTAATTTATTTCTCTTAGTTTCCCCACATGAACACCAAAATCTCATCTGGGAGTTCTAGAAAACTACACCTGTACCCTGAAAAGAACAGGCCTCTTTTATCTAGGAGAATATAGTTTGCAGAAGGAAAAAAATGCCCTCCCAGACAGATCACTATAATCAAATCTAGAGATCAAAGTGTCTTCTCCAAAAAAGAAGCTCTTATATACTGTAGGTGGGAATGTAAGTTAGTACAGCCAATATAGAAAATATTTTGAAGGATTCTCCAAAAAAAAACCTAAAAATACAGCTACTGCATGATCCAGAAATCCCCACTACTGAATATATATCCAAATATATATCCAAAGAAAATTTCAGGGTGTTAAAGGGTGTTAATGATTTCCAATGTTAATTGCAGCACTGACCACAATAGCCAGGGTATGGAATCAGCCTAACTATCCATTGACAGAATGAGTAAAGAGGATGTGGTACAGATGCACAATGAAATACTATTCAGTCAAAAAATATGAAATCCTGTTATTTGCAACAACATGTATGGACCTGGAGGACATTGGGTTAAGTGAAATAAGCCAGGTACAGAAAGACAAATGCCAAATGCTCTTGTTCATGAGGAATCTAAAAATATTACTTCATAGAAGTTGAGAATAGAATAGTTGGTTTCCGGAGATGACAGAGGAGAGACGAGGAAGGAATGGGTTAAGGTTAGGTAAGAGGAGGAAGTTCTGGTGTTCAGTGGCAGAGAAGGCAAACATAGTTAACAGTAACACATTGTGAATCTCAAAATGGTTAAAAGGGTTTGTTTTTTATGAACTCACGATAAAGACATGATTAAAAGTTTAAGTGATCAATATGCTAATTACCCTGATTTTATCATTACTCCACAATCAAAACATCATATTGTACTTCATAAATATGTACAAATATTTTGTCAGTCAAAAATTAATTTTAAAATGTTTTTACATGTCTCCTCCATAACTCCTTCTTATCTGTTCCTGGATATTTTATCTCCAAATACATTAAATAAATGTATCCCCTTAATTCCTACCCTACAACATTACTCAAGTTTAGGCATTTATTTTCTGCATCATGATGATTAGTCTCCCTAACTGTTAGATTTCTTCGTCTTCCTTCAATTGCTTACAGTATTTTTAGGTTTACCTTTTGGAATCATAAATATCACCATCCTAAAACCCCATGGCCCTCACTTACCAGCCTTGGAGAACCTATTAAGAAAAAGCCTGCCTCTTGGCAAGGTATTAATTGCCCTTATGATCCATCCTCTATGAGCTCTCTGACCTCTTCCCTCTCTGCTCTGCTTTGGCCAAGCCACGCTGCTCAAGCTTTTCAAAGCACACCACATACTTTAACCCTTCTTGGTATTGATCATACTTTTCTAGTTTCTCAGAATGCCTTCTTTCACCTCTCCATACTTTAAATCAATTATTTATCCTTCTAAACACAGCTTAAATAGTTTGACAACAAAATATGCCTGGGAATGTATTGAAAAATTTTATCCATTGTATTTCACTATTTCCTTTATTATCTGATTGTTATTGTTAAGGACCATGACATTGAGCTATCAGTCATCTTAAACAATTAACACAATTTCTGGTATATAAGAAGTGCCTAATTAACATTTATTGGGCATAACCAGGACATATAAATAATTATACAAGAAAATTTATGTCAAATGTCAATGAAACAGCAGGAGGAATACCCAGCATCATGGAGGATGGTAATGATGTTTTGCATCTGAAGAAAAGCACTAAAATCAGCATACTACAGCAACACAGACACATCAATGTTTATAGCAGCACAGTTCACAATAGCCAAGGTATGGAACCAGCCCAGATGCCTGTCAACAGATGAATGGACAAAGAAACTGTAGTATATATGCACAATAGAGTTTTACTCAGTTATAAAGAATGAAATTATGGCATTTTCTGGTAAATGGATGGAACTGGAAAACATCATATAAAGTGAAAACAGCTAGACTTGGAGTTAAGTGTCAATGTTTTCTGTCATACTCAGAAACTAGAGTGAAATAATAGGGAAAAGAGGTGGTGGGGAGAATCCCATGGAAATAGAAGGGAGATCAGTGGAATAGAGGAAGGGGACTGAGGGAGAAGGAAAGGGATGGGCAAAAGAGAGAACTATGGAATGAATTTGACCAAATTATGATATGAGCATATATAAATACAACAGTTAATTTCATCTTTATGTATATCTATAAAACACCAATTTTTAAAAAAATAGAAAGAAGGTCAGTAAAGTAGAAGAAGGAGAATGGGGGAGGGAGGAGGGATGAAAATAGGAACTACTGGAGACTGAAATGGAGCAAATTATATTTCATACATGTATGATTATGTCAAAATTAACCCCAATATTACGTATAATAACAATTTACTTGTAAAAACATTCAAAATATAAACAGAGTATTGGCAACTTAAAGCATGCACACAGAAATTAGTGGAATAATAGAAAAGAAGAAAAATTAAGAAATATTAAATAAATGATAGCTGTAAGTATTCAAGATTAAGGTGAAGAGTTAAATAAGACAAGAAGAGATGCAGGTTCTTCAGAAATGTAAATGAAGAAACAGACAATAATGAATATACATGAGAAGGTATTGTAATAATGAATGGCAAGTTTTTTACAGGTCACACTGGTAACTTTATTAATATCATTTTATTAATAAAGGACACAAAAATGTTTTGTATTCCCTATTAAAACAATAATTCATTTTTAATATTACAAGATATTGAAAATACCACTTATCCTGCATCTTATTGCTTTAGAGAAGAACATTAACAAGCCATTTATTATCACCAGCTAGGTCCTTAGTTCCACATGTAATAGAATAATTTCAATTTAGATACTCAAAAATGTTTAATTTAAAGCAAGCAAAAGGAATGTATCTTTCAGCACCATTCATATGCCGTTTCCTTAGGCAACAGATTGGGAGTCTTTCATTTGGAAAATCACAGTTATTGGAAAGGAGAATTTTATGCTCTGGCTTAATTTTTTTCAGTGACCTCATGATTTAGAGAAGCAGTAAAGCTGCACTCTTTCTGGATCTTTAAAAGTCTTGTCAAGATTTACTTTCCAATCAGCTGATTGGAGTTGGTGCCACTAGTTTTCTACCAGGTGACAGAAACTTCCCCAGAATCAGTGATATGACATGGTGCTGGGCCTTTGTCCTGCTCATCCTACCTACTCATCTTTCATCACTCAAATATTCATAAATGTCTAAGGCTTACTCTTGAGGTAGTATGGATAGGACAGAGAAATTGTTCTCAAGTGATGATCATAAAAATGTTCTTCAAAAGCCACCAACATGGAAGTTTGGCTTACATGGTGAAAAATATTCATTTTATTTTATACCAAAAACACAAAACAAAACAAAAACCCAGCTAGGCATGGTGATGCACACCTGTAATCCCAGCAACTCTGGAGGATGAGGCAGGAGGATCTCAAGTTCAAAGTCAGCTTCAGCAAAAGCGAGGTGCTAAGCAACTCGGTCAGACCCTGTCTCTAAATAAAATACAAAATAGGACTAGGGATTTGGCTCAGTGGTCTATTACTCTGAGGAAAAAAAAAAAAAAACCCTTTCAGCATTACTTAGTAAGAATTCAGTATTTCCCAATAAAACATGTCTTGCTATGGTCTAATCAGAGATATTGTTTCATATTTAAATAAGAAAACATGGTTTGTCACAGAGTAGCATGCACTCTGTAGCCACCCAACCTGCAATTCTACTCTTGCTACCTACTAGCTGAGAGATATGGGACTTAATTTAATTTCTGTCAAAAATGGACATAATACCTAGTTCTCCATGTTGCTACAAAGTTTGAAAGATATGTCATGGGGCAAAATTCAGAAAGGTGAAATTCAACTCATGATATTCATTACTCAAAAAGACAATGATAAAGTATCATCTGTGTCAAGCCTGGACTGATCCTGTACAGATAAGTCCAACACCTTGCTCGGAAGGTATGCTCAATTTAGTAGGAGAAACAGGCACATGAATAAGTCATGATGGTCTCAGTCTCTGCTGCAGTGGATGTGTGGAACTGGTTGGGTGGCGGCATAGACACTGGGTCAGCTTTGCTGGAAGGCAGGAACCTGTCATAGCCACTTCACAGAAGAGGTGCTGGATGGTATCTAGGAAGATGGTAACCCAGAAGAGGAAGGTAGACTGAGGGTAGGAATTTTTAAGATGAAGAACATTCCAAGCTCTTAACTCTTCAGTGTTGAAAGTTGTAAGTATTGGCCGTGCTTTCTTGCCTTGGCTTTTTCTCATGTAGTTTCAGAATTCATCTGGCTGGGCTCTTCCTGAGGAGGAGGAGGAGACAGGCCCTGGCTGCCTATCATTTCTTAATCATAATAGCACTCTAACACATTGTCCATGTAGACAATAATATGGAAAGGATGGAATCTGTTTGGTCTCAAAAAAAGATGTTTGGTGTTTCTTAAAATACTACTTACTGTTACCATCAGGCAGCTCCCAACCCCTATTTTAAGTATGTCTCCTGCAGGTGTGGCTTAGACATTGCTATCTGGAAGTTATAGAAATTCACTGCTGTCTATAGGTCTTAACTATCAGATAATCCAGTGTATTTGTCTTCATAGAATAGAAGGGTAATTATATATTGTGAAACAATCCATTTCAAATTTAAAAGAAACTGGCTGACTTTTCATGTGTAATATAAAAGGAGTCAAATTCTATGAGCACTTCATGATATTATTTGCATTTAAGTGTCACTAAAACTTTAAAAGGGACATTAATTGGCGTAATTTAGGATAGACTAATAATTAGTTATAAGGTAATAAGTAAATTGAGAATACTGAATATTTCTTTGCTTTAATTATGTGGGCTGGGCTAATAAGTAGAAGGTTATCAGGGATTCCAGTTACTTAAGCATCATCAGTCTTCACTCAAGATTATTGGTACTTTCTAAACAACTATATAACACCAAAATAATAATTATGGAGCTCGTACAAGAAATGCTTAAATTATAAGGTTAGGAAAAGCACAGGATATGAAGTTGCATATATTCATGTATATATTAAACTATGAGAAATGAATGTGGACATATAATCAGTAAGATACATAGAAAATGCATACACTTAGCAAAAGACAGCCTTTAGTTTTAATTTTGTTCCACATTTATAAGCTGTTCATTTCTGACAAGCTATGTAAGTTCAATGTGTTTTGTTTTTAGATATAAAACAGACCTACTCATATCCACCTTATAGAACAGCCATGAGAATTAAATTAGATAATTCCTTAAAGTCTGAGAGACAGTAATGGAATAATGGCTTTTTTACTTTCTCCTACTTTTGCCATTAATTTTTAAATAAATTTATTGTGTACGTTTAAGATATGCAACATCATGTGATAAGCACATAATAGTACAAAGACTACTATGTAGAGGCAAATTAAAACATTCATTATATCACACATTTACCTTTTCAATTGTTTTGTTTTTGAGGCAAAATAAGCTAAAATCTACTTATTTAGTATAAATCCTAAATACAATACAATTTTATTAACTATAGTCCTCACAGTATTCATTAAGCTAAACGTAATCATTCTATATAACTTCTACTTTTATTCTTATTGATTTTATAATATTTCATAATATAAAATGTATTTAATTTGATATTTATCACCAAAGTTGTACTCTATGCAGAAATATACATCTTGTGTATTGACCATATGTCTAACAAAAAGAATCTAAATAGATACTCTTTTTTATTATTAAATTACATTAGTTTATCTACATAAAATACAGTTCTTAGCATGTGACAGCCATTGTTCTAAACACTGTATTCTGAATCCTTACAGCAACGCTACCAGGAAAGGACTATTACCATTTTTACAGGTGGTAAAAATGAGGAACCGACACACAAGAGAGGTTTAAGACTAAGCAGGTCACAGTGGGAGATGCAAATGAGTCAGCCTCTGAACCCAAGTGTTCTGGCCCCTGGTGCGACTCCTGAGTCCAATGCTGCTTTTCCACTGGCTATTCAAAACACATTCATTGAGTATCTGTGGTGCTTGGCTCTGTGAGGGACACAAAGGGTAATCCTTGATTTGAAGTTCGTTCTTTAGGCTTTAGCTCTGGTATCAAAATTCTTCTCCCCTAGCCTTAGACAAATGTCATCCATATCATGACAAAATGCTACTCAGAGAGAGATACCCCTTCTCACCCATAATGACCAACATTCTGAATGAAAATCTCTGCAGCCTCTAATTTGGCTGTGTGTGGCAATGTCAGTGTTTTCAAAGTGTGTGCTGAGGAATCCTAGAGCTTTGCAGAGTTGTCTAATGCTCTGCATATATTTGACTCAGATTTCTCTTTATACATGTGTATATATACACAAATTCATATCGCACATGTATGTGTAGCTAACATTTCAACTAAAATAATAAATGAACTACAAACTAAAATTACACATTCATTCAAATAGTTTTGCTATTAGATTATTAGTGTGCCTGTTTTAGATGAAAGATCCCTCTCCATCTCATTCTAATTGAAAAATATTCTGAGGCAAATTCTTACAAATATGAAAAATTATGATATTATGATAGTTAAGAATAATGACTCCAAAGACAGAAAATAAAGATGCCACTTCAAGCACATTTATTGACCATGTGACTTTGACCAAGCTTCTAAACCTCTTTGTACTTTGATTTCCTCATTAATTAAATTGAGACTACCTCGTGGAAATATTAGAACTAAAAGGTGTAAATATATACACTTTCAGAAGTGACTCAGTGAAAATAATTGCTAAAAAAATTGAATATTTTATTTCAACTACTTATCTACAAAACCTTTCTTCTCTTATTACATGCAACCAAAACAAAAT
This sequence comes from Xerus rutilus, assembly GCA_028644305.1. NCBI lineage: Eukaryota > Metazoa > Chordata > Mammalia > Rodentia > Sciuridae > Xerus > Xerus rutilus. The sequence continues at coordinate 63,435,651 of CM053399.1, read as the reverse complement.
GAAGAATTACATTAAATTTTAAGATTGATATGCAACTGAAAGCCTTAATTTTCAAGTTTTTTAATTCACCAGTTTATTAATTAATTTTACAAATAAATGTTACAAAAAACAGCTAATAAATAAATATATACCAATGAAATACTACTACTGTTTTATAGATGAGGTTTTGAATAAAATTTTGTTAGTAAAAATATCCAGCAGCTTAAAAATATATTGAATTATGATGAAATTTGTTTTGTGCTCTGTTTTATTCCAAGGGGAAAATATTACCTTTTCTAAGTATGTTGGTTTTCTTTTTATGACCTATCATTTGAAGATTACTTTAGAATAATGCATGTTGAACTCAAATTATGAGGTTACATTGACCCCCTTATCTGATAAACTGCTATATTTCTGTGAGTTATTCTACTTATCACCAAAGATTTCATCTTTACTCCCTATCTTTAAAAATTGTTTCTTTTCTTGACAATAAGACTGATTAGAATTTGCAGACATTTTAAATAAACGAGCCATGTTCTGTTTTTTCTCTTTTCTTGCAGTCATTCCCAGCATAGCACTGCGACTCGCCAGCCTTCAGTGACTCTCCAGCGGGCCATCTCCCTAGAAGGGTAAGACAATGATTCAGAGTATCCTCTTAAACTGCGCAGCCCTTGAACATAAAGAAAGTCCCCCTTCCTATCTTCCTCTACTCTCTCCCCTTCCCACCCCACAAGCATTTATGTAGCTCATGTTATGTGCCAAGAACTTCGTTAGGTGCTAGATTTAACAAGTCAAATAAAATCTTATCCTAGCCTTCAGAGGGCTCATTGTCTAGTGTGAATGATAGAAATACAAACTCATACTTGCAACACAGTATAAGCATTACATAGTATAGGAGGTATGTATAAGAGATTAATGAAGGACCCAGGAGTGGTACCTGACAAAAAAAGCATCAAAAGGGGTTAGGAGAACAGGTCAGTGCAGTCTCACAAAAGACATAACTTCTAAGGTTTTTTGAGCTACACACCCAACCCCAGATATAACTCTTGAGCTAAGCATTCATAGATATTTGTCCAACAGCCCATTTGTAGACATTTCTTCAAGGAAAGAGAAAACAAGTAACATTTACTGAGTGCTTATTAGGTGCCAGGCTATATATGTCTCTATCTCTATCTATCCATCCATCCATCCATTTTCTGTCTGTCCTCTCTATCAATACATCTTATCTGGTTTCATCCCAAAATCATTCTATGAGATACATATCTTTTTCTTTTCTCCTAAGCTGTGATTCTCAGAGAGATTAAATAATTTTTTATACTACTTACATAAAAAATAGCACAACCTGGATTCAAATCAAGTCTGATTGTACTATATGGTTCTGTCTGTGTAATGTGGATGAAGCCTTTTTTTTTTTTTTTCAGTGCTGAGGATAGAACCCCAGGTCTTGCACATGCTAGGCAAGCATTATACCACTGATACCATTGAGCCACATCCCCAGTTCATGAAAAGTCTTCTTAAACCCCAATCAGAAAAAGTTACAAATAGTAAAGAATTTCCTAGCATAAAAAAATGATAAAGAGCTAAAATTTAGTCTTATAATAAATCATTAAATAGAATCAATAAGCTATTTTTTGAAGATCTGTGTGCATTCTTTGTGGTTGGAGTATTGCTTGTAGTAGAGAGGAGAGTGTAGAGAGAAATCTTGCAGTTATCTCTTCTTTGACTTGTCCCTTATGAAGAACCCTCTTGGCCAGGCTTAGGGTGGCTACCATTCCATATTTTGGTCATTAATTCAACAACTTCCTCTGGAAATGTTAAGTAATGGCATTTACTTCTAAAACTATCTTCAAATCCTTTTTCTTTTTTCTTATTAACAAAAGCTTGTTAAGAGTTTGCTAATGAGCCGGGAGGGCACAGTGGTGCATACCTGTAATCCCAGCACTTTGGGAGGCTGAGACAGGAGAATCGTGAGTTCAAAGCCAGCCTCAGCAATGGCGAGGCGCTAAGCAACTCAGTGAGACCTAGTCTCTAAATAAAACCCAAAATAGGGCTGGGGATATGGCTCAGTGGTTGAGTACCCTTGAGTTCAGTCACCAGGTACCCAAAAAAAAAAAAAAGTTTGCTACTGAACAATTTTTTTTTGCATTTTCTACCTTTTTTATCTTGAGTTAAACTAACTCTGTTACAGATATAATTACTAATTCTAGTCCTTCCTAAGATGAAGCAGTCAAAGGGGAGAATAGTACAGAACTCACCAGCTTTTTTATAAATGTAGTAAGTACATACTAGAATCTCAGTACTAGTTGACTATATACTTTTAGTTCAAGTATTCTGAAAAACCAAGCAAAACGTATTTTTATCACTTAGATTGGTTTGAAGACTCATTTTAACACTTGTTCTAATACACTTATGTACATATTTATTTATGCAAAGCATTTCTGAATATAAAATAAAACATTTGCATTTTAAGCAACTTCACATTGCTGGAGTATTTAGAAGGAAAAATCTCAGTGATCCTCAATAAAGCCCAGAACACTAAAGTTCATGCTGTATGTGCCAACTGGCTATCAGATCAAGAGCTAATGAGGCATATAATTATTGTCACTGAACACATACAGGGAAAGTTATTTTTCATTTTACATAGACTAATGAGTCTTCAGCAGGTTTCCCATTAAGTTGTTAAATTGCTTAGTGTAAATTGGAAATTCTGTTATTTCAAAACTCTTCTTCCTAATGTTTTCATGAAAAGAAACTACAGAGGATATTTAAAAATAAATATAGTTTAAAATGTCATATATTTATATAATTTGCACCTAAGTTTCTATTTATTTGACATAAAATAAATGGAGATATTTCTGATTTCCAGTTAAACTGATCTCTGGAGATAACAAAACTGTCTAATTGAGCCCTCTATCATAGAGTCACTGCTGTTTTAAAATTGATATCTGAATCATCTGTACCTATGCCAGACAAAACAAGGCAGAAGAATATCCTCACTAACAGTGTGAGCTCTGTGCTTTGGGTTCAACTTGACACACACAGCCTACACTTTAATCTCCCCTTCCTCCTGGGACATTATTAAAAGGAAGCTAATGAAATTTTGAAGGGAGAATCCCATAGTGATAAAGGAAATGGAAGACTGTATCAAAGGCCAAAATGTCACATTTCTGAACAACGTAAAGCCAATAAAATGTACTGGTGGATGAAGCAGATCAAAGTAGTCCCAATTTTAAATTACCCTTAGAAGCAAGGCCATGTACTGTATGACCCCAGAGACACCATCTACATGTTGGACAGTAATCTCCTCTTTTCTGTTAGGGATACATCTCAAGACCCCCGGTATTTGTGTGAAACTGCAAATAGTACCAAATGCTGTAATTAGTGTTTTTTTTAACTTAACTAAGCATTTATCACACACTGTGTCCACAATTTTGAAATTTGAGATATAATAGCAAAATAAGCATGAATTCCATTTTCATAGACTGAAGATTCATTATTACTTAGATCTTAGTAATATCAACATATAATTTCTTTTCTTTATTAAGTCAAGAACCCCCACCTTTTCAAATAAAGGAAACACTTAAGGACTTAATTTTTGGCATATCTGAATTGTCAGTGTAACCACTCTTGTGCTTTGAAGTCATTATTAAGTAAAACAAAGTCTACTTAAACACAAGCACTGTGGTACCAGTCAGATCATCTGGTAACTGAGACAGCTACCAAGTGACTAGCATACAGGTCGCATATACAGTGTGGTTACACTGCAGGAAGTGATGATTCATGTCCTGGGCAAAGAGAGCGAAGATTTCATCATGTTATGCAGAATGGAGTGTAATGTAAAACATGAATTGCTTATTTCTGGAGTTTTCCATTGAATATTTTCAGACCATGGTTGACTGTGGATAACTGGAGCTGAAGAAAGCAAAACATGGATAAGGGGAGGCTACTGTATTCCATGTGAATGGCTTCTCCTAGAGTTGTTTTTCTGGAATGTTATCCACAAAACACTTCACCACAATGCAGCAGCACTGTGTGGAGGGTCCTGCAGCTCAGAAGAGAGCAGATCTGCCTAGCAGAACCCCAGAAACTCAGAGACTTCAGGGAAGTAACAACAGATAGGACTGAGAGCAGACTTTGAGAATAGGAACAAAGATGCCCCCACGCAGCATACACACCCTTGCAAACAAAACAGCTTCCAGGCAAGATTCTTTTCTGAAGAAATGGGATAACTCTCCTGGCAAACCTAGATGAGCTAATTTGAGTGTCAGCCCCCACAGCAGAGCCCATTAAAATATACCAGTTATGTATATTTCAGATTTGCTCCTCTAACCTGAAGCTTTTCATTTAAAAAGCCTCAGACTATCCACATCCCCTGTCAGCTGTTCTACTAATTAATTCTCAAATGTGAATGGACAGCTGCAAGTTACCAAACATTTCAACAAAGCCTGCAAAATGGCACAGACAAGATTAAAACGCACATGCAAAGAAAAAAAAAACTATCCTAAGGAAACAGAAGTGATTTTGGAAACAAAATAGAATTTAAAGAAATACTTAGTATAAGCATTCTTTTAGCAATATGGGTGACCTCTAGAATTAAGGCTGAAATGGTGAAATGGATTGCCTCTGGGAAATTAGGTAGGATTCTTAAGGGAGGTGTCACAAATTGAATTTTGAGGAATGTGTTTGGAGCGAGGTAGAGGTTAAAAAAAAGAGAGAGAACAGAAAATCATGTGCAAAAACTAGAAGTTCTTTGCAAATGCTGCTAGGATTAAGAGGCATCTTTAGCTATTCAAAAAGCTTTCTTTCATCCAGAAAAGTATACTTTATTTTCTGTTACTTTACAATGTCATTTTAGAGGCATCCTTAGAGGAAGAATTTTCTAGTACGAAATGTTTTCATGTCAGTGAAACAGCTGCTCTGGGATGTATTGACCACCTTTACAAAAAGCACTTAACAAGACACTAGATGGCCACATTCAGGGATACCATGGAAAGAATTCCCTATGGGATAAGTGGTTAATATAATTGGCCCCAACCAAAAATTATCTCAAATCCAGAAGTCTGTGAGTATCCAAAAGAAAACAAAAATGCAGTCTTGCCTGTAAACAGGTACATCTAAGGGAACTAACTCATCCTTTCAGATTCATTGGTCTGCGTTGATGTTATTATTGCATTTTTGCAAAAGGACAGTCTCAATTCCACAGGGATAGCCACGGGCCACTGTTAGCCACAACAGACATCCTCCTCATATTCTAAGCCCATTTAAGGCTCTCAATACCATGGGGGCCTGGGAGGCTCTGATGTTCCCATATGGGGCCTGGGCAGGCATCCTTTCCAAAGAATACTCTGGGAATAGCACCTTGAATGGAATTATTCCCTCTCATTTTCCACCCATCTCCTTTTGCCTCAGTAGAAGAAGCTAAATATGCTTTGAATTTCTCAGGATGATGTTGACTTACAAGACTCAGTCTACTTAGTCTATGTGCGCAGACATTTAGTTTCAAAACATATGGTCACTGTAGAAAGTGACCTGAAATACCGATCATCACTGAATCAGGACCTACAACCCAGAGCTGCCTCTTTCTACTATGTGGCTTTTAACTCATCTCAGTTACCACAAAAAGCAATGAGGTTGAAGTAAATAAACCATGTCTCAGATGTCTTCCAACTATGAACATTTTGGAGACAAAAGTTTGTCTTATGCACATGTAGAAATATTCCTACATATGGATCCTGAACTTGTAAGGGACCACTGGACTGAAGATGGCTAACCCTCTGAGACAGTTGGCTTGAATCATCTCTACCCACACATTTGGAGAGCAGTTGGCATCAGTGTTCAATTTTCTCCAATGCACCTCTGCATCCTGACCCCAAAAGCACACTAAGCAGTGTCTGAAGGAGCCTAATATGATGATTAATGCACTGAATTACAGTGGAATTCTTTCAAACTTCAAAGAGAAGATTTAATTCAGGTTATTAGTTGCCAAGGTCACTGGTCAAAAATTGGAGCCATTGTTTACCACAGACATTTAAGTAACCATCAAAACAGAGAGGAAAGTTAAGTACAGAGGATTATTTGTGTATCTTTACAATGTATTAACACTATATTGTCACCCTCTATTTTGCTCTCCTGCTACTTAAAGACTGTTTATGGAGAATGTAAGAAAAAGAAATAAACAGCTGGTTGATTTTTAGAAATGCTCAAAAGAAATGAAATATTTTCCCCATAAAAACTATTTAGGTTTGTAATTTGCAGTCCAATTAAGATAAGAGTTTTCTTAGGTGAGAAAGCTCTGGGCAAGAGTTCCAGCTGTACTCCTGCTGGGGCTCACTTGCTAAAGGATCCTTGATGATGGGAGAACTCAGGGAGCATACAGACCTTCCTCCATCCCTGGGAGAAGTAGCCTCCAGAATTGAAGCCTCAGCAGATCCATTAGGTAGGGGCTGGAAATAACCTCAGCCCAAGTTTCCCCAGTTCACCTTCATGTTTCCTCTTCATCTCTCCTATCCTGCAGTTTCTGCCTGTGTTCTCAAGTAAGCTGTCAGCTCATTTTTCCCTAGCTCCATTTCTGTTGGCCTACTGCTCCCCCGACCCCCGGCATTTCCTGAATCCATAAAGCATCCTTTCCTCGGTTTTATAATCTTTCTTCTTTACACGTGCAGAGCTGAAAATATAAAAGGTGCCATCACCACAAACTTTAAGAAGTACCAAAAATTTATCAGTGTTGAAAAAATGCTGAGGCTGCAGAGAGCTAGGAAATATTTAAGGGCTATCAATACGTGGAGTCTAATTCTCTCACAAGGCCTGGACTTCTATCGCCATCTACTGTTAAAGCGACCACTCTGCAAAAATAAAAATCTTTTGTGTGTTTTATAATAACAGAACACATAACATTTATCACAAGCTGACCGATTTGGAGGCCTAAATAAGGCACTGAAATGCAAAGTGGAGCTCAAAATGATTTCTGAGGTTTTGAAATTTGTTTTTATTAAAGCCATTGTCAAAAATCCAGTTTCATAAAAGAATGATAATAAAAGTGGAGCAAACTCCTAAAGAGATGTTATTCACCTTGAAATGTACTGACTTAGAAAAAGTGGAAGAATTATGACTCCACACTGTTGGCTGCTGTTTTATCCTACAGGACTGAGGTAACAGATCAGGACTCTAGTTACGAAGAGATGCTGGGCTGTCTGTTCAGTGGCCCCACACACCACAGGCTGATCAATGCTAAGCAGTTGGAATTTATTCTTGGAGGAATGCCAGATAATTCACTGGGGAATTTTATTTAGGATGTTTTTGTAAATAGTCCATATTTTCTGTGCATAGTTCAACACCAATATGTGTACTTGTTAATCACCATGCATATTTCCTTTGGAAACCCATTTTATTTTTAATAAATTAGTTTAATAAAGGCCTCAAAGTAAATTGTGGATAAACTTCCTCTTCATCACTACATAATTAATCATACCCAAAACATTGTGCTGTATAACATTCAACTAGGATATCCCCTCTCCCCATTAATCATATTCATAGTTATTAAGCTAATAGTAATATGGTCACCCATGATGTTGATTGAGACAACACTGATGAACTAGTTAGTCTGCTTAATGAACCAGGAGGAAAACAGAAAGCATCTCGTTGCAAGTGTATTAGGCTAGCAAATATGAATCCAGGAACCATTGTTCCATGACAGGGTTTAGCTGCCCAAACTGTCAGAAGGACTTAGCAGTCATAAACCTCCTAATTATAGTCCCAGCACCAACCTCCTCTTTACATCTGTACCATATCCCTCTTTGAGTATTGTCCTTTTCATAATATCTGTCTAGTATTAAGGCTGGCCTTGCTGATTTACTTCCTTTTATGATGCTACCAATCAATAATTCAATTGGGAACAGAATGATGAGCAAAGCAGACACTGACTCGGCTCTGTCTGGTGGGGAGAAGGAGACATTAATCAAATAATCACACAAACAAATGGAAATCCATGACTGTGCCAAGCTCTGTGAGCAAGGGGCCTCTGATGCCCTGAGTGCCTATGAGAGAGGATCTGACCTCGTCAGGGAGGTCATGGGCTCTACTGAGAATGACAAGTTAGGTGTTAACTAGGCAAACAGAAAAGTACATTGTTAATTTCCACACAAGCAATGATTACAAATCAATCTGAAGATGTTACTGAGCTGAGCACAGACTAGAACAACATGAATTCAGTAGCACTTTCTAATTAGAAATTTATAATAAGGAGGCTGACTCATGGTCGCCTGGCTATCTCCTCTGGAAACACCATCTGCCAGAGACTTCCACTAGTTTATCAGAACAACACGACCTCTGTATAGATGTGATTTTCTGAGTCCCATCTCTGATGAGCTCTGCCATTCCTCTGGTTGTGAGTTTGGTATATTCAGATGCTTGTTTACCTGCCTGGTGCTAGAACTTGGAGATCCTTCCTTGTCCCTGCTGCTTCCTACCCTTCTCCTTTACCAACTCCTTTCCTTGCCCTCACTTATTTTCTATCCTTGTTCATTCTTTCCTATCTTATCTCCATAGTTTTACCCTTTATTCTCCACTTATTTTTAAAGTGTCCTCTTTAATTTCTCTCATTTTCTATTTGTTCTAATGTACTAGCATTATAATTTACAAATGTGTCTCATGGAGATTACTCCATTGGATCCCAATAGCAACTTTGTAAGGTGCTAGGTAAGAGTTATTTATTCTGTTTACAGATGTGGTACAGGGTAAGTGGACTTCTCACAGCCACATGTTTAAGAAAGTGAGCAGCCTTGGCAGCATCGTGGGTGACTGTCTCCTACCACATACTCATGACACTAGAACAGCCTGCCCTGACAGAAATATCACAGATATCCCATCCTGTACTTTAGGCTGAATGATAAAAGTCCTTCCCCATCCTGTTTTTAGCATTCACAAAAATGAGTCTAGACAAAAGTCCTGGTCAGAGTGGCTTTCTGTTTGCTCATCCATCACATGACTAGATATAGCATCAGTCCAGTCTGATGCAGATATACTGGATATTACATTTGACCTTGGACTTAACCCCTCATAAATAATTGTTTTTATTATGATTTTATCTTTTCTGACTATGATCTGGGAGGTGGCTTGGCTGGGGAGAGTAGGGAATGAAGAGGATTGTTTTGAGCATCATTTATCAGGCTTCATTAGATTACTCATCATGAGACATCCATCTTTATATATCCAAACTAAATCTACTGTTTTTCTCTGCATATATTGCAAATCCCTGAGAGACTCTCAAATTCTATTAGGATTTTTGTTTACTTCCTTCTCTCAGCCAATTATGAAAGAGCTTAAAGAAAGCACATCAATATTCTATGCCACAGGCCAGATACCACTCTACTACCAGAAAAGAAGTCAGTGATCTTTATTCTTTATTTAATTTCTTTGCCGATTTTCAGTCTGGAAAATGTTTAGTCCACTGAAGTAGACTTTTAAAGTGTCAGTTAGCACCTCCATTGACTAATGGATCATGTTTGGTAAAAGGATCCTCCTTGTTACATGGAGAATTAGAGTGCTCAAGGAGCATTGTGCAAGTGATAAACATCATTCATCCATCCATTTGATTGGTCGCTGATTGGATTCATTAACTTTTTGTTCATTCATTCAACTAAACACTTATTGGATGTTTAGTATATGCCAAATATTCTACGTGGAAAAATGTCCAATCTCTGACCCTGAGGAGCTCCCAGTCTACTGGGGGTAACAGAATGTGGACTATTACAGCAAATCACTGAAATTTTTTCTATATAATTTCAAAACAAATAAACAGCTGACTTGGGAAAACTAGAAACATTGATCGTATGTAGGTCCAGTGATTTTTATCAAGTGACTACCAAACCTGAAGAGTAAAACAGCACCTTCTTCAAATTAAGGAAATTCTGTGCTCACATGAGCTGGTGTCAAGAGTTGGAGATTTTTTCCATTTAGGCACAAGTCTGTAAAAGCCATATGGAAGTGTAGAAGGGAGCTATACTCTTTACAGCCTACTCAATTTTGCAAAGGAGAACTCTTCTATGGTCAAGAAATAATTATGAGCATTTACAAGAAATCAAATAATAATAAAATGTTTGAGCAACCCCTCTTTACATTGCCTTCCCTATATCCCTGAGGCCTTTGCTTGTCTTCAGCCATGTGTCCTTGGTATAGAAACATGGTATAATTTAAAGAACAAGGTCTTTTGATCTGTCTGTGTCTTTATTTAAATCCTGGCTCCAGAACTTAAAATTTATAACACCTTGAGCTGCTACCAAATCACTCTGAATCTATTTCATTAGTTTATAGACTAGGGATTAGAGTTCACTTCATAGAATTATTTCAAGAATTTACATTTTAAAAATATATAAATATGTAGCTTAGTTCTTAACAAACAGTAGCTATTCTGTAAGCATTTGTTCTGCCTCTCATCTTTCTCCATCTGCCCCTTTTCCTTGTGTCTGAACCTCTTCCCTCATGCCTTTCCATGCCAGGAACCAGTTGACAAAACCTCTATTTAGTATCCTTTTAACAAACACTGGCTGTTCTGTGCACCTCTCACACAGCCTCAGAGAGATGGGAATGTGGAAGACAGCACATAGCATGGTATTGAGAAACTGAGGATGGAGTATGCTTCATTTGGAAATAAATAACAAAGGTTCAAGTACCCTTCTACACTCAAAAATAGAAATTTCCTAATGGCAGTGCTTCAGGAATAATCACAGATATGAAAAAGATATTTTTGGGTAAAGTGTCATCTCATGCTACTCCCTTATTTTGCACCTAACAAAGTAAGTCCAGAGCCAATGAGCACATGCACTAGCTTACAAACATGCACATATCTGTTCCTTTCATACCCCAGGGTCTTCAGTGAGAACCATTACATTAAAAGGGTTTGTAGGAAAGTGATGCATACCCCTCACCAGGATAACTGGTGAGTTATCCTGTATGGGATATAACTGCCTGTATAGCAGATCAAATCTCTGCTGCCAGATTTAATACTTCTCTCTCTTCGAGATGCAGAACTTCTTAAGAGTAGCTTTTGGACCTACTCTATCGTATAATTATTGAGCAATCTCCAAATCAGACTACATTTAACAAATTATGGTTTGTAAAATTTCATGTGTTGTGACCAGAGTAATGGGGGATTCATGTTTCCCGACAGCAGATTTTCTCTATATCCAGATATTATAAGAAATAAACCAACTCTCATCTCTCGCTTTTTCTCTCTCTGTGTAGTTGTATAGAGTAGTCAAGGCTTTTGTAACAAATAGTAAGTATGAATGCTGTTGTCACTAGTTTTCATTGGTCAGTCATGGGCAAATCTTAATCTTTCCAAACATCAGTTTTCTAATCTTTGAGGAAAACAATATTTAACTTATAGATATATAAAAATTAAACATCTTTAGATCTTAATAAACATTAATGATATTATAATTACAACTAAATCTCATCTAACAAAATATTAAATTTGTATCATGTTCATGTATGAAAAATACCAAGGATAGCAATAGTAGTACTATTCTCACTTACTAACTTTATTGGTCCTTTATGACATATTTTAGTATGTTGAATACACTGTAGTTTACAAAGTTATAGGGTCCCTATCAGTGTAGGTGGGTAGGTAGGTAGGTAGATATCTCCCAATATATATGTGCTAGAAGATGATTTGGGCACAAGAAAAGAACAGAAAGCTATGTAAATAGCTTTCATCCTTGGCATAGAAAGCAGTCACAGCTATCAAAAATTAAGCTTTGTATTTGATAGCGCATTTGGTTTATGCAGAAATAAATATTATCAATACCTGATATTGTGTGCACATTGCTGTAAAGGGCTGATTTATAAGATCATTTTACTTTTAATTTATTTGGCACCATCCCCAATTTGGGAACAGGGTTTAACATGAGAATTAGGATTGACAAGTAGCTAATGCATTATCATGTCCAACTGTCTAGTGTTCCTGAGGAAGTTTACTGACCCTTCAAGAGGGTATGGCCATAGTGCTTAAGAGTAAGGATTATGGTTAAAGCAACATACCTAGGCACCAAGAAACCCAGACAAGGCTGAGTTGCCTTTGCAGCACTACAGTGGGCCATGCAGAGTTGATCTCCTACAGATGGTATTCTTGATATAGATGTACTAAGAAGAAGCAGACAGATTTACTTAGAGCTTTTGCTTGGCTGTTGTTTTGGAAGGGCTTATTTTGCCTCAATAGGGGATGATTATAGGGAAAATGGAGTAATTTTAGGGGATATCAGCAGAAAGAGATATAAAATATTAGAAAGTACCCCATCCAGTGTGATAATGACCCTGTGACATGCCCGTGAAGCCATTACTTATCTGACAGCAAGAATTCCTTCCATGTAAACTTTAGCAGCAAATAGAGCTGGGGAAGAGAACCAAGTTATCCTTATGTAGATCAAAACCCATGCTCAGAAAAATGGGCATTTGGGATCTTTTGGGTGCCCCATCTCCATTTCTGTTAGACCAAATTTCCTCATCATTTGACTACCCTTCCTTTATTTTTGCTTCCCATTGTTACAACTAGCTCTTAAGATCAACCTGTTTGCATGACTTTCTCATAGGACCCCTAAAGCTCAGGGAATAAGGTCAAGAGTTAATAAATGAGATGGCATCAAATTAAAAAACTTCCGCGCAGCAAAGGAAGATATTAGGAATGTGAAATGCGAACCTACAGAAAGTGAGAAAATCTTTGCTAACTACTCTTCTGACAGAGGATTATTACCTAGAATATATAAAGATCTCAAAAAATGTTACACAAAAAATCAAATAACCCAGTTAATAAATGGGTAAATGAATTAAACAGACATTTATCAAAAGAAGAAATACAAATGGCCAACAAATACATGGAAAAAATTTTTCAATCTCATTGACATTCAGGGAAATGCAAATCAAAACTACGCTGAGATTTCATCTCATACCAGTCAGAATGGCATTCACAAAATATACAAAAAACCATAAATGCTGGAGAGGATGTGAAGGAAAAGGAACACTTTTACACTGTTGATGAGATTGTACATTGATACAGCACCAGAAATTTGTATAGTTTCCTCAAAAGACTAGGCATAGAACCACCACATAACCCAGCTATACCACTCCTCAGTATTTATCCTGAAGAATGAAAGTTATCATACTATAATGATACATGCATACCCATGTTTATAGCAACACAATTCACAATAGCCAAAATATGGAACCAGCCTAAATATCTATCAATAGATGAATGAATGCATAAAGAAAATGTAGTACATATACACAAGGGAGTTTTATTCATCCATAAAGAAAAAATGAAATTATGTTATTTGCAGGAAAATGGATGGAACTAGAAAGCATTACGTTAAGTAAAATAAGTCAAACTCAGATGGTCAACAGTCATATGTTTTCTCATATGCAAAAGTTAGAGCAGAAAAAAAGGAAAGAAAGATGGGGCAGATCTTATGAAAATCAAAGGGAGATCAGTAGAGGAAAAGGACCATGAGGTGGGGAGTGGCGAGAGAGGGGGGAAGTGCTGGTGTGTAGCAATCAATCCCATCATTACATACAAGTATAATGAACCAATTTTAAAAATGTGGAAAGAAAAAAAAGACCAACCTATTTGCACTGAGATGTAGATGTCTTTTAGATTTTCATTCCAGAATCATTTCATTGAGCATGTTCTTCATGCCATGTATTTTGCCACGTATTAAGAACACAGGAGCTGAAGGAAGGGAATTTACATTTGTTAAGCACTTTTTTAAGTATACTTTACTTTACAGAGCAGTTTTGAGTTTGCAGCAAAATTGAGCAGAAAATAGAGTTTCCAGATATGTCCCTCCTCCACATGCACATGGCCTCCCCCATGACCAACATTTCCCACAAAAGTGGTTCATTTGCTCCTACACTGACATTCAATACATCATTATCACCCAGAGTCTATAGCTTACATCATTTTTTCCATAGTTTTACATTTTCCACAGTGTCATATAGGTGGAATCACACAGCATGTGGCCCTTTCAGATTGGCTTGTTGCACTTAGCGATATGCATTTGTGTTACCTCTGCATCTATTCATGGTTTGATATCTCATTCTTTTTAGTACGGAGTCGTATCTCATTGTTAATATATACCACAATCCATCCATTTATCTACTTTGGAACATTTTAGTGGCTACCAAATTTTGTCAGTTAAATAAAGCCACTGTAGGCATCCATGCTTACATTTTTGTGTGAATATAAATTTTCAGTGTCTTTGGGTAAATACCAAATGGCACAATTTCTGAATCATATGGGAAGAATATGTTTGGTTTGGTGAGAAACCACCAAACTGTCATCCGGAATAGTTGTACCATTTTGCATTTTCACCAGCAATGAATGAGAGCACCTGGTTTCCCCCTTACTTGCCAGTAGTTGATGCTGTCAGTTGTCTCAATTTTGGGCATTCTAATAGCTATGTATGGTATCTTATTTATGTTTCAATTTGCATTTCCTTGATTACCTAGGATTTAGAGCATCTTTTCATATGCTTATTTGTCATCTGTGTATATTTGGTGAGGTGTCTGTTAAGGCCTTTTGCTCAATTTTAGTTGAGTTGTTCTTGCTATTTTGTTTTCTAATGTACTGTATAAGTGATACATAAAAATTTAAAAATTGAACATATTAACAGGTACCATTTAAACTTTCAATACGTATATACATTGCATGATGTCTAAATCAGGATACACATATCTAGTTCCTCAAAAATTTATTATTTTTATAGTGAAAACTTTCAAAATCCTTTCTTCTAGCTTTCTGAAATGTATAGGACATTATTGTTATCTATAGTCACACTGCCATGAATGCCAGAGCTTCTTACTCATATCTAACTGTAGCTTAGTACAGTTAGTACATATCTAACTGTACCGATTGCTAAACCTTTCCCTGCCCCTTCCCCACCCTCCTCTTCTTGGCTCCTGGTAACCACTGCTCTACTTTCAACCTCTGTGAGATCAAATTTTTATTCCATACATGAGTGAGATCACACAGTGCTTATCTCTCTGTTCCTAGTTTATTTCACTTAACATAATGATCCTCAGTTCCATCCATGTTGTCATAACAATAGGATTTTATTTTTTTAACTGGATAGTATTATATTGTATGTATGTGCCACATTTCTTTCTAGTCATCAGTTGATGGATACTTACATTGTTCCCATTTCTTGACTGTTATAAATAGTGCTACAACAAACATGAGAGTGCAGGTGTCCCTATGATGTACTGATCATTTCCATTGCATATACTCTATATTCTGTTCCATTGATCTACAAATTTGTTTTTATGCCAATAGTATGCTGTTTTGATGACTATGCTTTGTAATATGCTTAGAAATCAGGTTGTGTTATGCCTCCTGCTTTGTTCTTTGTGCTCAAAGTGGCTTTAGCTATTTGGGGTTCCATACAATTTCAGAGTTGTCTTCTAGTTCTGTGAAGGATGTCATTGATATTCATATTCTTACTGTTGAGTTTTAAGAATTCCTTGTGTATTTTGACTAACAGTCCTCTATCTGGTATGACTTCTGCAATTGTTTTTTCATCTGTAGCTGGTCTTTTTATTTTCTTACATTGTCCTTCACAAGCAGATATTTTTTATGTTAATAAAGTCCAGGTTAAAAATTTCTTCTTTCATGGATTATGCCTTTGATGTTGCATCTAAAAAGTCATTGCCAAACCCAAGGCTAATTAGATTTCCTGCTATGTTAACTGCTGTGAGTTTTATAGCTTTACACTTTGCATTTAGATCTGTGGTCAATTTTGATTGGATTTTTGTGAAAGCTGTAAGGTCTGAGTCTATAATTTTTTTTATTTATTTTTTAACTTTATTTAGGCTTACATGTTAACAGTGTAAATGATTCATTGTACATAGATAGAGGATAACATATCAATTCTCTAGTTGTAAGTTGTATAGAATCACAACATATATGCAGTCATACATAAAGTTAGGGCTATGATGTCCATCATATTCCACCACCTTGCTGTCCCATGCCCCCTCCCCCCTTACACCCCTGTGAACAGAGATCCACCATTGTTCCCATATGTAAATATCTGGCTGTTCTAACACCATTTATTGAAAAAGAATATCTATATATTATCCATTATATTTTCTTGCTCTTTTGTCAAAGATATGTCCACTGTATTATTGGGAGTCTTTCTGAGCTTTCTTTTCTGTTCTATTTCTTCTATTTCTCTCTTAGTTTATTCTTTCACCAATAGCACAAT
>CM053399.1:63394833-63418925 GCA_028644305.1 Xerus rutilus | reverse complement strand
CAACATACATTATTATTCATTATAGTCACCTCATTGTGCAATAGAACAACTGAACTTGTTCCTCTTATCTAACTATAATGTCGGATTTCATGTTAAGTGAAATGAACCAGGCACAGGAAGACAAATGCCATATGATCTCACTTCTATGGAGAAGCTAAAAGAGTCAAACTCATAGAAGCAGAGAGTGGAATGTTGTTTACTGGATCCTGGCTGGAGAGCAGATGGTGGTTGGGAGAAACTAAGGAGAATTTTCTCTCTCAGTTAGTGTAGAAGCAATGGGAACTTTAGAAAAGAGAAATGAAATAATTATATTAGTTTTTAAAGAAAATTTCTCTGGAAGCAGTATGGAGGAAAGGGTGCAGGGGTGCAGCGGGGAGGGACGCTTGGGGCCAGCCTAGATAGGGATCCCTGGCAGAGTCCAGGAGCTCAGATATGAGATGTCATGACACTGAACTAAGAACAATGTTAGGATGATTTGAGGTCTTTTCTAAGGTAAACTTGATAGCATTTGTTGAATGATTAGAAGTACTAGATGAACAGTAGGGAGGCAAAATTCAGACATTTCTGACTTTTGTGATTGAGCAGACATCATTAAAAAAGATAAGGAAGAAAAGGATAAAAGCAGATTCTGGGGATAGATAGTAATTTCATTTTGGAGCAGCTAAATGGAAATTTGGAGTAGAGAACACTGATCTGAGCTAGATATGTGGACAATGATGGAAACTATAAGACCATTCATTTATTAATTGTTTAATAAACATGGAGATCCTAGCATGTGCCAGACACTATACTAAGTGCTAGGGTGACAAAGGAGTTACTGCTCTCATAGAGAAGACATTCTAGTAGGAAATGGGCAACAAACAAATAAGCAAATTGATTTCACTCTAATATTAGTATAATGAGAGAGACATGCAGGAGGCTATGACAGAAAACAATGAAGGGGAGACTAGTGTAGATGGAGTAGTCAATGCCTCAAGAAGGAAAGGAGCTCTCTGAGGAAGAGTTACAGGGAAGGAGTGAGAGGAGAAGGTAGCCAAGGACATGAGTTATGAGAATGCCATTTATGAACAGGAAACAGATAAGAGGAGTCCTTTAAGGAGAGGGAGACAAGGAACAGAGAGGTAAAACAAAGACCAAAAACGTGATGCATCTTTGACAAGAGACAAAGAGATTCTAGAACTGCACCGTCCGTTACAATAGCCACTAGACACCTGCAACTATTCAATATAAATATCTTAGCAACATTTCCATCACCGCAGACATTTCCTTTTCAGAAACATACATAGGAAAGTTTACAAGGCTAAATGCTAAAGACTGGTCAGTTTAAAGAACTAAAAAATATTGATTTGTGTCCTTTCTGTTCAAAGTGAGTACTGAGTAGTTATTGACTAATCAAATGGGAATCTGGTTTAGAAGTGGACTGAAACTTGCTTCATTAAGCAAATATATGCAATGCTAGTGTTGTGAGGAATCGTAGGTATTCTAGCCTGCTTTCCTCACCATTCCCTTTATTATACAACATGGTCACTGCTGTTCAGAAAGGCTATATTCAGAAACACTCAGGAGTTAATGTTGCAGTCAAGACAAGAAAACAGAGCTCAGCTCTGGAGGCTCAGGGAGGAGAATCCTAAGTTCAAAGCCAGCCTCAGCAACTTAGCAAGGCCCTAAGCAACTTAATGAAACCCTGTCTAAAATAAAAGTAAAAAGGGCTAGGGTTGTGGCTCAATGGTTGAGCACCCTATGTTCAAACCTTAGTACCAAAAAAAGGGGGAGGGAGTAAGGAAGGAAAGAAAAGGGAAAGAAAGAAAACAACTCAGTTTAGAGGAAATTTTTTCTCACAATAATATGGATATATCCAAATTAGAGTTAAGAAAAGACCTACACAACTTGAACCATATATTTTTATTTATTTGATCCAAGCCATTTTCATTATATCCCACTAATTGAAGAGGATTTGAATGTTTGCCAATTAATTCAAATTTTAGTACACCACAGAGCCAACTCAAAAGACATTTTTTAAAATATCTTTCATAAAATGTGCTTGCCTTTAGCAAGAATATGTAAGATTATTCTCTTAAACCCTACTATCAAATATTAGTTTTTCTTATACCCTGGCTTTCACAGGATTTTCAAAGAATATTTCAATATTTACTGATCATGGAAACTTAAGAACAAATGATAAAGCTATAAAAAATAACTACATAAAAGTTATAATTTTATTTAAGAAAATTGCTCAAATTTTTCCTTTCATAACTAACTGCTCTTTAAAAATTTTAAATGCAACAAGCAACAGAAGCAAATAAATCATTATGGGTAGTATATATAACAATAGGAAATTTTTCAGTCAAAATATTATGAAAATAAAAGAAAAATGCAAAGGTAATCTGTTTTCCTTTGCTTTGGAGATGAAATGATGATTAGAAGTTATGATTATAAAAAGTGTGAACATATGTGAGAGCGAGGGTTAGCGGCCCCTTTATTTGTCCTTTTGATCAATTTAGACAAAAGCAACTTGAGAGGAAATGTGGTTATAAGATCATCATATTTAATGCATGAATAAGGAAAAACTCCAAATATTTCAAAATCAAACTGATTGGAACTAATCTTTAGTTGATTTGTGTTTGTGGGAAGAACACTAACATTTCTGATTGTCTCTACCAAGGGTAGGATATGTAATCTCAGATGTGTAACTGATTTTAGGATTTTTTTCTTGAGAAGAAAGCTGAAACATTTTTAGAAAGTGTTTGGGCTAGATATTAGCCATTAAACTCAAGACTTTATATCACAGGCTCAACCACAGCCCTGCACTTTACAGCACAGGTATCATTAGAAACTTTTAGAATGTTTCATTAAGCTCCTTGAAGACAAATTTGAGAGATTGTAGGACTAGCGCAACATGAAGTAAATACTATAGGAATACAAATAGAGGTTACTAAGTTCATGGAGTCTCCCCAGGTACAGAAACATTCTGTGTCTTCTCTTACCTAAGTAAAAATCTGAATTCCTAGCTGGGCATCCGTTTATCTCATTTTCCTTATCACTCACACTGAGACATCTCTATTCTCCAACTGTATCTTGCATAGCTCTCCTCTGAACCTGAGCTCAAGTGATTTACTGAAATATGGTACCCTCCACTTCCATTTCCCTTCCCACTTACCTTATTTCTACTCATCCCTCACAAGGTCAGTTCAGTGCCTTTTGCGTTCCAGAGATCTTAACTCCTTAGAAGGAAAAGAAGTGAGTTACCACTCCTGAGCACTTGTATGATCCTAATCCTTAGTGTTTTCTCAATGAATCTTTACAGTACCATAAAATAAATATTATCATTTATTATTATAAAAAATAAGACTTCAAAAATCTCCTGAATTATCCATCTGTTAATTGATATCCATCTGCTAATGTGGATCTAGTCTTAATGCCCATAGTCTTTCCCTGTATCACAGTATACCATATTATCTCTAATAGTTTTTTTAATCTGGCACTACAGCAGCCATGGTATATTTAGTATAGAGTTATTATCTATGTGATAACTGTTTTTGTTGAAGTTAGGCTAACTTCTGTGGGTTATTTCATGTCCAGAGCTTGGATCCTTCTCTGTAATGCCAAATTTCTTATGCATTATTTTAACATCATGTCCTTACAACATTAGTTCAACAAAATTCCTTTATCTGATTGAACAATTATTTGATTAATTGACCAACTTAATTATTTGGATATGAGGTATGCATTGTGGAGTCTTTTGAAGAGCTAGCTTACTGAGATACTTAAAGACATGAATCATAACCAACCAGCAGCTTTGAAGTTTTCTGTAGTTAACCTCCAAGCCACCAGCTTGCTTTGCTCCCTTTCATAGTTATATGAACAATACATACTTTCCCACTGTGCAAAAAAGAAATCTCTTTGATCTTCTCCCACTCTCTCTTTTCCTTGATAATACTGCTCACACGAACACAGTTGCACTTACAGAAAAGCAAAGAAAAGCAGACTCAGGGAGACTAGCTGGATCTTCACAATAATTTCAGAGGGTAACACTCCTTTTAATGGCTTATCATAGTACTGGATCTGGGACTTAGGTCTACATGCTCTGAAACTCAATTTTTTTCAGTGTCTCCAGGGGTGAACAAGTTCATATACTATAATGCTGTTTTTAATTTACATTGGAAATATTAACTGCTCAAGATAACAAAACATGCTGATATTAGCACATTGCTTCCATTAGGAAAAGCTCTATGGGAAACCAGGCTTTAATGAGCATGTTGCTTTGTATGTCTGAACTCTGAGGAAGGGCCATCTGCTACCCAAATGACATTAGTGGCTATTGTGGTTGAAAAAAGGTGGCCAGATGATCCCATCTCATATATCTCCCTGACCAACTAGGGCAGTGACCTGGAGCCAGAGCTGGAGCTGGAAGAGCACTCTGCCTCAAGATGCTGGAGATGCACTGCCAAATTATTCTTTCTACCACTGCAGCTAACTGTTCCTCCTCTCTTCTTGCAATTTACTTAGTTTTATGAGTTCTATTCCTAAAGGGTAGCCTCTTCCACATTAAAACATAGTTTTAATATAGTTCCCCAGCACATTTCTTCTTGCTTTGAGCCATAGTCAGGGCAGATATATATTCTTGATATTATTGAGGAGTATAGACTGTCAGAGTCCTAATATGCTCAGAGGTATCGGCTCTGACCCCTGAGGAGGTGCGGTTGGCAGATGTGCTTGGCCCACACAATCCTATTTACCACAGAGCCATCAAATATAGACTCTGGAACTCTTCAGTCTACTGCTTAGTACTTACTTTTTTCTCTGAACTTCACATTTCTGCTTCAATTTCAATCTCTGAAAATTTCTTACTTTCAAGCTTAGCCAAGCATTGAAAAGAATTTTACAAGTATTCTATTCAGGATGTTTTAGCTGCTTTATAATGAGAGAACTTTTCAGTGTATCTCATCTGCCAGATGACTGGAAACAGAATCTCAATGTATACTCTTCTTTAACACTTTTTTGTTTTCTAAATGATTTTGTTCTTTATGTTATCTGAATTTTACCACTTCTCCATGAGTCACTAGAATTCCCTACATTATCCAAGCAAGGAACCTGACCCATAGAGGGCATACAGGGTTCTTGCAGATCTTTAGCTGGTAGAACCAAATTATATCATTTCTCCCAACCCCTCACTTGTTTTCTCTTTATTCATGAAACATGTTTCCATGTGTGTGTCTCTTGTGTGTTCAACTATACTAATTCCCAAAATTACAAAAAACAAAAAGCTTGAAGACCCTTTATCCTTCAGGAACACAGAATTGCAGTGTAGATGGATAGATATCCAAAGTAATTTTGGAACACTAAAGGCAGCAACAATGGTATTAATAGGACAATGTGGTTTCAAAAACAGAGAAACACTCAGTTTATGGGAAGGAAAGGATGGAAGGGCCAGCAGAGATAACACCTTGCCTTAGTCTTGAAGATCAAGCAGAAGTTCATTAGATGTATGAGAATAACAAGAAAAAGCATAATTTTTGACCAAAGGCAAGAGCCTAGGTAAGACATGAGGCATCCAACAACCTGTATAAGGAGGTGTGGTTGGCAAATGTGCATGGCAGGAGCATGGGTACAAGGGAACATGATGAAATTAGGCATGGAGAGCTGGGTGGAAAACAAGTGATGGGGAGGTTCGAATGTCATGCTTAGAAGCTTAAACATATCCTGAGGGCATGCAGATCCCTAAAGGCTCTTGAGCAAATGGTCAGATTCACATTTGAGAAAGGTGATTGAAAACATTTGTATACTTACCTCAGCACCAGAAATCCTTCAGGTTTAAGTAGTGATTTTCCTTTTTGAATCCTAAACCTTTTTTTTCCTTTGTTTATTTGTTCTTTTTAGATATACATGATGTAGAGTGTAGTTTGACATATTATACATACATGGAGTATAACTTATTCTAATTAGGATCCCATTCTTGTGGTTGTACATGATGTGGAATTACACTGGTCATGTATTCACATGTGAGCATAGGAAAGTTATGTCCAATTCATTCTACTGTCTTTCCTATCCCCATCCCCCACTCCAATCCCTTCATTCCCCTTTGTCTAATCCAATGAATTTCTAATCTTCCTCTCCCCACCCTCCCTCCTTGTGGGTTAGCATCCACATATTAACGAGAACATTCAGCCTTTGATTCTTTGGGGTTGGCTTATTTCACTTAGCATAATATTCTCTAGTTTCATCCATTTACCAGCAAATACCATAATTTTACTCTTCTTTACAATTGAGTAATATTGCATTATGTATATATGTCACATTTTCTTTATCCATTCATCCGTTGAAGTGTACCTAGCTTGGTTCCATAGCATGACTATTGGGAATTGAGCTTCTGTAAACATTGATGTGGCTGTATCATTGTAGTATGCTGATTTTAAGTCCTTTGGGTATAAACAAAGGAGTGAGATAACCAGGTCAAGTTTTCTGATGAATCTCCATACTGCTTTCCAGAGTGGTTGTACCGATTTGTAGTCCCACCAGCAATGAATGAGTGAAACTTTTTCCTCACATCCTCACCAACATTTATTGTTACTTGTATCCTTGATAATTGCCATTCTGACTGGAGTGAGATGGAATCTCAGTGTAATTTTAATTTGCATTTTTCTAATTGCTAATGATGTTGAACATTTTTTCATGTATTTGTTGACCGATCTTATTTCTTCTTCTGTGAAGTGTCTGTTCAGATCCTTTGCTAACTTATTGTTTGGGATATTTGTGGCTGTTTTTTTTTAAGTGTTAAGTTTTTTGAGTCTTTGCATATCTTGGAAATTAGTGCTTTATCTGAGGTGCAGGTGGCAAAGATTTCCTCTCATTCCATAGTCTCTCTTCACGTTCTTGATTGTTTTCTTTGCTATGAAGCTTTTTAGTTTGATTCCATTCCATTTATTGATTCTTGAGTTTACTTCTTGCACTTTAGGAGTCTTGATAAGGAAGTCAGTTCCTAAGCCAACATGATGGAGAGCTGGGCCTATGTTTTCTTCTAAGTGCAGGGTCTCTGGTCTAATGCCTGGGTCCTTGATCCCTTTGAGTTGAGTTTTTTGCAGGATGAGAGATAGAGTTTCAATTTTAGTCTGCTACATATGAATTTCCCATTTTCCCAGCACCATTTGTTGAAGAGGCTATCTTTTCTTCAATGTATGTTTATGGCACCTTTGTCTAGTATGAGATAACTGTATTTATGTAGGTATGTCTCTGTTTCTTCTATTCTGTTCCATTGGTCTTCATGTCTGTTTTTGTGCCAATACCATGCTATTTTTGTTACTATAGCTCTATAGTATAATTTAAGGTCTGGTATTGTGATGGCTTCTGCATCACTTTTCTCACTAAGGATTGCTTTGGCTAATTCTGGTCCTCATATTTTTCCAATTAAATTTCATGGCTGTTTTTTCTATTTCTATGAAGAATTTTAATAGGAATTACAGTAAATCTGTATAGTGCTTTTGGTAATATATCCATTTTGACAATTTAATTATGCTTATCCAAGAGCATGGGAGATCTTTCCATTTTCTAAGGTCTTCTTCAATTTCTGTCTTTATTGTTCTGTAGTTTTCATTGTAGAGGTCTTTCACCTCACTTGTTAGATTGTGAATACTGAACCTTCTTGAGTCATCTGGAATAAGGAGAAAAAGCCCATAGCACACTGCTCATCTCTCCTGCAAACATCCCAGCTGGCTTACAGAATCCACTGCAACATCTGCTAGATGAGATTATGCTGCTTATGATCAGACACTACTTGGAGCAAGTCAGACTGGCATTTTCCCAATTGTTCAGCATCCAAAGATTTTGTAATTATAAAGAAAAATCACAATAAGAAAAATAAAACTATGCATTAAATGAATATATTACATTTTGTCTATGTGTGATGATTAAAGGAATAAAATCTTTATAAAAGAAAGCTAGCCGCTCTTTGCTTTTGGTTACATTAGCTTATTGCTCACAAATTTCCATCATAGCTCTCGTCCTGTTCCCAAGCTCATAACTGTTTGTTTCCAAGTGGTTCCTCTTTCCCCAGGCTCTGTCATCTTTGTATTCACAGTACCTAACACAGTTGTTTGTTTATTGCAAGACTGGATAGATAAATAAAATATTTATGCATATAGATAACATTTTAAACAAAAATACTAATGCTATGAGTAACCAGGTTTCATCTTCTCTAGGTTTCATATGCATTTACTTATTTTTGGTACTAGAAATTTAACCTAGTGAGGATCCACCACTGAGAAACATATCAGCCCTCATTTTTTTTTTTTTAATTTTGAGACAAGGTCTTGTTATGTTGTCCATTCTGGTCTCAAACTTGTGATTCTTCTGCCTCAGCCTCCTGAGTAACTGCATGTGCCTCCGTGCCTGGTTCTAGTGCTGTATTTAAAATCTAATATAATAACAGAAATTAACAGACAGTAATCACCTATTATATTTAGGTATTAGAGATAAAAAGCCAGTGGCATAGTCTCTGCTCTCAAGTTGATCACTGTGGCAGGAGAAGGAGAGAAGTAAACCAATCCATTGTAATAATTATTATGCTAGATATATAGAAAGAATGCCAGGAGAGACACCCATGCCAAACCAGAGTGGGGCAGCCGAGAAAAGTGACAGGGATGGCTTTCAGATAATGACAATCTCTGAGCTAATCCTGAATGAGGAATGAGGGATAGAATTTTGTCCCAATATCAGAGTATAATAATATATGACGATGACTAGTAAAGGGCCACTAGGCCATCTAAGTACTGGATGAAGAATGCCATGGCAAATTAAAGCTCAGATCATCCCAGCATGAAAAATACTCCAATTCTTTATAAACTGGTGACTGTGTGTGTGTGTGTGTGTATATTCATTTATTCAATCATCAGAAATTTATCAAGCACTCTTCTAGGTGAATTGGTAACACCTAGAAATGTAAACCATGATATCATACCTCCAGGAGATCACAGCCACACTGGAGGCCGCAATGCCCTCACACACAAAGCAGTTCTCAGAAATGCAAGGTATTAATTCATCAGACCCACAGTCAGTGGTCTTAGCAATAAAATATTCAAAAGTGTGAGCTGTAGCTCAAAATTTTGGGGAATAGGTCATCATGAAGATGATGGACCTTGGGAAGTTCTAATGAAAAAAAAAGAAAAAAAATAAGAGAAAAGGAAAAATAATAAGATGAAAGTAAAGGATATTCCAGAATTAGAGAACGTGAAAAGGGGACGACAAAGACTGAATGTGGAATATTAAATCAACTTAAAGTTACAGAAAATTACCATATGTCAAGTACTATATTGAGCACCATCTAAAAGAAAAACATGAAGCAGATGTCATCAAACTTCAAAAAATGCTTTCTCACACTGGCACCGTGGATCCACAACAGAGAAATGTTTGGTTGGACTTGCACCATGATTTTAATTTTTTTGAATCATTGCTAACGTAAAACTCTGTTAAGTTCATATAAAAATCTAGATTCTTGGCTTATCTTAAAAAATGGAGAATCTGGCAACATTGGTCAACATTCTTGCATGGAGTCTTTGTCAGGAGTTCAGCAGCAGCAGCAGAATCCCCACTTTAAGTGAATCAGTCCCCAGTTTGCTATAATCCATTTTCAGCCTACTTCACTCATTTGTGTTACCCGCTCTGTCCATGTGGACTTATTTTACTTTAAAATCTGACATCCTTGCCAGGCACAGTGGTGCATGCCTGTAATCCCAGTGGCTTGGGAGGCAGAGACAGGAAGATTTCGAGTTCAAAGCCAACCTCAGCAATTTAGCCAGGCCCTAAGCAACTTAGTGAGACCCTGTCTGTATATAAAATACAAAAAAAAAGGGCTGGTTATGTGGCTCAATCCCTGTTACAAAAAAAAAAAAAAAAATCCCTGACTAAAACTCTGTCAAGGAAAGACATAGCCAGGCGCGGTAGGCGCAAGCCTGTAATCCCAGCATTTTGGGAGGCTGAGACAGGAGAATCGTGAGTTCAAAGCCAGCCTCAGCAACGGCGAGGCGCGCTAAGCAACTCAGTGAGACCCTGTCTCTACATAAAACACAAAATAGAGCTGGGGATGTGGCTCAGTGGTGAAGTGCCCCTGAGTTCAATCTCCAGTATCAAAAAATAAAATAAAAAATAAAAAAGAAGGAAAGATATTTGCATAAATCATAGTTATTATGTGAGGTAGAAGTTTAAATCACTGTAGAAAACATATCCATTCAGTAACCATTTCCTGAGTTCCTAGGACTCCTCAGGCATCTCCTGCTGGGGAAATACTGGTGCCTGGGCTTCAGGAGTTCACATTCTATTTCAAAGGACATGAGAAGCAATCACTGTACGCTGAAAATGCTGCAGTTGAGTTACGTGTGCAGGACAGTGTGACCCAAGGAATAAGTGATTACCTGTACAGGGTCAGGGGTGGTGAAAGAAGTAGCTCTGAACCGATTCTCCTTCCCTCACTCACTCACCTTAGCCTCATTGGCCACCTCGTTCTTCTTTGACAGCACGGGGCACATTTCCACAGTAGGGTCTCTGTATAGACTCTTCCCTCTGGGTGAAATGCTCTGCCTTTAGATACCTACATGAATAGTTTCCTCACCTCTTCAGTCCCTTCTCAAATATCCCTTCTCAATAAATGCAACCCAGACCCACCCCTGCCACAACCTATCTCTCTTATACTACTCTGCTGTCTCTTTTTCTCCAAAATACTTAGCTTTATAACATACTAAATAATAAACTTATGTATTACATCCCTTGATTATTAATGGTCTATCCTCATTATAATGTCAGGCCACAAAAGCAAGAATATTTGTCTAGTTTTCAAACATTCTGAGCACCTGGAACAGTACCTTGTACAGGAGGTACTTATAAAGTATTAGTAGGATGAAATGAATTAGCTCTGTGTCAATTTATCTCTGACATACTGCATCACTATGTAATACATCACAGTTCAAACTACGATGTGACTTTTTCTTCTCTTCCTCATAATGAGGCTACACATAGATATAATGCATCACTTTCTGCATGAAAAAATGGTAGCAAAAAATCTGTGTATCAGTATAAAACATATTGAATAACTCTTTACTATTCTTACATCATTGATCATTGAAAGCTGAAAAATAGGAGAGCAACTTGAATAATTAGAACTGAGATGTTTGGGAGAGGAGGGCAGATGATACAAAAGGCACCTTGGTCAATCCTAACGCTTATCGACAAATTTTTTACAACTACTGATCTAGAAAATTAAACTAAGTATCTTTTAAAATCTTTATAATTCTATTATTCTTTTGCTTCTACACAAACTTAGCGAACTGTTTGCTCAAAATTTGATCCCTCACTTTTTATTTGTAACCCTCAAATCTGAATTTGCACTTCTCTCTGATGACCCAATTTCCTATTTTTTTTCTACAACTACTTCAAAACATGTCCACATGCATATCCCACCATTAGCTGATGTGTCAAAACCATGTTCATCCTCATAACCCTGCTTTCCACTCCTCCTTTTGCCAGTTACTTAGAAAACTTCTCTCTTCCTCCAAAGCCTGAGTCAGTCTCTGGACCCACCGCTTTGCCTTTCAAATTTCATCCTTTGTATTGTCCTTTCTTTTCCTTCTCATTGCTGTCACCCTTCTTCATTCGGTCCCTTCTTCGCTCCTGGGTCACTTAGCCAACATCCTAAATATTTTCCTGCCTCTCATCGTATCTGTGCTTCCCTCTCTAACAACCCTACATCTATTTTTGAGATCTAAGTACTCTTAATGCCTCAAAATCTTCCAAGGAGTCCTCAATTCCTACAGAGTAAATTTTAATAAACAAAGCTACAGCCTGGGATATGAGATCTTTCAAGACCCAGTTCATTCTTTTATCTCCAAATATCCCTTCCTTCTTTTGGATACATCCGACTTACTGAGTACTTTTGTGGTTCTTAATACAAGAATAGATATTTTACACAAAGGAAAAGTGAAAGGAAAAATAGTTTAAGAAAATGGGAATTAAGGAATAATTGTGAATGGTATTTTGATAGTTGTTACAGTGAGGAACTCAGATATTTTCCCTGTGAGCCTCTTTCTTGATAAGCATATGTACCTTACTTTGGTAAGCCATTATCCTAGGTAGTGAATGACTGGTATCAGATATCTCAATGAAAGAAAAAGAACCCAAAATCTTGAGTGGTCACCCTGTGAAGAATGTTCTCCACTTGTTTCTACAGGGAGCCCCGCAAGGTGGTCCTGCACAAAGGCTCCACTGGCTTGGGCTTCAACATCGTGGGCGGGGAAGATGGAGAAGGTATTTTTGTATCTTTCATTCTGGCGGGTGGACCAGCAGACTTGAGTGGGGAGCTCCAGAGAGGAGACCAGATTCTATCCGTGAGTATTTCTCTTTAATCTTTATTCCCTCTAAGTCTGACATTCCAAAAAAAAAAGAAAGAAATTCACTTGAGTTGCAAAGGAAACATGGATGAGAGCATTATTGCTTCTGGTGCTTGCTATTGCAGTTTAAATGATGCTCAGGTGTGTGATCCATGAAATCCTTACAATAAAGGTAAAAGTGGTTATATTTTAGATTTTCTGAAACATTTCTATGCAAAGAACATTGAGAAGCATGCCTTTTTCAAACTGTACATTACTTGTCTTGTGAAAATACAAATTTTTCTGCACACTTGTCACCATAATCTTAAAACTGCACATTTATAATATGTATATTTTGGTGCATATAACTAAGTAAGAAAATGCCTGAGGTAATGCTATACACAATTTGGTGATGGTGACAAATGGTAGCAGCAGCATCATTACCTAAGTTCAAGAATCACCAGCAACAATTTGTTAAGCACCTATTATTTACCAAGCATTTTATAAAAGTAATGTTTAAGACCACTTTACTAAGGTACTATTGACATACAAAAAGCTGTATATATTTAACATATATAGGTTAATGTTTGGAAAGATGTATATACCTATGAAACCATCACTACAATTTAGGCCATAAACATTTCCATTACCTCCTAAAGTTTCTCCTAGCCCACTTTGATTTTTAGTGTGTGTGTGTGTGTGTATATATGAATACTTATATGACATCTGATCTCTTAACACAATGTTAAGTATACAATAATGTTGACTATAAACACTGCCATAAGGTAGACCTGTAAGTCTTATTAATCTTGCATAACTTAATTTTTGTTTACTTTTGGGTATTGCTGCATGTTCAGATGAAGAGAATAAGTTTCTGAGAGATTAAGTAACTTGTCAAAATTTACCTAATTAATCTAAATAATTAATACATACCAATAAAAACAAATAAATTTAAATCTACTAATTAAGCTGGATGTGGTGGCACATGCCTGTAATGCCAGCTACTTGAAAGTAGAGTTAGGAGGGTCACTAGTTATTAGCCAGCCTGGACAACTTAGTGAGATCCCGTTTCAAAATGAAAGATGAAAAAGGATTGGTGATGTAGCTCAGTGGTGGAGTGCCCCTGGGTTCAATCCCCAGTACTGCAAAAATAAATAAACATATAAAAAATGTTTACTAATTAGAGTCAAAACTGGTATTTGAATATTTAGCTTTAATGTCTGTCTAATTATACCTTCCCTCTCCCTTGCCACCCCTTTATTCCTTTTGCTTTTCCTTTCCTCTTTCTTTCCCTATTTCCTTTCATTTGTTAAATATTTATTGACTGTTTCTTTCTACTGCATCAAGCTACCTCCCTGGCACGGGAGGTAGTTAAATCTATTGTGAATTTTCATACCTATATTAGAATTTTGGTAATCATGCAAATAATGGAAAATTATATAGGAGCTGAGTTTTATGGATGAAATTGTGGCTCATAACTCAGTGAAGCAAAGAGTTTTGGGTTTTCATTGTATACTCAGAAAAAAACTTGTTTTTATTTAATAGCTGATTTATGGATAGAATTTTCCAAATGACCTTATATTTGTTAGCCATTATTTCAGCCCCTTAAACAAATGAGCAAATCTCTTTCCCTCCGTTTATTCCTCTCTTTTGCTCTCCCTCTCCTCTCCCTCCCTCCTCTCTCTTTCTCTCTCTCTCTCTCTCACACACACACACACACACACACACGCACACGCACATGCACACGCGCACACACACACGCACGCACGCACAATTTCCCAAACAGTATACAGTTAAACCGAGTACAGATGATGTCCAGAGTCTGCACGGATGGCCTTGCCTTGTGTGTTCTTGTGGTTCCCACATAATCCAGGCCTCTGCCCACACCTCAGCCTGCAGATCTCTAGAAGGATATTAGGTATGGAAAAAATAAGAAAAGATTCCATGCCAGGACCTTGTTCTGCCATCCAAGAGCTAAACTACTTCTTCATCACTTAAATACATAAGGTATAACTGGCCGCTCTTAAATCTTATTCCTCATACATGTTTTCATGTCTGTCTTTCTCTACTAGGTAACAAGCTGCCTGAGAGAAAGTTCTTTGTTTTATATGATTTTGTATCCTCAATAATTATAACAGCACCTGGCACATAGCATTCTCTCAAAAAGAATGTTTATTAAATCAAAATGTTTTGGATAAATAGGGTGACACTTTAAGAAGTCATTATAGCCTGAGATATTGACTCTAAAATTCTATCTAAAATATACCATCTTCATCATCCTGACTTAAAATCTGTATAGTTGGGGATCACTGTGTCATTTCATCCCAATCAGCATTTATATTGTCATAGCACATTTTCAGACTCAAAGCACTTTCACATTTATGAACTCTAGGGATCCTCAGAGAAACTCCTACTTTGCAGATTAGGAAAAGAATATTCAGAAGGGCTAAAGGATTTGTCAAAAGCCCCATAGCAACTGACTATAAAGGTGCACTCAAAATCATGTCTCCTGACCCAAAGTTAGTATTCTTTCTCTTCAAAAGTACAACATCCCTTCAAAATTCTGCCAGTAGAGTCCTAATCAAGACCTTCTTGGTACGCTGCTCTGTGGGAACCTCACAGCCAGGACCACATAGAATTGTGAAGGACTAGTAGTTACATGGTACTATTGAGTCAATCATTATTTATAACAATTTCATTTTACAACATCACTTTGCATTATTATGCTCAGTTTAAGGATAAAGAAACAGGCACAGAGGTGTCATTAGACTCTACCTCTGCTGAAGTAAGAAGTTTAACAAACCATAGGCTGTGTTTTGACCTCCATATATGTGGGAGAAAAGGGATGACTTAATAATGCTTTTTGGCTCAATGAAGAAAATTTACAAGTATTTTGCTTTCAAAAGTAGAAGTATCTATTTAAATTTAACACCAGGACTATGTAGTAGGTAAGACAACCAACCAGTATTATAGTCTTATTAGAGATTGCAATTTATAAAACATAGCAACAATTTCTAAAATTCAGATAATATATCCTTTGTTAATGTATAGCATTTGCAAGGACATTATCTGCCTTTTTCATTGAAAGGCAGAAGAGAACACTTTTTTATCCTTTTATCTTCCTAAATTTAGCCTCTGGCTAGTAAGTGGCTAATTTAAAGGCTATTCTTGGAATTTCACTGGTTATCAATTATAGAAAAATATACACAGGCTCAAGAAGCTCAGATACAAGATGGAAAGAAAAATGTCATTATCAGCAATGGAATATGAAAGATACAATATTTTGCTTCTGCCGCTTGCACTGGACTTTAAGGAGAAGTTATATATATTCCTGGGGGAAAAAAAGCAAAACTCTAGCAATCGAACTTTATTACATGTCACTGGATCATGTAGGATTAATTTGCAAACAAATGACACCAGTAAAGTTCAAACAAGGGAAACAATCCCCGAGGAAGAGAGCTGGGGGCAGGAGTACTTCTCTGCTCTCTATTGTTCTGCATAGATAAGGGATTCATGTAATAGATAGTCACCTTACTAATGAGGAGCAGAATGTCCATTCCAAAATTATTCTGCCATGCAGACTATAAACTCTTCCTAAATCATAAACTTTTATAAAAGTACCACATAACCATGTATAAAAAAATACTCTTGTAAGATAGTTTGGGTTCTTCCTCCTTTGAGACAGGGTTTTAACTAGATCCACATTTACCAAGTGTGTTTTACAGAACACTGAAACAGCAAAATCGTAATAGGTTGCTACTGTAATAGGTTCCTTAGTATCAGGTTTCTTCATTGAAGAACTTCTCCAAAACATCATTTTTCCAGTATGCAAAGGGAATCTCCTACAGGAAGATAACATATATAGTTTACCAAAATATTTTTGATTACCAAACCCTTACATAAGAAGTACTTCACAGGACACCAGAGGTGGGAAGTGCTTGGGTAGATATTTTTATAGTTCCCATAATTGACTGTTTCCCACTTTCTTGCCTACACAGAAACTGAAGCTGGACTTGCACTATGTTCTCAGATTGTGGGCGCCATCTAGTGTTTGTGTATTAGCTAAACACATTGCATGGCGAGGAGTAGATGGAGATTACCCAGCTCCACTATAGAGATTTATTTATCCCAGGCCTCTCCCTTATCCCCACCAGAGCTCCAGTACTAAGGTAGTTAAGACACTGAAAGATAAAAGAAAATCATCACTTCAGGCTACATTCTATACATGTATTGTGAGTGATCTTTTCTCTCTGATTTTCCTTTCATGTATTCTATTTTTCAGGAATTTGTTGTAGAAAGAAATCCAATAATTGAACAGTCTTCTTGAGGTATTCATGGAGGAGAATTTAGGGCATTCAGCAGGCAAGCACAGTAACTAGTGCAGTAGCCTCCTCAGGCATTCTTCCTGCAGAGGGAAAGATAGAAAAGCTTCTGTTATTTGTTTCAATGCTTTGTTATGAAAAAATGTGGAACAGCACACTAGAAGCAATACCCCTGGGAAGATTCTTTCTGTCTCTCCAAGCAATTTGAGTTTATTCATTCCTCAAGAGTATAAGGAGATACCCCAGCTGCCTTGTTAACTCCAAAGCTCCTTCTTAATGGACTTTATGTGTTTAACTAAGTGTGTTCCAAGATGCATTTTGGGGAGCATGAAATTTTGCTGGAGGTGAAATGCTACAGTTATTGATGTGAAGTCACCACAGGAAACTGAATTTTCAAATTAGAATTTAAATTGCATCATTGGTTTACAAAGAGCGAGTCACAGTTCATCTGGGTGTTGCAATAACTTTCAGGTTTGCTGTCTCAGGTTACTTTCAGGTTTAGAGCTATGCACTTGGAAAGGACTTATTTGCCAAACACTCACTGTTAAGTTATTCAAATGGAATGTGAGCACTGTACACTACTTAACACCTCTGGGGGGGGGGGGTTTCTGATAAAGTCTTCCCTATATTGTTATCTCTAAATCCCTTTTGCTATTGTGGCTGAATTACATCCTCCTCCCCTGACTCAAAAAATATTGATGTCCCAAATGCAATTCTCTGAATACTTGTTTTGAGGGCTTATAAACCCCATCCCTTCCAGTCACTGTGCCACATCCATCCTCTCCAGCTCTTGCTCTCAGCCTCAGGGAGGAAACTGACTTTCATAGATTGCAGTGCTGAGGGTTTCTGCTTAAGTGACTAGTTACTTCTCAGTGTTATTAGAACCAGCACTCCTTATGGTACCAGACAGGATCTGAACCCCGTGCAGAGGTAGGGACAAGGGCCACCTCCACAGGTCTGTGCAACATTTTCCCCTTTCCCCACAGAACATGGAATTGTAAATCAGAAATCCTACCAAACCTTCCCTAATTAGTTATTCATCTTCTCTCCTTTCACCTTAAAAGTTGGAGTCACCAAACTCCAACACAACCCTTTCCCATCCCCCTTCAGGAACTGGTCTCATTCCCAGCTCTAGTCAGCCATGACCAAGCAGTATTTCTTCTGTCCTAGCTCTACCCTCTCTGCTTTCTCCCCTAAAACAAAGGCAACAAGACTCAGATACCAACACTAGCTGACATAACTTTTATATTTCCAAACCCCAATAATTCAACATCTATATCCAGAATAAGGATAATTTCAGTTTCCTCCAAGAAAATGGATATCTACATCCTTTGTATACAACTTTTTAACCCAAAGTCCTACCTTATAACTTTGCTCAAATAAAAAAGAAAAAGAAACCAATATTTGCAGAAGGGAATACTAAACATCTTTAACTTGAAAGACATTGACAACATGTACTTTTTATGAGTCCCCACCCTGCCCCTATTCTTCCCAAGGTTTCAAAATTGTTGAGGTTCTGTGCAGCTGCAGCACCCTGTTAAACAACTTTGAAGTGGAATCGGTATTGTTTTTGAAAAGATACAGACTTCTTTTGCCAACTCTGAGCAGTTAAATTCAGATTTCTTTTTGATCCAGAAACCATGAAGAAGCTGCCTCCTACCCTGCAAACCAGTGTACTTAATCCAGGCATTTGTTCTGCTAAACCCACTGTATCTATATAGACACACTACTCTTCAGTCTCTGGCTTTTGCGTCTCTTAATTGCAGAGCCCACTTAGATATCTTCTCTACCTTGCCGAATTTGTCTTCTTGTCCAACTCAGAGTCCACAGTTCCCTGACCATGGGACTGCCCCAAAATAAAACAAACATGAACAGTGAAAAGTCTCCAGGGCAGAGATTTCCTCAACCTCAGATCCAGAGTCCAATATCCAGGCATCTGACTCTTTGTCTGGCTGCTATAGGATTCGGCTGATTCTATGTCTTAGTCCTCCCCACACCCCCATGGCTGAATACCACAGTCTGCATAATTTATAATAAATAAAGGTTTATATAGCCCACAGTTCTGGAGACTACAAATTCCAAGAACGTGGTGCCAGCATATGGTGGGGGCCTTCTTGCTGCCTCATAACGTGGCAGAGGGCAAATCATGGTGAGACAGCAAGCATGAAAGCCCCATTGTTTCTTCTTCTCATAAAGCCACTAATACTATTTATAGGGTCCCCAATCTCAAGACCTCATCTAATCCTAATTACCTCCCAAAGGCCCCATTAGTATATGTACTTAGAGATTGTTTCTAACACATGTGATTTGAATGCATTCAAATCACAGCAGCCTGGCTATGTCTCAAAGGTCCTTTATTTCTATTGATTACCCATTACATACAAACTTCCCATGTCACACATCTTCCGGCCTTTAAAGACAGCAAACCTTTAAAACCAGCGTATTTTATCATGTCTTTCTCCCCTTTCTTAAAAACTTTTCAGTGAAAAATAATTCATGATCCAATAAAAGATCTGAGAAATCTTACAAAAATACAGAAATACTACCAAAGCAGTTTCTATCTTATCAACTGGGTTTTTGTTTTGTTTTTTCTTTTGTTTTGTTTTTTTCTTTTTTGTTTTGTTTTGTTATATTTAGGAACACAAATTACCATCAAATGAAACATTTTTTGGAAAATTTGCTTTAAAGTAATCTCCAGAAAAACTCATATAGGAAAAATTTGAGAGGAACATTTTTACCTTAAAATCTTGTTTGCAGAGATTAGCAGCATCTGCTATGTGTCCAAACTACTAGGCGCTGAGGACACGTTTTTTAAAAAGTTTGTGACCTTCATTAGCCTTATGAAGGGAGACAAACACATAAATATATTTTTTCGAATATTACACAGAAATGCTAATGGGAAGTTCCTGGGCCCATAGGGCTACAATTATCCCAGCCTGGAGTATGGCAAGACTTCTTGAGGAGAAGCTGTCCAGCAAAGAGGGCCTAGAGGAAGCAGAAACAGTAGGGAATTATAGAAAAAAAAGTGTCATGGTCACTGAATACCTGCTTAGTACCAAGCATTGTGCTGGATACTGCACTGTGATTTTATTGCATTTTCCCAACAACCTTGTTGGCTTGAAGACTCAAGGAAATTAAATAATTTGCTCAAAATCACACAGATAATTAGCAGTGACAGTGGTACTTGAACTGCCATTTTTTCTGGTTTCAAAGCTATGTTCTTTCTGCAGTGCCGGCTTGCTGACCTCAATAAAATGGATTTTTAGATCTAGGGTATTAAGAATAATTAATTGCTTCTTCTATTTTTTTTTTTTTTTTTTTTTTTGGTACTCAGGATTGAACTCAGAGGCACTTGACCACTAAGCCACATCCCCAGCCCTATCTTGTATTTTATTTAGAAACAGGGTCTCACTGAGTTGCTTAGTGCCTCATTTTTGCTGAGGCTGGCTTTAAATTCACAATCCTCCTGCTTCAGCCTCCCAAGCCACTGGGATTATAGGCATGCACTACTGTGCCTGGCTAAATCCTCTTTTAATAACAATCAATATGGATATTTTTTGAGTTTTGCCACAGAGGGGAAGAGAATGAGGTAGTAACTAGAGGATACAGTTTATAAAAGTGTTCTGTGTTGATGAAGATGATCCAGTATAGGGGGTGGAATTGGCAGTTTATTTAGCAATTCATATAACTATATGCAATCTTTTTTATTAATTCTTTGATTTACTGAATATTGCCTCTTGATTTGTTCTTTGGTAAATACTTAAGCCCTGGACAATGCCAAGCACATCATAGGTGGTCATTGAGAACATGACTGTCAAGTACTAGGCGAGATTCTATAGGGAATTGAGAGGCAAAATCAGACCTTGATTCCACCTTCATGGTCTGACAGTTAGTGGAGTGTAAAATGTGAACATGGTTATGACCACTCTCAACGACTAGCACCTACGTGAAAAGAGACAGTGAGTATCCTATAACAGCAACCTGATCATATATGAGTTGCTTCTCTCTTTATACCACCCTCAATTTCTAAGAGAGACTTTGGCCCTTGCTCTGCTTTCTAACTCCTACTCAGGTTCTGAAAAACTACAGAACTGGAAGCAGCAGAAATCGTGAGTCTTCAAGTGTGAACTTCCCAGCCAGTATGTTGGTCAAGGGGACCCTCCTCCTGACTCATGCAGTGTGGGAAAGGGGAGGAGAAGAACACCTATCTGAGACTCAGACTGAGATCATGGCATGCCAAGATTTAGGAACAAAGAGTTAAATACAGATTCTTTGCCCTCCAGGGCCAGTAGGAGATCAGAGTTGGGAATGATAGAGACAAATCTTGAATGAGAACACAGTGAGGGGCCTAAGGAACTTGGGTAGTGCTCAGAGAAAAGGAAGAAACTCTTGACAGGAGAAAAGAAAACAGATAACCAAGCAGATGCTACAACAGCTCATTTTACCTACAGAAAAGCTTTATTGTTTCCATGGAAATCCCATCAAGGGAGATTCATGCTTTGAAATTTTAATATCTGAAACTGACTGCAAATCAAAATAATCAAGAGCTGAGAAACAGCTTAAACCAAAATAGAAGATGTGGTAAAAAGAGGAAACCACTTTGTTTTAATCTCTCATATAGCCAATTTGTTATTTAAAACACTAATAAATTCCCCACATTCAAATAGCACCTTATCTTCTTATCACCTTATCAGTTAGTGAATGACAGAACTCAAAGAAGCCTTCCCTGAGGGGAAGGGAAACTTCTTAGAGGTTTTATTCTGAATTTTTCCCTGAAACATTCATTTTTTAAGTTGTCTGTTTTATCTATGATCCAGCCCATTGCCTCCATTATCCAGTTTAAGTAATTTTTGGTAGAAGGATACCAAAAAACTTATAAGGGAATGACTAAATGAGATGAGTGAGTTGTATCCCAGGGTAACATTTTTTACTGGAAAAAGCTTTGCCTATAGCTTATTTCTTTACAAAATAAAAACAATGCCAAGACTCATTTGTACAACAATGAACTAGTAAAATACCCCTTTCCTTGGTTCCCCAACCCACCTTATTTTCTACTTCAGGAGAAACCATCTCCAGGGATTCTTTTTATTGGAAACATTCACTCTTTTATCCTGCCAGTCCCAAAATATAAGTCAAATCACTCTGAAGCAGGCATCAAAGTCTGGACTCTCCAGCCTGATCCAGAGCTAACTTGTTACATATGAAATGCTTACATATCTTCAATCTAGTAGTATTACATGATATCAAGGACAATCTATTGTTTCTAATAGAACTTCCTCAATTACAGAGCAATTTTACATTTTCATTCTCAATGCAACCTTGAGATAGGCAGAGAATACATCATTATTACAACACCAACTTTTCATTAAAAAGACAAGTCTCAGGGGCTGGGGTTGTGGCTCAGTGGTAGAGTGCTTGCCTAGCATGTGTGAGGCACTGGGTGTGATCTGTAGCACCACATAAAAAATAAGTAAATAAAGTTATAAAAAATGTCTCAGGTTAAGTAGTGCACATAAATTGATAAGATTGAACAGAAACCTGAATATTTAGCTGCTCTTTTCTTACACATTTTTTTCCAGTTATTTTCATAAACTGGCATAGACCTAGAATTCCAGTAAAATGCAATATAGCACACAGTGCCTGGGATTGTTTCCTAAAAGTCCACAAGATGGCAGTAAAAGATTTTGCATAGAACTGTATGTGCCTGTTGTACTGTTGATTGTATTGAGTTCTAGTATTAAAACTGGGCAGATATTTAAAATATAATTCAGTGAATGAAAAGAAGATTAAAATTTGGAAGTAGCATTTGTGTCTTCATTGCTTGCTTTTTAAAAAATCTGTGCAAGTCTCATTTTTAAACAAAGTACTAGCTGTCGGCCAGTAGTCCCAAGAGCCAAAAATGCTTGAGAAAGTTCAAAACAAAACATGTTGCTCCTTTGGAACATTAGATTACCTGTTCTGCTTGAAGGAAAGAGAGAGGGGTCAATGTAAGGCCAGTAGTTAATCTTGTACATAATTTAATTTTTTTGATATTTCTCTATGTTCCAACTCTCCTAATGGACAACAATACCATGAAACAAATTTTATAACAATTCATTGCCTAGATCTCTCAGGTTTTGTGTGCAACATAAATTGCACTAAACTATAGCCATTTTTCACGTATTTTTCATTATTCTTCTTCCAAATTTATGATAGGATTCAGAAGGATGGCAATTATTCTTTGCTTTCTTCAGTCTAACTCTATGTTTAAGTAGGAATTGTCTTTGTTTATGGGGACCATGATCAGCAGACATGTGTAGTCATGAGTCAGTTGTCCCTGGAATTGAGAACATTTCTGTATCTAACATAAATATAATTGTGTATTCCTTAACACCTCAAGTATGTGTAGCAGACAGGTCTTAAGCCTTGAAAAGATGGTAGTGCCATCAACATGTAAAAAATAAAATAAAACTGAGTATGGGATATCTCTAGTTTTAAAGTTCTTTGGGCTCTCTC
Source organism: Xerus rutilus (assembly GCA_028644305.1). Classification (NCBI taxonomy): domain Eukaryota; kingdom Metazoa; phylum Chordata; class Mammalia; order Rodentia; family Sciuridae; genus Xerus; species Xerus rutilus. The sequence continues at coordinate 63,395,761 of CM053399.1, read as the reverse complement.
CCATGCCGCTTGATTTCTCTATCCCCTTTTCCAATATTATCTTCATATTCATAGCCATTTCTTATTGTGAAAAACTGCAACTCTCATTTTTGCTTACTAAAAAGAGACTTTATATTCACCCTGGGTGGCTCATCATGTTTTCTTCCTTAGAAAAATTCCGATACAAACTATTAAGATAATATATTTTTTGTTTCCTTACTTACATCTATTAAAAACCTTCTGTTAGGAAATAAGATAGCCACTCTGTTCATTCATTTATTTATGCACTCTTCCCTGTCTGTGACAACATTGATAGAACCTTCAAGCCATGCTATAGTTTGGAGTATAGTGATGTCTAAGTCAGGGATGGTATCCTCAAGCTGCTTGTGATCTATGAGGTACAGGTGTGTCTGTCTACACAGGACTGTACCAGAAGGAAAGTGGAGAGGGAAAGCAGTTCCTCAAAGGAGAACAAACTTCACCAGGTGATGTGAAGAGGATCCATGCTCTCCTTAGTAATGGAGAGAACATTCTAGATCCTCACTGAAAGCCTAAGATGAGCTCTGTCTTCATCAGGCCACATAGGAGGAGCATGAAGTCCACTGCAGAAGTAGATAAGGCAGGGGTGCTCAGGATGTAGCAACAGTATGACCCAATAAGATGTGAGGTACAGGAGATGAGTCAGGCCTCCGAATCCCAGGCCAAGGAATTACAACACTGGACTAGGGGAGGAAAAGCCAGCAGGTTCCAGGGGCAGCCAGTCTGTGACTCAGTGCACTCCAAGGAAACTCCTCTCTTCTTTCTCTGCAAAGTGAACTCAGTCTCTAAAATTCCTTCCAGCTCCAACATTCTAGGAATGCGTATGTGTGAGAGAACTTTGATTAAAAAAAGAGACACTGAAAGTTTCTGAATAATTAATGTTATGACTAAATACTGTATTAGTTCTAAC
>CM053399.1:63315130-63394333 GCA_028644305.1 Xerus rutilus | reverse complement strand
GAAGCTTGGTTTCCACTTACCACTATCAAGGGTGAACACTTGGAAAGCCCAGAAAGTTGAGTATTCCTGTGTGAATTAACATTGCTGGCTCTCTAAAGGATCTGAACTCAGACAGAGGAAATGATAAAGATCCCACACAGTGGGAAAATGTCCATGAAGAAGTGATTGCTAATGCCTATGAGATCACTAAAATGAAAGGTCATTGGCCTATCTCTAGCTAATTTAACAGATTTTTTTAAGAATCTTCAGAGACAACATCCAGTTTCTACCCTCATTAAAGACCTCTATGGAATAAATGAAATATTTCTAGCGTTCCTTGTATCCTGGCAGGGAATGGCATAACAGACCTTTTAAAGCTGCAGTTGACCCATGAAGAGGAGGCCTGTTTGAAAAGATCACAGAAACACTTGGGAATTTCAGAAGGAGCTCAAGCTTTAAAGCTGCTTATGTCATGGAAAAAGAGTAGTTATGGGATTGTACATGTCAAGATTTTAAATAAACTCGAATTCCTAAAACTTAAACAGGAAAGGGAGTTAATGACTGCCCTGTTTATTCAGCCCTCCAGCTATTATTTGCATCCAGATGCTAAATGATGCTTAATTTTTTGCAGTTCCTAAGTGACTACATCAAAGTAGAATCTTCAGTTCTACTTCGTGTGTGTGTGTGTGTGTGTGTGTGTGTGTGTGTGAAATATATAGACATATATATAGTTGTCGTGGGATCCAAAAGTATGTACGATGCAAGTGTTCATGTATTATAGAAATTTTGAATCTTGTAAGTACACACTTTTCTGTCTGGCTTTTACTTACTACATATTTTTACTATAAAGTAAATCACTGCTTGTTTTACATGTAAAAATAAAAGCACATACACCAAAAAAATGCAAAATAAAAAGAGTGAGTCTGAATCCTAACTCTGTCACTTGTAATTGTGAATTTGTGCAATTTATTTAATATCTCTGTTTCAGTTTCCTCATCAATAAATAAAATAATGACTATGTCTACTTACAGGATTGTTATGAGGAAGAATCAAGGTGATCCTTGTAGTATAGCATTTGACACATGGAAGGACGTGGCCAATGTTGGCTGTTGTTGGTGGTGCATCTGTAATGTCTTTCTGTAGAAATTAATGTGGACTCATCTGTGATGCCCTGGAAAGTGCCATCAGAATCAAAAGAGGCACTTACCCAATAGTAAGTCTGCAAATCTGACAGGTTTGGTTTCAGGTCCTGTGTCTACCATGTAATGCCTAGTGATCTGGAACAAGTCATTGAGGCTCACCCAGTCACCATGTCCCATGTGAGGGTCCATTTGTCATGGCTGCTGTCTGCTAAGTACTGCAGGTTCCATTGTACGCTCCATTGCAGGTACTCAAGCAGGAGCCAGTTGACAATCCATGGGGATTAAGAAAGTTTCCTGCAAAGATTGAAATATCTTTTATTAAATCTCAAAAGGGCCCTACCTATAACAAGTCTGTGTTTCTATTCTTGAAAAAATGGAAATCAAATTTGTCCTTACTTTCAAATTGCCTTCCTCAAATGGACATTCATTTCCTTTGGAATAGCATTTGGCCTTTCATGTTAACTAGATTCTTCTATTTCCCCAAAAGAAAAAACAAAAAGAGGAAAAGAAGGTGATTTTGGAATCAGAGAGGGTTTTGAGCCCTGCTTGGTACTAACTAGACAAGAGGCTCTTGGACAAGTTCTCCACCTTCCTGAACTGAGTCTTTTACTCTATATAGAACCAACAAGTCCTGCCTCAGAAAACTGTTAGGAGGTTTAAATGAGCCCTGGGCTATGGGTGCTCATCATGGTTCCTGAAATATCAAGTGGTCTAGCCTTCTTTGGGCAGTACCACCAGCAGTCCCAGTGCTCACAGCTCTGTGAGCTAGCCTCTCTAAGAGCAATAGAGCCTGACCTCTTAGTGACATTGTGCATCTCCTGCCAAGTGAAAGCTGACTTCAAGTGCATTGTCCACAATCTTGGCAGTGAACTATTCATTCTTATATCAGTAGTGTCCAGGGGTCTAGTGTCCTCATGTTCTTTCTGCCCTCCCTCAATGAAAGAAATCAGATAAAGCAGTTCACCTTGAGCTTGAATGTCAGGAAAGAAGCAAGCATCATTCCAACTACCTATATCAAGATTTTATAGTACTGTATACCGATAAGATCAAATTAACAAATTTCAAATGGTGGGAGTCATATTGTTATATGATCACTATATGATATGATTCTTAGGAACTCTTAAGAGAAAAGGATTTTAGAAAGAGTGGAGTGCTTCATAGCATTGTTTATTTTTACATTTCAAAGGGGACTACATGAGGCCATGATGTCCTTAATGTCTTCCTTTTATTGATTCCAGTATATGGCACAGCCCTTGGCACATTATAGGCATTCAATAATATGGAATGCATGGTTTTGAGGTCATGTCCTGCAACTGAGGAGAATCATAGAAAAAGTAAAATTAGAATTGGGCTTTCCAAGGATCCAGTGCAGCACAGCATGAGCTAACAGGAAGGAGCATTTCCTGCCTCTAGACAGCACAGGTGGAGGTTTGAAAGCCACTCGTGAAGGGTGCTGATGAGAAGCTCTTCCAGGGAGAAGCTGGCTTGGAAACTTTACCCAGCATACATTTTCCTGTCTTCATTTTAGTTTCCTTTAAACCCTTTGAACACATCCTCTTCTACAATCCTCTCACACTTTCACCGCACACTCCTAATCCTCTGCTATCTCACAAGTACAGTGTGTGTGTGGGGGGGTCAGTTTCTCTTTCTCTCTCTGTTGTTCTAATCTTTTGCTCAGTATATGTCACAGAACAGGTTCCAGCTCATTAGTTGACAACTTTAATGTTGTTCTCTTAAAATGGTCAAAGATTTGTTCTTTTCCTTAACAGCCAACAATAAATATGGATCTTAATGTCCCTTTCTCCATTTCCTGAGGCTAATATTTTCACATTAAACTCATATTTCAACCTTCTAAAACTACTCTGGAAAGAACCAGCCAGATTTCTTTTATGTTTTCTTCTTTAATCTAAAAAGCAAATGCCAGGAATTTTATACATTAGACTTTTTTTTTTGAGCTGGGAAATACCCCCAAAATAATATTTTTGAAAATATACCTTGCCATTCACATTTAAAACTATAAAATTGAAATTTTATTTCAGTGGTATTAGGTTAAACCATACAGTTATTTTTCTAGGTCAAGTCAAATGGGAATTTTGTAAACACAAAATAATACAGATTTATATTTATATTTATCTGGTGTCTATAGAGTCCTCACAAATGTCTTGGCCCTAGAACTCTTAGGTAGGGGCACAGCCATAGATTACAGTATAAAAGGAGTCTCCAAAAGGTTCAGACCAAAAAAGCAATCTTCATTGGTTATTTGAAAAGAATGTTTAAATAAAACAGAAATATCTTTCAGTTTACCATATTAAGAGCAACAGCTACCATTCATTGAGTAGGTCTTATATGCATCATTTATTCAGTCTTCAATATAGCCTTCAGCTCTTTTGAAGTTGATGTTCGTATTATTAATTCATAGGTATGCAGAGCTAAGATTCCAATCTTAATTCTGCATGAAAAAAATATTCTTTGCTTGCTATTAAACTACCCCTTTGATTTCTTTAAAAATAAAGAAAAAGAAAAAAATAAACCAATTCTTTGAAATGCAATATGCAATACCAGTTATCATCAGCACATGGTATTGCATATTGATTGAGTTATTTGCATAGAAGTTTTTATTTTCTAGAGTTAGGTCTTTGAGATGAAATCCTAGTAGGAGGCCCTCTGATGGACCATGAACACTCAAGAACACTGTACCTGAAAAAATGTGCATCCTGGCATAGGACCTGAACTACATTAAATCTCAAATAGATGTTTCTAGTGATTTAATAAGTAAATAAACAAATGATTTTTACAATGGGAACTGGTACATAGCTCTTTGCAAAAACAAACATCCTACAGTATATATGTATTTTTATCCATAATATCAATCACAGAAATGTAATTTTGAATAGAAATTCAGAGATCCCCTTGCACAATATTTTTGTTTCATTGTTTCATAAATGAAGGAACTAAAGCACAATGTTGTAGAGTTAAGTGATGACAGAAACTAGAGCCCTATCCACAGAGCACTTTTAGCACTTTTTTCTTTTTCTTTTTCTTTTTTGTTTTGTTTTGTTTTTGTTTTTAGATATGCATGACAGTAGAGTATATTTTGACATATTATACATACATAGAGTCTAACATTCTAATTAGGATACCATTCTTATGGTTGTACATGATGTGGAGTTTCACTGTGGTGTATCCTATATGAACATGAATTGGAAAGTCTACTCTCTTTCCGATTCCCCTCCGCCTCCCTTCCCTTCATTCCTCTTTGTTTAGTCCAATGAACTTCTATTCTTCCCCACTGGCATTCTTGAGAACACACCTATCCCTGGATTCTGCCACCTATCAGGACATAAAAGGGCTAATATAAAATAGTGAGTTACCCTAAATTATTTATATCTTAAACATAGGACATATATAGATATAAAATATACACATAAGTAAAGAATTATAACACTATCTATTCTTTAGAAAAAAAGTTACTTGTTTTTATGGCAGACAGCATTTGATAGAGATCCACATTAGTCAGGAATTTCTAGATGTCAAGAGAAAAATAAATACCAGATTTTGTTTTGAAAACCACACCCATTCACTAATCCTCAAGTGAATTAGTGCTCTGAAAAGAAATCTACATGGTCAGATACTCGCAAGCCAAAAAAATAATTTTTAAAAATCTGAATTCATAAAACAAATACTTTTCATACATATTCCTGTAAAATACATTGCAAATTATATATTTTCTTGGTGTTTTATGCATTTATTCTTTCAAAAAGCCATACTTTTTCTGGTTTACCTCACTTTCTCATTATACCTGACATACAAGAGAAAAGCAATATTTAGAAATAATGTATTCCCTGCAAATGGGAAATATGCATACATAATCTTCTGTCATCTAATATTCACCGTTTTCACATGTCTCCAAATGTGGCTTTCCCATAAGTGTTTCTTCAACCTGCATTTTGTATCTAAAGTCTATAGAACTCCCAGTACTAATAACAGCAAATCTTAACAACACAATGATGTTTTATGTTTTTAAGAGGAAAGGAGATGCTAACACAGGATGGATGAGAAGTGGGAGTTACAATTGAGATGATGTAAACCTTGAGCTATGCATGTACCCAAAAGCCCTAAATTGAGCTGGTGCTAGATAAGGAACAAGGGGCAGATGGGGAAGCAAACTTGGGATCTAGAACCTTCAGCTCAGAATGATGACAAGAACCAGTTTGAACATTCAGTGAATTCTTGATATGCAGCATGTCTCTACATTAGGTAGGACTTCAAAAAAAAAAAAAAGTTTTAAAAGCAGCTCCACAGGGCCCTTTAAATCCTAGGGAGCTTTCCCAGAACCCTAGATAGAAAAAATCTTAAGGCTTATTCTTAACTTTTAGTCACAGAGCATTAAATATAAACAAGACAGCTTAAGATAGCTTTTCAAAGTGCTAGAGTGGATAATAGTGCAATTTCAGTTTTTTCAGGAGCAAGTAAGTATCTCTGGTTTGCCTGTTTTGACAGCTAACATGGCATTTTAGTTGTATTGATGGAATTATAAAACCTTATTTTTTATTAGTTTAATTATGAAGTTATAGAAAGTCAGTTTAGACTTCAAATGGGCAATACAATTACAGAAATTAAATGGTAAATAAAGTCAGTCATAGACTGTCCTTCCAACAAAACAAGAAAAATCAACTAGAGAAAGAGGATGCATGAAGAAAGTAGAGGCAGACTGGTCAGAGTGGGTAGGAGAAAGACAAGAGAGATGAGCAGCAGGAGAAGGGCATGGAGACAGCTCAGCCACAGAGGAAAGGTAAGGAAAGAGGAAGTGAAGGAACTGTAGTCACAGATGCAGAGACAGACCAGGAGAAAATCACAGAGGTGAGACCCTGAGTCTGGGAAAGGGAGGGACAGGGAGGAGGAGAACAGAAAACTGAAAATGAATGATCCTACCTTTGCAGGGCAGTGTACGTGCTAACTTTTTTCCAGGTGGTAGGTGTTTGCAAAAGAGCAAACAGTACAGGAGGAAGCTGCATGCAATGCTAAATGGCAAAGGGGAAAGACAGAAAATGGAGATTTTTTAAATCCAGAATTACATGCCTGAGTTCCATGGAACTCCCAGTACTAATAACAGCAAGGACTACGCATGTATATTTTATTCTGATGCTGGCAACTGTTAATGCAGTAGATGGAGCTTGAGGGTTCCAAGTTCCCCACTCCACACAGCTTCCTGGGTTTCTTCCCTGTGCTTTATTGATTTAATGCTTGTTGGTCTCACAAGATGAGGCAGAGCCTGCAGTCAACCCTTCGCAGAACTGACCTCAGTGTAAAGTGAAGTACAGTTCAAGGAGGGAACTGGGCGAAGAGGTACTGAACTTCTTTCCAGGAATACTAAAAGGGTTGATGTTGATTAAGATGCTCTCTCTGGGGATTGTTGTGCTCTCTGTAATGATCTCGCAGCTGCTAAGAGGAGCTGGCCCCTCCACTGACCAATTGGATCTGAAGGAATTAGTCCCTAGAGACTGGACTGCAGCATCCCTGGAGAGGCATGTTTGTAGGGATGGAAAGCCAGAGTTACCCATAGAGATAACAGCACTAGCCAGTGCACGGCAGTGGCTGTTAAAAAGCATTCTTTCGTGATATTGTGGAGAAGGGGATGTGCTTGGAGGCAGGAGTCAATTCAGCAGCATGTAGTGCCATTGGTAGCTGTCAGAGACAAGCATATCACCTGCAGACTTAGAAATAGGCAGCATAGAGTGAGAAAGGAAAGTCTGAGTGTTATGCAGATAGGAGCTCTCCTAGTTTAGAAGCATTTGACCTTTCTGTGCCTCAGTTTCCTCATTTTATAAATTGACCTTAGCAAAGTTCTTGAGCGGATTAGCAATAACAAGCCTACCACAAGACTCTCTTCCTTAATATTTGACTGCTAGTATTATCTTGATTAATAACCTTCCACATTTAAATTTCTAGTCATAGTTTGAAGAAAGCTATTGAGCTAGATAACTTTCTATCTTCTTTCTTTATTCCCACTCTTTTCTTTCCACCTCTCTTCATTCTCTTTTTTTATTTTTTCCAAGTCTTCACTGAGCATTTACTTTGTGCTGGAAACTGAACTATGGCAGTGAAACTGATTTCTTGATAATGTTCCCTAATTAAAGTATTGTGTCTTCACAGCTCTCTGTTCATATCCAGTGCTCCAGCAACTAACCATGGAAACTCAGACTTTGTTGGGGAGTTGTTTTCTGTAGGGAGCAGCATTCTGTGCACTAAATTGGGAGGGCTGAAAAAGGGAATTGGTTAGTAATTAGAAAAGATTTAAATGGGGGCTGGGGTTATGGGTCAGCGGTTGAGCGCTTGCCTCGCATACGTGAGGCACTGGGTTCAATCCTCAGCACCGCATAAAATAAATAAAGATGTTGTGTTCAGCTACAACTAAACAAAATATTTAAAAAAAAAAAAAGATTTAAATGACTCAAAATATCTCCCTGCCTATGTAAATGGAAAATTTTCTGATGCTTCCAATATCCACCTGGGACTGATGGTAAAATACTGAGCGCAGCCTTGGCTGCTATAAGAAGTCCTAATATATGCTTGATAGAATAGACGAAGTGATGAAGGAGAAGTAATTCCTGGGAATAGCCATTTTTTCTCACTCTTCTGATTTTATGGAGTTTGCCTTTTCTGGAGACTTTTAAAATGATTCTATTACTTCCTCTGGTTCTCCTAGTGTCCAGAACATTTTTATAAAATCATTGATTCTTAGAGTTACATGGTGTGTGACCCACCGAACATTGTCAAAAGATGACCTGTCCAAAATGGCAGCTCCAACATAGAAAGCTCTGCTCTTTAGAGAAAGCTCTTTTGCAGATCCCTGCATGTCTCTTCCATTAGTACTCCTTGCCCCATCTTTTCTACTTTGACACCTTTTCATTAGTAGCTGCTGGAACTGGCCATCAAATCATTGGTGAGCTGGTTAATAATGTTTATTTAGGAGAACCAAAGTCTGTGAACCTTAAGACTTCTTCAAAGTCAAGGAAGAGATTTCATCTGGCACATGTGATTGCAGTTACCTTCAATAAAAATTGATGAGAAAGGCAATTTGTGTCACATCCTAGGGATACAAAAGGACTAAAGGAATGACTGGGGCTGTCCTCATGAGGATTAAGCTAATATGAATTCATAAAACAAACCATTTAAATGGACAAAGAAGGCAAATCACAGAACACTGTGTGTAATATGGTCTTTTTAAAAAAACAGTAACTATATGTTGACAGTAAATGTATGTTTTACACCTAAATATATCCACTCACTCACTTGTGCCAGACATCTACTAGATACTAGGAATGTAGGCAGGGATACGTATATATGTGTAGTGAATATGTATAAAAGTCATGTGTTCAATTTATTACAGTGGTTTCCTGGAAGTTAAGGTAGAAAAATATTCACAATTTCTACTTGCTATTCTTTTATGTGGATTTAATTGTTTAAAATGGGCTTGGCTTCTAACTTTAAATAATAAAAATAAAGAATTAAAAAGAACAAAACTCCACCTAATACTGCTGGCTTGTGAGCTGGTGGCCAAGTGCGTGGCACAGACCGAGAGCTAGGAAGGTGGAACTTGACCTCAACATGAGAGAAAGGCAAAGCTTCAGAAAAATCCTCAGAAATGGGAAACAGAACAGGGATAAGAAGAGATACATAGGGAGTAAATATTGGTATACGAATGTGCATGAAGCTTCTGGCTGCAGCAAAGTCTTGCTTAGGAGAAGAGGATGGGCAATGTAGGGCATTTAAACACTAGCATTCTCATCTGGACGATGGTACTGATGCAGTGAGTGATGCTAGCAAGCAATTCCTTTCCCTGGGCAAATAGCATCCCACCTATGACATGGGAAAGCTGGACAAGATCAACTCCAATGCTCTCCCACATCAGAGAAGTCTGTGGTGTCAACAGACTAAAGAGAGATGTTATAAAACCCACAGTGTGGAATTCCTTGAACATGAGGAGCAGAAAATTTCACATAACCCACAATTAGGAAGGAACACAGAAGAATAGGAGCAACAATGCCATGTGAAATGTGAACAGCAGTTTTGGAGAAAGGTGGATGGATGTAATATACAAGGTGAATGTCAAAGCAGTGAGCTTAGAAAGAAGTCAGACGAGAGATTAGAAGAAAAGGTAACAGACCAGTTAGAAGTAATGCATAATAATATCATGATAAATCAAAACTAACAAGTCCATAATGAAAGAGAGAGAAAGAGAGAAGGAATAAGGGAGAAGCCCTTCTCCATGGAATAATGTAAGCTAGTAGTTATAAAAGAAATAGAAAATTACAAAATCACCATTTTCCAAATCTCAATAAAATGACTGTTTCAGGCAAACACATTGAATAAATGCTTGAAAAATAGGGTGGCCAAAGTCAATTGGGAAAAAAAGGGTATTGACATGGTTTTTAAAAAGCCCCACATTGTGGTGGTGCATACCTGTAATCCCAGCAGCTCTGGAGCTGAAGCAGGAGGATCTCAAGTTCAGAGCCAGCCTCAGCAACTTAGTGAGACCCTAAGCAACTCAGTGAGACACTGTCTCTAAATAAAATGTGAAAACAGGCCTGGAGATGTGGCTCAGTGCTTAAGTGCCACTGGGTTCAATCTCTGGACTCCTCTCCCCCCACCAAAAAAAAGAATCCTCAGAAATTTGTTATTTTTGAACAGGAAAATTGCCTGTAGGATGAAGAGATTTGTTGGTCCTTAGCCAAGTTACCAAACAGCATCACCACAGTGAAGAAATCTCACATTTTGGGACTCTTGTCAGGAAGAAACAATCAGACAAATTCTGGCCTGAAATCTTAAAGAAAAAAAAAAGCCAATGGCATGAAATGAAAATGAAGGCTGTTTTCTAGATTAACAATATGTATAAACACATAACAACCAAATGTCTTGCATGAACCTTGACCAAATCCTGGATGTAAAATATATATATATATATATATATATATAAAAGATACATAAAAATCTATACACTTACAGAAGATAAGTGAAGAAATTTGAATAAGTATAGCATATTGAAAGGCATAGAATTATTTTTAATCTTGTTGGTTTTCTTTGATGTAATGATGACATTGTGGTTGCATAGGAAATACTTTACACTTATAAGATTCCTCAGTGACACACTACGTTGAAAGTGACATGATGTCAGCAACACGTTCAAAAGATTCAGAAAAAGTATATACATGTGAGTGTGTGTGCACGTGAGAGAGAGAGTGAGTGTATGTATATGTTCAGTTTGCCTGAACACAGGAAACATGTTTCCTGGGAACTTTTAAATAGTGAGGTGCTAATATAATTATGAGCAGCAATCAGATGCCAAGATACATAGAAGCCCAAATACAAAAGCTTATCATTCTGAGGAGCTATGATGAAACCACCATCTGCTGAGTCCTACACACAGCAGCCAGAGCTTGAGTTTTGCAATAATGGATTTTGACCAAGATAATTCCATTAATACCTTCTTCCTAGTCAAGCTTTTCAGATGCCTTAGGAATGGACCAAAAGACAATTTTATTTATCCCATTAAAATTGATTTCAAAGCTTATGAGCAATATCAACTGTGCAGGGGGAAAAAAAAAAGAAAACAAGAACATCTTCCATCTATATTACAATCTTACTAATTCAGATTAGAATATAAAAACCTAGCCAAATTAGTGAATATTATTGCTTCCAAATCTGCATATTATTGAAAACAATTCCTGCTTAATAAAATTTTGATAAGAATCTAGCTAATTGCATTTATTTTACCAAAGTTTCAGGATAGTTATGTGGAAAATGATGCTGATCCAGTGTTTCTTTTTGCAGATGCTATTGTACTTTTAGAAGGACCGTTTTTCCTGTGTACAACTGTGCCACCATTTGTAGAACATTTTACATGCCTGAGTCTTGCACAACTAAAGATGAATGCTGACCCCCAATCTGACATGTTAAAACAAAGATTAACCACTCCTCGTTTCCATACCTACCGTGTGAAGAACTACTGTTAGACTCTAAGTCACAAAGGGCCAGCCATCACGTTCCTCATCATTGTATCCCCTCAAATTAGCACAATGCCTGGCACAAGAAGAGACATTCAGTAAATAATTGGCAAATAGATTAATGTAATAGTTGAAAATCTTTTACTCTAGGACCCACTTTTTCTTTTTTTTTTTTGCTCTGGGCCTGAGGTGAGGGAGAAAATCAGGAAAATCACTCAGGACAAGACAATCAGGAAGCGGAGAGAGAACTCTGTTCAACAAGGACCAAATATAGACCCCAAAGGCAAGGCCTCAGGGACTACTTCTTCCAGTCATACCCTACCTGCCTATAGTTATCATCCAGTTCATCCATATCTGTGCATTAATGCACAGATCGGGTTAAGGCTCTCATAACCCAATCATTTCACCTCCAAACTTTCTTGCATTGTCTCACACGTGAGCTTTTGGGGAACACTTCATATCTAAACCATGACAGAAAGGAAAGGAGGAAAGGAGGGAGGGAGGAGATAAAGAAGGAAACAAGGTAGTAAACTAAGTGCTCTCTGAGGAACTGGCATGTAATCTGAGACTTGTGACTATAAGGGGTCACATATGAGAAGGGCTGGGAAGGAGCACTCAAGTCAAAGGGACCACTGGCCTAGCAGCTCAGGCTGGAGGGAACAGGCATGTAGTCAGAGAAGAATGAAGGCCCTTGGGGTGGGAGAATGTGAGAAAGGTGGATAGTGGTGTCAGAGTATCAGAGAAATGGGCAACAGTCAAGCAGTCAAGATGGTCACGTTGTGTAGAAAATGAAGGTCAGTCCACTAATTTCAAAATGGAGTCCATGCTGACCAAATTCAGAAGACTGCTATTATCAGCACCCATTAAAGAGAGAGTCTCAGCTTTAAATTCCAAGTAATTATTCCAGGTTTAACAAGAAGCCAATGGACACGTTTTTGCAGAGGAAAAGCATGATCTGATAATACATTTTGAGAAGCTCTTTCTTGCTGTTGAGTTGTGAATACATAATGGAGGGTGGGGGCAACCAAATGGAGAAGAGGAAAACCAATCAAGAGGCTATTATTGCCAGGTGTGGTGGTGCACGTCTGTAATCTCAGCCCTTGGGGAGGCTGAGACAGGAGAATCTTGAGTTCAAAACCAGCCTCAGCAACGATGAGGCACTAAGCAACTCAGTGAGACTCTGTCTCTAAATATAAAAACAAAATAGGGCTGGGGATGTTGCTCAGTGGTCAAGTACCTGTGAGTTCAATCCCTGGTACCAAAAAAACAAAAGGGAGAGAGAGGCTATTATTACAGTGTCCCTGGAAGAAATGATGGGTTAGCTAGAGAGACAGGGAGGAGTTGAGGAAGAGTAGATGGAATTGAAATATGGCTTGAAGCCAGAGTAAACACACCTGCTGATGGATCTGCATGAGGAGGTGGAAGTGAGAGACAGGAGTCAAGGTTCTTGGTTGAGTGGTTGGATTTGCTGAAAGTGAGAAAATTCTCCAGAAAAAAAGGTTTAGGAGAAAAATAAGTTTGATTTTCAGCATGGTGCCTTTGAAAAGTCTTAGACTTTCAGATGGAAATGTCATTTAAGTGGATGGATTTTTAAGAATAGAGGTGAGGGAAAAGTCAGAACTAAAGATACTAGTATCATCTTGTATTTGCATAATAGTTTACAAGTTTTCAACTAATTTTACTTACATATTCTCTTAGAGATAGTTGTTATTCAAAACCCATGAATCCTAAAAGTTATCTGCTGCACCTGAACCTATCATAAGCTGGGTTTGGGTAGCCAAATCATATTTTTATTATTTTTCATTATATATTTCAAAGTGATCTACCTTCTATAAAGGTTCTTGGCAAGCCAAAATATTTTTAAATTTTTTAATAAAATACATAACCTTTTTTTGCATCAGCAAGCCAAATTTAAAGAGGATGTTAATGTTTCACTGCTAAGATACATAAATATCCAATATCAATTTTTCATTTTGCCTGTGTTCCAAGAGAATGCTAGTCCTGAGCTCTCATGCAGCTACTGTCAGAAACGTTATCACTCTCCACCAAGTGTGACAGCCTCCAGAAAGAAAAGGGAACTTAATTAGAAATTTCCACTTCAATTTCAATTTATGGTTTATTCACTCTGAACATGCTGGAGGGTGTTTAAAAAGTTTGATGCTGAATGTTTGTTTTTTTTTAAGTTGTCAACAAAATACATATTGGGCATAGAATATATTTGTTTATCAGACACCAAGGGATATTAGGGATTTAGCATGACGCTATATTTCTTGATGAAGAAACTGAGGCTCAGAGAAGAAAGGACTCCCCAAAGCCAGTAAGCCATTAATAGGATGGGACTTGGACCCAGGACTCCTTCCTGCTAGGATAGTGTCCTCCAGAGCACCATGCATCCCCCTTCAGTGCCTACAACCCCAGCACTTCTCTCGGTCAACTGACCCTTTATTGAAATCAGTTTTTACTAGCCCAGGTCATCATCCTACCTTGTGTTTGCCAGGAGAAGAGTCAATAATAGCCAATAATTGTATGTCTCTACTGTACATCAGGCACTATTCTAAGTGCTTCCTGTGAATTGACTAACCTTGTGGAACTCTATGAAGAAGGTACACTTAGCAGCCCTATTTTGTACATCAAGTCTCTTCTGTATCTGGGTCCAACCTGATCAGGGCATTGGCCTTAAGAATACAAAAAAATCAAAGTGATTATCAACATTAATCTCTTTCTAACTCAAGGTAGGTATTCCCAATGGCTTGCAAAACTGTGGATGTCTGGCAGAGCAGACTCAAACATATCTAAAACAAAATACACTATCCTCTCATCCAGTCTCACTTTCCATCCTGTGTTCTTACCTTTAATCATCTTAAAATTTGTAACACCTTTCTCACCTCCCATTTCTAATCCGTTCAACACAAATATTACTTAAACCATTTTGAGTTTCCAGAAGTATTTGAGGAGGATAGATATGTAGAACTCCCTCTATGTTTCTCCCTCAGTCTGTACCTTATCTCCCACCTCCCTGCCATTCTTGTTTTCCTATCAAGCCGTCATCCTCTATCATTTGTAATACTGCAATCATCTCTTATTTGGTTAACCTACTTTGGATAATTTTTTTTTTTTTTTTTTTAGTACTGGAGATTGAGCTCAGGGGCACTCGACCACTGAGCCACATCCCCAGCCCTATTTTGTGTTTTATGTAGAGACAGGTCTCACTGAGTTGCTTAGTGCCACGCCCTTCTGAGGCTGGCTTTGAACTTGCAATTCTCCTGTCTCAGCCTCCCTAAGTGCTGGGATTACAGGCTTGCGCCACCGCGCCTGGCTACTTTTGATAATTTTTTTCTTCAACCTCAGCTTTTTACTCTTGCCAGGGTAATCTCCCCCAAACAATGGCTGAATCTCAAGAAATGCCCCTGTAAATCCCTCCCATGGCACTCATGGACAGAACTTACCCTGACTTTCAAGGACCACTCCTTCATTCACTATGTGTCCTCTCTGCCTCTCCATGTTCTAGGCCAGCCACTCTAGACTGTTCTCAAGTCACGATCAAGTGGGATATTTATAGTTTCCCTGCTTTCCTCACTAGTATGTGATAAGGACCACTTAATGCATGTGAATGTTTTTATTATATTTGTTTGTTTATGTCTCACCTTGTTCAATAAGAAATGTGAGGTGGGAAAACAGCTTACAAACTGTAAAACACTTTGGAGATGTTATTTTTAAGCCATAGAAATTGCTGAATTTATAGTCCAGAGATCCCTAGAGATGGGAGGACTTAGCACCTTCATTTTCCAGAGTGGTTCATTGGCCAGTCTGAGTAAGTTAGTGGCAGAGTTAGCAGTGGAGCCCAAATTTCCTCTTCACTGCATTGAATCACTTCAGAAATATGAAAATAGATTACGTTTTCCCTTTTGAGAAAGGGTAGTGGCTGTCTACATTTACTTAAGGCATTGGTAATATGTTTGTTCATCTTATTACCCATAGTCTCTGTGAATTAAGTACAAATAGTTTAGATTCTGTCCCAATTTCTTCCATGCTGCCCACCACCATATTCCACTTAGACCCCCAACTATGAAATAATTTTCTTAAAACAGTCCCCTGTGTTCTGTTCCTGACTAATTTTAATTGAAATCTGGTATCAATTACCAGCCCTTTCCCCTGGGCCACCCCTTTGTATTTTTTCACAATTAAGAATTCAGTTAAATTTGCAGCTCTTAGCTATTCTTATTCCAGGACAGTCTTATATCAAATCTATTCTTTGATTTTATTACTGCTGATCAAAGCCATTTTAAAGTCTTGGTTTCATAGATAATGAATATGCTATAATACAAACAGCAACTATTTATCAAGTACCTACCATGTGCCAAGTATTATGTTAAGAACATTATTTGCATTATCTCTAATCATCTTGACAACAGCCTAGCAACATAAGGATTACTATCTTCTGGTGCATGTGAGGAAACCAAAGTTCCAAGAAGTTAAGTAACTTACCCAAGGTCATAGAGCTAATAAATGAAAGGACCAAGATTTGAATGCTGGCCTTTCTAAGTCTAAACTTGGTGATATCCTCATGAAACTGTTTCCAGAGTAGGCAGGTGATGTGCGCCCAGATGGTAAGCCTCAGCAGCTACAGGTATAGTGGCTGCCTTAGGAAAGTATCTCCAAAGGGTCAATCCAAGCTTGTCTTGAGGCAGAGCTGTCAGTAAGCACATTTCCTGCATATTCTCTAGCTGTAACCACTCCTGGAGTCACTTCCTCCAGAAAACCTCATACCTCCTCATATCTTGACAGGGGCCCCTTCTCTGTGTCTCAGGACATCTGACCTTATTTTAGTTTACTTATGTGTTCATTGTCCTCCTCTGCACATCAAATTGCTTGACAATAGCTATGTGTCACTCTTCCCTGGAAAGGGAAATAACCAAAATGGATATTTTAAAGAAATTAAATTTATACCAGCATAGTGTTTAAATCTGGGTCCGACTGTAGACACACAAGAAAGAGTAGTATCCACACACTGAGCATCCATGTTGCCATCCTTGGCCCCATTTACATTTATCTGAGTCTCTGATGAGGTATTAAATGATATCAAGGTGCTAGAAATAATATCCTTATGAAACATCCAGAAATGGAATGGGTAGGTTAGGGAAAGACAGAGTTCCCCATCACTGGAGGTATGTGAGCAGAAGCAAATAGTCATTTGGTAAGAATGACAGAAAGATATGGAGAAGAGAGTAGAATCATTTAACCTGGCAAAGAGAAAACTTTCTTCACATATTACAAAGAGGATCATATAGAAGAAATGATATTGTTCTGTGAGCCATCCCAGGGTAGAACTGGAAACAAGAAATTAAAAGTACCAAAATTCTTTTTTATTCTTTTCTTTCTTTTTTTAAATCACTGGAGCTGACCCCTGACCCCAAATGAAATGGATTTCCCTGAAAGATAGTGAGTTCTTATAGTGTTAAGCCAGTGTTTAGCCAGATGATCCTTGTCCTGGGATAATGTAGTGAGCAGATATTACTCACTCATGCACTTGCTCATTCTCTAGCTCACCTTCTTGCATCTTCTAAATATACAGTTGTGGGCAAATAGTGATAGTTTGAGTTCTTCTTTTCCAATTTGTATCCTTTTAATTTCTTTCTTCCATCTAATTTTGCTCTGGCTAGAGATTCTAGGATGATGTTGAATAAAAGTGGTGAAAGAGGGCATCCTTGTCTTCTTTTGTTTTTTAGAGAGAATGCTTTCAGTTTTTCTCCATTTATAATAATGTCAGCCTTGAGTTTAGCATATATAGCTTGTGCAATATTAAGGTATATTCCTACTATCCCTAACTTTTCTAGTGTTTTGAACATGAAGGGGTGCTGTATTTTGTCAAATGTTTTTTCTGCATCTATTGAGATGATCATATGATTCTTGTCTATTGATGTGCTAAATTATGTTTATTGATTTCCATATGTCGAACTCACCTTGCATCCCTGGAATGAACCCCACTTGATCATAGTGAACTATATTTTTAATACATTTAAAAAAATTTTTTATAGTTGTAGGTAGACATAATACATTTATTTATTTATTTATTTATTTATTTGCTGGAGATTAAACTCAGGGGCACTCAACCACTGAGCCACATCCCCAGCCCTATTTTGTGTTTTATGTAGAGACAGGGTCTCACTGAGTTGCTTAGCACCTCGCTGTTGCTGAGGCTTTGAACTGGTAAGTCTCCTGTCTCAGCCTCCCTAAGTGCTGGGATTACAGGCTTGCGCCACTGTGCCTGGCTTATTTGTTTATTTTTATGTGGTGCTAAGGATCAAACCAATGCCTCACATGTGCTAGGCAAGTGCTCTCCCACTGAGCTACAACCTCATCCTCTTTTTAATATGCTTTTGTATGCAATTTGTCAGAATTTTTTTGAGAAATTTTGCTTCTATGTTCATCAGGAATAGTGGTCTTAAGCCTTTTTACTTTATGTGTCTTTGTCTAGTTTTGGTATCAGGGTGATACTAGCTTCATAGAATGAGTTTGAAAGGGTTACCTCCTTTTCTATTTCATGAAGTAATTTGAGAAGTATTGGTGTTAATTCTTCTTTGAAGGTCTTGTAGAACTCAGCTGAGAATCTGTCTGGTCCTGGGCTTTTCCTGGTTGGTAGGCTTTTGATGACATCTTCTATTTCATTGCTTGAAATTGATCTGTTTAAATTGTGTATGTCCTCTTGATTCAGTTTGGGTATGTCATATGTCTCTAGAAACTTGTCAATGTCTTCAAGATTTTCTATTATATTGGAGCACAAATTTTTTTCCAAATAGCTTCTGATTATCTTCTGTATTTCGATAGTATCTGTCATGGTATTTCCTTTTTAATGATGAATTTTAGTAGTTCTCTCTCCCTCTCTTTAATAACATAGCTAGAAGTTTATCAATTTTATTTAGTTTCTCAAAGAACTAACTTTTTGTTTTGTCAATTTTTTGAATTGTTTCTTTTGTTTCAATTTTATCGATTTCAGCACTGATTTTAATTATTTCCTGTCTTCTACTGCTTTGGGTGTTGACTTGTTCTTCTTTTTCTAGGGCTTTGGGATGTAATGTTAGGTCATTTATTCATTGACTTTCTATTCTTTCAATGAATGAGCTCAATGGAATGAACTTTCCTCTTAGCACTGCCTTCATAGTGTCTCAGAGATTTTGATATGTTGATTTACCACTAAGTATTTCTTTATCATCTCTGATTTTGTTGGGTATTCATACATCATTCAATAGCATATTATTTAGTCTACCACAATCTGATAGAATACATGATAGTATCTCTATATTTTTTGTATTTGCTAGCATTTGCTTTGTGACATGAGATATGGTCTATTTTGAAAGTGCATTTGCTTGTTGATGGATGAAATATTCTAAATCTGTCCATTAAGTCCATATTTTTTATTGTATTATTTAGTTATATAGTTTCTTTGTTTAGTTTTTGTTTGGAAGATCAATCTAGTAGTGAGAGAAGTGTGTTAATGTCACCCAGTATTATTGTATTGTGGTCTATTTGATTCTTGAAATTGAGAAGGATTTGTTTGATGTACATAGATGCTCCATTGTTTGGGGCATAATTATTTATGATTGTTATGTTTTGCTGATGTATAATTCTCTTAAGCAATATGAAATGTCCTTCTTTGTCCCTTCTGATTAACTTTGGCTTGAAGTTCACTTTATCTGATATGAGGAAGGAAATCCCTGATTGTTTATGCAATCCATGTGAGTGATATATTTTTTCCCATCATTTCATCTTCAGTCTGTGTATGTCTTTGCCTATGAGGTGAGTTTTTTGGAGATAGCATATTGTTGGGTCTTGTTTTTTAATCCAATCTGCTAGTCTATGCCTTTGATTAATGAGGTTAGGCCATTAATGTTCAAGGTTATTATTAAGATATTATTTGTATTCCCAGTAATTTTGGTTTATTTCTGGTTTTTAATTTGACTTTTTTCTCCTTTCATTGACTATTCCTTTAGTGTGGTTCTTCCCTTTGCTGCTTTTCGCTTAGATTTTTTTCATTTCCTCTTCATGGAATATTTTGTTGAGAATATTCTGTAGTGTAGGCTTTCTAGTTGTGAATTCTTTTAACTTTTGTTTATCGTGGAAGGTTTTTATTTTGTCTTCAAATCTGAAGTTTAATTTAGCTGGATATAGAATTCTTGGTTGGCATCCATTTTTTTTCATATCTTGGTATTTGTGTGTAAAGCTCCACCCTCTGGATTTCTGGAATGATAGAAGTAATCCCATAGGCAGAGTTCCTGGAGGCAGGGTTTAGGCTTAGGTGGGCTCCAGGCTCTTCACTGAATGCTAACTGCTCTGAAGATTTTAAATCAGCACACCTCCAGTGCCCAGTACTTGCTGGTCCATGTTGGAAGACTGTACCCCAGAGATCTCCCCTAGGTTCCACTCGTGTGGTAGGAGAACAAATTCTTAGTCCCTTATGCCACCTGCAGACAGCACAATCGCACTGTTTATTGATCTTCGGTTCAATCTCCAAACAATCTCTCCCACCTCTGGCCTTCTGAGTTCCCAGACAGATGTGTCTCTACTAGCAGGTCCTGCAAGCAGCCAGATAGATAGGAAGGGGAGGTGTAGAGCCAGAAAAATTTCCATGACCAGTTGTCTTCTGTATAAACCTCTGTCCACATTTGATTTTCTCCTGGTCACTGTTTACCAGGAATCAGCTTCCTCAGTTCCTGTCTTCCATGCCACAGCTGCAAAATTGTTCCTTCCTTTGTCTTCCTCATGCCACATGGAGGGGTGGCAGTTTCTTTCCCATACACAGATATCATGTAGCACGTCTTTCAGGTTTATTGGGCAATGTCCTTGGTCTCTATGTGCTCTGTACCAGACACTCCTTGGGCCACCCCAAAATGCAGGTTCCTTTAGTTCCCTTATCCCTCCACTGTGCTCACAGAGGGAACATTCTGGCTGGCGCTTACAGCCTGGCCACAGGAGCATCTGTGCCACTGTGGACTTTTTCCTTATTTTTTTTTGTTTATATCCAACCTTCCATGTCCCCAGTCTGCTTTGAATGCCCAGTTTTAAATTCCAGCAAAGTCCTCCCCTGCCTTTTTTTTGTTTGCCCACATTTCAAAGAAGCTGCCCATCTGCTTTCTTTGTTTCATGCCACAGAGCAGCCAGGAATGCGACTTCCTCTATTCCACCATCTTGAAAAACCCCCCATGCTCCAAGAATTTTGACAAAGTCAAGCTTCAAGAAAAGAATTCTTCTTAAAAAAGAGAGAGAGCTTGCTGAGAGCAGTGGCACATGCTGTAATCCCAGAGACTTGGGAGGCTGAAGCAGGAGGATCACAAGTCCAAACTAGCCTCAACAACTTAGTGAGGCTCTAAGCAATTTAGTGAGATCCTGTTTCAAAATTTAAAAATAAATGAAAGAGGACTGGGGATGTGACTCAGTGGTTAAACATCCCTGGGTTCAAACGCCAGTACCAAAAGAGAGAGAGAGAGAGAGAAAAGAAAAGTGAAAGAGATAAGAGAACTACTGAAGCAAAAGAATAAATATATGATACTGTGTCACACTTGGCATATCAATGATGTAAACTGTTATTACCTCTAAAATGTTATCTGAGTCAAGTTTACTGATAAAAATGCAAATCAAAGGCAGAAATAATATTCAAAGTAACCTCAAATAATTTGGATGACTGGAGGAGAGCATGTTTGCTAAAATTAGAAGGAAAATAAGAAGGAACAAGGTCAATGTAATATTGTTCAAGATAACAGCAGCAACAAAACTCCACAAATGTAGAGGTATTCATGTATAGTTAGGCCTATGAACAAGATTTGGTTATTATTGGTCCAGTAAAAAAGAAACAAATACATATTGAAGCACGTGCACCGCAGTAGAAAGAACCCTGAGCTGAGTTACGAGAGCCCTGCATTAATTCTGAAAAGATCTGGATCAGTCCCTTACTCTGTGGGGATTGTCTGTAATCTGTAAATGCTGGACAAATAAGTTTCTAATGTTGAAATTCTTTGTTTTTTTTAAAAAATGAAGTAACTCAAATTATATTTTGTTGATTATTTTCCTTTGGACTTTATTACTTATAATTGCAGCTCTTTGGAAAATATGAACAAAAATAATCAATACTATTTGCTAAATGCTTATTTACAGTTACAACAACTCTGATAAGTAAATAAGTATCATACCTGGTTTATAGGTAAGGGAGCTAAGATTTTTTAAAAAGTGTTTCAATCAGCCTTTTAGCCATTGTGGCCAAAAGAACTGACTAGAACAATTTTGGAGGAGGAAAAGTTTATTTGGCACTTTATGGTTTCCATAAACGTCTAACTCTGGGCTGAGGTAAAGCAGAACATCATGTTGGAAAGGTGTGGAGGAGAAAAGCAGCTCAGGACATGGCAACAAGGAAGCAGAAAGAACTCATCAGGGACAAAATATGAACCCCAAAAGTATGCTTTCAGGGACCTACTTCTTCCAGCCACATCCTACCTGCCTGTAGTTACCATCTAGTTAATCCATATCTGTGAATTAAGTCTCTCATAACTCAATCATTTCACTTCTAAACTTCTTGGGTCTTCTCACACGTGAGCTTTTGTTGGATACCACATATCCAAATTGTAACATTAAATGACTTTCCCAGGTTACCAAGAAATCACTGATGGACTTGAGATACAAACTCAGTTTTGTCAAATTCCAATTTTTTTGTCCCACTTTTCCATGCGATTTTCTGAAAGCATTACCTAAGAAGAATTCAGAGAACAACTAGAATGATGAACGATGTAGACATTTTATTCTATAAAGAAAAGTTCAAGAAACAATGGCTATTTATATGGTTCTCTTGTCAAACATCAAAATATATTCTAGTAAAAATGAAATGGTTAAAAGTTAAACTAGGTCATACCACAGGAAAACATGGAAAATTTGTAAATATACTGAAGAGGGGAGAGATATAACACAAAACTTAAAAAATAAAAAGGAAAGGAAATAATAAGTGTGACTATACAATACATTTTAAAATTCTCTATGTCAAGAAATAACATACAAGGGAAAAGTTAAAATCAATAATACAAAATACAAGTGCAATAATACAAATAACAAACCAAGAAGTATATTTGCAGTAGTTACCTAAAGGGAGTAGTAATACTCTTAATGTGCACATAAATTTTGAAAAGAATAAATTAAATAAAAAGTAGACAAAATAAAGGAACATACATTTTATGTAAAAAGAAATTCAAGTAATCACTGAACATATGATACTTAACTTCAAACAAGAAATAAAATATTCAAAAATTCAATAGTCTACTTTTCCAAATGAAAAACAAAAAATGTTGCAGTATGTACAATTATTACAAGAGTATGAGGAAGTTGTTAAGACTTAGATATTAGGTATTCCCCAAAAGCTCATGTATGAGAAAATTCAAGAACATTCAAAGGTGAAAAAATTGGGCCATAGGAGTCTTAAGCCAATCAGTGAATGAATCCCTTTCAGGGTAGTAACTGAAGGCATGTAGGGTGTGGCTAGAAGCTGTGGGTCATGGGGAGCATGCCTTTGTGGTTTATATTTTGTACCTGATGAGTGGAGTCTCTCTTTGCTTCTTGGGGTGAGATCTTGAACTGCTTCCTCTACCATACTCTTCCACTATGATGTTCTGCCTCACCTTGAGCCCCCGACGAATGGAGCTGGCTGTCTATGGATTGAGACCTCTGAAACTAGGAGCCCCAAAATAAATTTTTCCTCCTCTCTAATTGTTTTTGTCAGGTCTTTTGGTTACAGCAGTGAAACGCTTGATTAAAACAAAAGTAGAACAACACACACTACTCATGGAAATATAAGTCAATGCTACGTTTTTGGAGACAATTTGGCAATGACTACCAAAATTGTATACTCATTCCCTTTGCTCAACAACTTACTGATAGATGATATTTATTACAGCATTGTTTATAAGAGCAAAATACTGAAGAAGTGAAGTGTCCATCAACCATGCACTGGACAGTAAATTGTTTTTCATTGAATATTAGAATACTCCATAACTATTAAAAAGAATGAAATCAATGTGTAGTAATAAGCTAATTAAGAAAGCTCCCTAAAATATATTAGTAGGTGGGAAAATTAAGGTATTAAAAATGTGTAGAATATGATCTTATTTGTATGAAATTTTAAAATTGTGTATTTTATAAACCAGCTTATATTCATAATGAAAACAAAATAAAGAGTAGTGTATATAATAAGTCACCAACATAGTTACCTTTGGAGATAATAATAAGAGGAAGGAGAGCCTTTTATTTTTGTATACATGCATTGTGTGCATATATTTATGTTTTTGTCACTACATTACCTGGTAAATGAGATTTTGTCCTATTTTTTGTTTCATTTTTTTATGAATTTCAGAATGTTTAACAAATAACCATTTTTAAATGTATAATAGCAAAATGAAAGAAATAATGGCCTTAGGAAGTCCATTTCTAGGGAATTTATCCTTCAAAAATATGTTAATGAGTGTAGTAGAGAAAAATGGGAAATGATTTTAGCCATACCTTTAGGGATCGCATGGAAAAATGCTGGAACATTTACACCATTGAATACTAGCCTCCAAAAAAGGGAGAATGATATGAGCTTGTATGAGAGATGTCCAAGATACATTGTTAAATGACAAGTAAAACAAAAACAAGTTATACGTTTTATATGATATGATATATTCTTTAATAAAAAACAATATTATGTTAAAATGTATATGTAGAGAGAGCAACAGAAGTAGAGATGTGGTTGCAGGTGTTTATGGTGAATTTCTAAGGAGTAGAAACAAAAGTGGTTACCTCTGAATGTGAGGATGGCGAGGGGACTTTTACCGTATTCTTTTATACCTTTCTGCAACAGAAGTTATAAAATATGATATTTTTTAACAAAATGTTAGCCCTAATCATTTAACAAGAGATGAATTATTTGGCACATGTAGTTTGTGTTCTTCAGTTTCCTATTACAAAGGCCTAGATAAAATGGCCTTTCTCATCCCTCTGGCTACAAGTTCTACTTCTGACTCTTCAGCAGCTTGGATGGTCTCTGACATGACTCACATGACTGTCTTCTACCATGGAGTAGATCTGGAATTGTGTAGTTCAGAGAGGCTTTGGACCCAGATTATCTAACCATCCCTTCCCTCTGAGGTAGGAGAAAATGGAGGTTCAAGGAGGGGATGGGACAGTCATTCAGCTAATGGGTGGTATGGTCAGGCCAGGCCTAGCGAGCGTGCTTCCCAGTGTTCCTGTGTGATCCATGCTCACAGGAAAGAGTTCACCAGAATAGAAATATGACAGAATAGACACATGAAAGACTAGGAAAATTACAAAAGCAAATAAGGAGACTTTAATAAAGTTAGGAAATAATCAGGATGCAGAATTAAAGATTACTGATGCTCCAGGCCTGGAAGTGGTAATCTCCAACTTTTGTCTACCACTATAATATTGAGTGGTAGAAAATAAGCTGATTTATTCTTTCATGGGCCATAACAAACTGCCCTAAAACAAAAGAAATAAAAGAAAGCAGAATTATTATACTATCTACAAAAATATAGTTTTGTGTAGGTTAGAAAACTGGACTTACTATTCCTTCACTTCAAGCAGAAGAGCTTCTTAAGTGTTCTTGTTCTTTGTTCCCCACCCACTGTCCTCTTCTAGGGCAGATGCAGCACTGAGTAATTATATTGTACTGACTTACACTGAATTGATTCAAGAAAGAGTTTAGCTTTTGTTTCTTACTAAATTTGACTTACAGATGATTTTTCACCCTGGTAGAGTTTGGGGTTTGTTTTTTAGGTGCTGTTTCTTTTTCTGTATGGGCTCAGAATGGGAGTTAGCAATTGCAAAACCCCAGGCACTCTTTATGTCATTTTGTCAGAATCCATTATGGAATTCTTCATGAGAAATGGGGCATTCAAGTTTATTTTGGAACAGAGCTCATGGCTGGCTCACCAAGCTCAGTATGACAGGACTAGGCAATTGACCAGAGAGGGGTTTGGCTGACAGCCAGCTTCATTCCACAGAGTCTCTACAGAACCTCATCTGAATATATTAATCTGTCAGCACTTACTTGTCTATGTACATTACATGTGTTTCTCTCCATTATCCTGTTTTCCTTCTAATTTTGAAGGTTCTTATTTATCCCCAGAAATCTAGAAAACTCACAGGGGCATAGTAAATGTACACACTAAAATCCTAGTAGACATGAATGGATAAAAATGCTTCTATCCCAATCATATCATGGAACCAACACAAAATGGATTTTTATGTCTCTACTATTTAAAAGTTCTAAAACCATGAAATTTGCTAAGCTAAGAAATACTTGAGTAGAAGATGAAGGGCTTTGAGGCATATGACAGCCTTAAATAGCCTACCAGTTTGGGGACACCACTTTCTTCTATCATAATACAGATTCTATGCCTAAAATTTTCTAATTTCCTCTTTCAGGTGAATGGCATTGACCTCCGTGGAGCATCTCATGAACAGGCAGCTGCTGCATTAAAGGGGGCTGGACAGACGGTGACCATTATAGCACAATATCAACCTGAAGGTCAGTCAGAATCCAAACTTACAAATTTCTGAGGTCTTGGTGTAAAAGTGTACCCACATTATTGATCACTTGTATTAACCATAGTTAACATCAACAACAATTTTTTAAAACTACCTATAGGGAAAACTTAATGATTAATGTCCAAAGAACATGAGACCCTCAATGACAGGACTAGGCAATTGACCAAAGAAAATATCTGGAAAACATCAGGCAGTTAGACCTATTTGAAAAAGTGAATTCAAATAAATAGCAACCAACATCAGCTTTATTTCATTTATATTTTTATCTAATATGCATTTTTGGTCACTAATGGATACTGTAAAAACAATTAAGATTTACGAAGCAAGGAAGAGATATTTCATTTATAGAAGTAGACCATGAAAAGTTCTCATTAACACCACCACAATTTAAATGTCTCCTTCCCCCACTTTTCTGCTATATTATTCCTTGTTTAGAATAAACCACTGTAAAAACTGAGAGTCAGTAAGATGGCTTTATTATCAGTTGGAATAGCCAACTAAACATTAATAAGATATCTGAAAATGGATTAGCTGTACCCTGCTCTTACATTTATTTAAACATCTGTTTATGTGATCAGAATGAGACTCAACAAGACAACTGGGATATTACCTCTTGTATGATTTATTTCTTAGAAAATTCATCTATAGATTGCTTTCTGGCTAATGAAACATACTAAGCACACTACTGAAAAACTGTGGACTAGACTTTGTACAAAAAAAAAGGAATATGGCTTCTGTCTTCAAGAAATGGAGTTGATTGCTTTTGTTCTATGACTAGCAGAGAGAGTTTAAAACAGCTGAAATTGAGGGTTAAAAAATGTCATCAGGGTACCTTATCCCTTATCCCTGCTTTAGCCTGTCAGCTTTTGATACAGAGAATCTGTCCTTCTCCTTTTTAATCTTCCATAGTATCTAAACTTTCTTGAAAATAATGAGTGTTCAATAAATATTGAATTGAATTTAAAAAAAAATGTCATCAGGGAAGAGCCTCTTGCATGTATGTGAGTGTAAGAAGCTCCTTTGGTCTTTTTAAATGATTGTTAACTTATTGGGCCTATTTGGAAGACTGAGGCTTGTGTCTTGCCTTGTAGCAAGGTTTTATTGTCTATGGTGGCCAATTTGCATACGTGGAACAGGATAAGGAAAATGCTTTCTTCCGTGTGTATGTTAATATATTACCTTCATTTCTTCATTTGTACCTGATTTTAGAATTAGAATTTGCAAGTAAGTTAGACAATTTTTTAAAATAAATATTTTGTCGTATTGCCCTGTGCCACATATGGCCAGACTACTGGTGAAAGGGGATTTGTGATGGTCAGAGATGGATGATGCCAGTGCCCATAGGACATGTTCATCCCAGACAGATTTGGGAAGTCTTTTTCCTTAAATTTTAGTAGATTTGTTTTCAAATAAAGGTAAAGCATCTATTATAAAATAGAAAGTGAAAATAACTGACTCACTCTTTGATTAACAGATTTTAAATCATATAGAGTAAGAACTTTTTTATTGGAATCTTCCATTTCCTTCATTGCTGTTTTCTGTCAGTCTCAAACACCATGCCTTCCCTGTACCTTGAGACAATGGTGTAAGGGTCCTTAACTGTTTCCCTATATCTGAAAATTTTATCTTAAATAATTCTGCAGACTGATAAGGTGGTTAGAACCATAGTAACACCAATTAGAAAATCTTGAGAGTGTCCAAGTGTTCTATCAAATAACCATGAACACAATGATTTCAAGTTTTGAAGTTTACAATAAAAGACAAACATGTTCTCATTCTATCAGTATAAATCCTCAACTTTCCACAGGAACTTCCTGGTAGCTTGGTTTCCCTTAAGCAATATACTTAATTTGGATAATGTGCTGTACTTTATCAAGATGTCTATTCTAAGCATGTTTTTATAAACCACATAATTGCTTTTAAAGTGCTCTAAAGAAACCTGCAAATAATAACAGCAAACTTCTTTTAAAATACCAAAATACAGATTGAATTTACAGAACAACTTCTCTATTGTAATAGTCTGTAGTCTAATTTGTCACAACTTTAAATCAATTCAAAATATAGTAATAGTAAGATGAAGCAATCAGTTTTATTCTCTCCTTTGCAAATTTATGTGTAATTTAATTGAACTATTGTTTGGACTAGAAAATTGATTGAATTGCTGTTTTGGTCATTTAGGGCCATTTAAATTATATAACATCTTAGGAAATAATGAACAATTTACTTTTAAATAACAAGTGAAATGAAGACTGTTCTATGAGATTCCATTAGCAAATTCTCATCAGAAGCCAGGTACGGTGACTGGGCACACACTTGTAATTCCATTACATAGTATTGTCTCCTGTACTAGTGAGACTAAAGTAGGAGGATCAGAAGTTCAAGGCCAGCCTCAGCACCTTAGTGAGAGTCTGTCTCAAAGTCAAACAATAAAAAGGGCTGGGGATGTGGTTTAGTAGTAAAGCACCACTGGATGCAATCCCCTGTACTGAAAAGGAAGAAAACAAAACTCATCAGTTTCCTTTCACTTGCACCAGTGTTGTTACCTGCTCTACTCTTAGGGCAATGCTGAAAGAGATTTTACTGACATCTCTTTCCATATGGTCAAGAACAAGGCTTCCTGAAAATGTGTTTTTCAGTTATATTCAAATGCTTTATCAGGAATTCTCTAAGTGCTTTGCTTGGTATTACCAGCTATTTACAAAATATTACCCCACCCCAAATAATATAGCATTTGTATTCATCTTTGAGGAATTTTTAAAAATCTTGTTGAGGAGGAAGGACCTTTTTACATTTATTAGAGATCAATTCCTGAAGATATGACCAAATTTTATGATAATGTCACTATTTCTAAGAATCAAGGAAAGTCAGAGAAAAGATAAACCTGCAGGGGTCAGAACAGTGTGATAGTACTTTGTGGAATTGTGAGAATGGAGACTGAAAATGGATGAGATTTCTGTTTAAGAGTAGTAGAAAGATGGGGCTGGGGTTGTGGCTCAGTGGTAGAGCACTTGCCTAGCATGTATG
The DNA here is from genome assembly GCA_028644305.1 of Xerus rutilus. Classification (NCBI taxonomy): domain Eukaryota; kingdom Metazoa; phylum Chordata; class Mammalia; order Rodentia; family Sciuridae; genus Xerus; species Xerus rutilus. Next base: position 63,365,607 of record CM053399.1, on the reverse strand, counting down.
AGGCACCGGGTTTGAAATAAGTGTAAATAAATGAATAAAATAAAGGTCTAGGGGCTGGGGCTGGGGCTGAGTGGTGGAGTGCTTGCCTCGCATGCATGGGTCACTGGGTTCGATCCTCAGCACCACATAAAAGTGGATAAATAGAATAAAGATATTGTGTCCATCTACATCTAAAAAAATATTTAAAAAAAAATAAAGGTCTATCAACATCTAAAAAAAAAAATTTTAAAGAGTGGTAGATGCATGCAGACACCATACCTGGGTTTTATTCACTGGCAGGTCTGTATCTGGCATTATAATTGGTATTTCTTAAATAGCTGCTGAACTAATGGATAATAGTTTAGCATACCTCAGTACTTAAGTTTCCACTTGATGGGAATTTAAAGAGATTCTTCATTTTTACTTACTGGAACTTTTCATTTTTGCTTGAAAGACAGAAATCAATTGCTAAATAAATGTGTGTTACAAAATATAAAACCATTTCCAACTGTGGTGTTTTCATAGCGCTTAGCACATTTTTAAAAATAAGTATTACATTTACATACATTATTATAATATAGCAATAAATACCTTCATTGTCAAGTTTCACTCCACCAAGTGAGGCAGAAATTATGAACACATTTGCTTAAAATAAGCTTGGTCCTGGTTGTCTGCATTACTCTATCCGTCATCAACCTTATTCAATGTGTAGCTCGATGTAGTAGAATTAAAAACAGTTTGAAGAATCTCATACAAATGGTGTTTCTCTCTGGTGGTATGATTGAAATTTATTTTATCACCTTTTGAAATTTAGTTGAATAATGTGTTTTCTTTAAAATTAATGTGTGTTGTGTTAACAATAAGAAGAAAATACTAAAGTTTTTTTTGTTTTGTTTTGTTTTTCTAAGATTCTATATCTGGTACTTCAGGAATAATTCTTTTAAGCGATACAGGAAACTAGTACCTGTAAAAACAGGAAACTAGTACCTTAAAAACTTTAATTACCCACATTCAGTTAGTGAAGTTACTCAGTATCACTTCACACTAGGAAACATAATACCCTACATACACGCGCGCACTCGTGCACGTGGGACTATTCCTGTGCGCACATGCGCGGACACACATGGCCTTCCAATCACCTCCGCCCACGGCTTTCGGAATTGTCTTTCTAAAAGACATGAACCCACAGTACCTGTGCACAACCCCCTGCCCTTCATGATACCTTCCTAGCCTATTCCTAAGCCCCTCCCTATGAAACCCAGTGCCACCAAGACCTTTGTCTTTTTTCAGCTTTCACTATTGCAGGGGTCTGCTACCTGCTCCCACACTTAGTTCTGAACTGCCAAATGTCTGTGCCTTTTCTTTGTTGGTTCCTCTACCTGGAATGTTTCTGTTCTGCCTTTTCACCTAGTCATCTTGAGGACGCTCGAATTTCAATTTTCTATGAAGCCATCTTTAATCTTCTCAGTCATGTTGATTGATGCTTTCTCTGAGTTCCCCAGAGGTTGTTTTCAGGCGCCTGGTATGTCCCCTCATCAAAATTTGCACATTTCTCCATTCAAGTAAGCTCCTACAGAGCAAGGAGATTTCTATCACTCATTTCCTCTCTTCTGTTAATTTACTCAATACAAATTTGACCACTTTATTAATGTGGTATTAAATAAGTCTCCCCTTGTTTTAGAATATTGCAGTATAATAGCAATATAATATTTTCAGTATTTTAACAAATAAATATTAAGAGTAGGTGCTTAAAAGATGTTTATTGAATAAATATTGAATGAATGACCTGGAGTTTTGATATTAGATGCAGAAATAGTAAATAAATCCCTGGGTTGGACATTTGGTGTTGATAGAGTTTTAGATGGTGCCTTTGTTCTTTTACAAAACCTTTAATGACCCTGATAGATAAACTCCCTTTCTCCTGCACTGCAGAAAATCTAAAGATGCTGCTTTATAATATAGCACACACAAGAAAAAGATTATCAAACCCCTTACATTTTTTTAAGCTCCTGAAAGTCAGTTTTTAGCAACACCAATGAATTAAAAATACTTTGCTTATCTAGCACAGTCTTCTCCTGGCTAAGATCAGGGCAAATATTTACATTATCTCTTGCCTTCTCACTTATATAATAATAACTATATTTAATATGAGTTAACTGACTAGTGTTGAAATTATAAAGCACCAGTAGTAGTTCACTTGGAATACCATGTGGACAATAAAAATTATTGAATAAAGTGCAAAATAGAAACAACTAATTGCTAAGCTGTCCCTATGAAGATAACTAATATCTTTTTGCCTCTAATCTGACTACTCAGAACATTGTTAAAACACTACAAGCATTTCAGAATGGACAGCAGGTGGGGAAAAAGGTGAGGTAATCTCAGTGAGCAATATCTATTTCAGACAGCAGAGGAGCCTGATTTTCTCTACCTTTTATTCTTTTTTTTTAAATTTTTTTTAGTTGTATGTAACAGTAGAGTATATTTTGACATATTTATACAAACATGGAGTATATCTTATTCTAATTAGGATCATAGTCTTGTCGTTGTACATAATGTGGCATCTCACTGTGGTGGATTCACATAGGTATGTAGGAAAGTTATGTCGGATTCATTCCAGTCTTTCCTATTCCTATCCCCTCTTCCCTTCATTCCCCTTTGTCTACTTCTATTCTTCCCCCTCACTCCTCCTTGTTGTGTGTTAGCATATTAATATCAGAGAGAACATTCAACCTTTGTTTTGGGGGAATGGCTTATTTCACTTAGCATGATAGTCTCCAGATCCATCATTACTGGCAAATGTTCTTGCCTTTTATTCTTTAATTGGGTACTTGAGTTTCTTTTAAAAGAAAAACACCAAGGACAGCATTGATTGTTGCCAGGAGAATTATCAGTATAGTCTGTTTTATGGAATTGTGGCAGAAGGATGATATGTTTTTTCATTTATACATTCATTCAATCAATAGGTATTATTATCTTCTGAATACATACCATACTTCAGTGTGCTAGGGCAATGATCAGCCATGAAACAAATCAGGTCCTCTCAAATATAAAATGTGTCATATTATGTTAAGAAGTACAAATCAATATGAAGCAGAATAAACATGATAGTGACAGAGAAATATATAGTGGCCAGAGAAAGGTATGTTAATCGGAGGACTTCTGAGCAAACATCTGAAAGAAATGAAGGAGTAAGCCACATAGGCAGCTGGGAGAAGAAATGAATCATTCTAGTTTTGCTCTACTAAGTGTGGTCCATGCGCCAGCAGCAGACAAAGATATTAATAAGAGCTTCTTAGAGATGCAAAATTTGGAGTCCTAATCCAGGCCTACTAAGCCATAATCTGTATCTCATCAAGATCTCCAGGCGATTTGTATGCCCGTTAAAGTTTGAGAATACTCTAGCATGCTTCAGAATCATGCAAAAATTGTCATTGTCACTATTGGGTTCAACTCCCTGTATCTGGAACAATGATACATGAGACTGTCACTAGGGTTTATTTATGGTATGTGGCAGCCAATTATTGGTCCTGGCTCATTGGTTTCACTAGGGATGCATAGGTTGTAGGAAATTTAAGAAGCTGTGTGTCATTGAGTTCTACTTTGCCTATTCCTCCCCTCTAAATACAGATTAACAAATTCATGTCTTTCTACAAGGCCTCACCTAGTAAGACTCTGAACCTGTTTAGGCTTTACTCCCTTTAGTATAGCCTCTCCCACAGGCAAGTAAAGAAGTAGTAAGTGGGATAAGGTAAGAATGAATTCCATCATTTTAGATGCTTCTATGAACCAAGTCCTTTGGGCATCAATCTAAAATTTGAGCAACTTACTATATTTTAAAAAACAAATTCATTTAAATAATCTTTTTCACTTCTTTTGAGTTGTGAGACTAATTCCAAAAAAAAAAAAAAACTACATATTCCTTTCAACAAGAAATGAAACTCTGATCTGATTTGGGGTAATCACTGACTTAGTGCTTAAACCACAGTTGGATGCCATGGTGTATTTAATCTGTGAGGTTGAAGATATAATGAAGGCTTAAAATAAATATGTAACTTATGCCTAAAGAATACAGACACCTGTACCTGAAGGTTCTCAGAGATGTGAGTACATGCACCACCCAAGAAGCTTATTTACAATGCAAAACATAGTGCTTTATTTAAATCAACATCTATGCAGGTTTATGCATATGAATGAGCAGCTGTGGCATGTTGAAATATTTCTTCAAGGCAAGTTGAAGATGCAGTTGCATCTTAAATGCCCAGGCAAGATTTGCAAAGTCCAGCTGTGAATCTTGGTCAAAAATTGCATCAGTGCCATCAGGGAACATTTAAAATGAGATTTTTGAATAGAAAGTCCTGTGTCAGACTCTGGACAGGGAGAGAATACCAGTTTTCTAGTGCAAACTCTTACTATGTGACCTTGTGATATTTCATCTTTAAGAGTTTGTTTTCTCACCTATTTTTAAAAACTGGTAAGGTTAGGTAAGTTGCTTTTATAAGAAATCATACACTTATTAAACTTTAAACTTAAGGTAAAAAAAATCTGATCCCTGACCTCATATTTTTGGTGGTATAGAAGCATAAGTTTCATTACTTTTTAAAAAAATTTTAATATTTATTTTTTAGTTGTAGGTGGAAAGAATATCTTTATTTTATTTTTATGTGGTGCTGAGGATCGAACCTAGTGCCTCACACGTGCTAGGCGAGCACGCTACCACTGCGCCATAACCCCAGCCCAGTTTCATTACTTTTTTTAACATATGAGAAAAAATGAATGCACAATTTAATTAACTTGATGGCTTCTGTGTGGTTTAACTAGAATCACTGAGATATAGAAACTAATGTTTGTAAGAATCCTGAAAGATCATCTTGTCTGGTTTCCTCATTTTACACATGGTGGGGAACTAAAGTTCACCAGCACCCAAATAGGAAAGCAGTTCAGTATCTTATAGTTGTCCTATTGACTGAAGTTAAGGCTGGCTGAACCTTAATTCTTTGAATTCACTATAGCCATTGATGAAGGGTTAAGGCTTAAACATAATCCAATAAGGTGATTATAATCTAGTAGATATAAAGGGGGCAAAAATTCTCTAAGAACCTGGAGGCTTTCTAATGAATATAACTTGATTCTACTTTCTGTCTTGTTACTGTTGTTAACTGATATTGTTCATGTATCACAGCTGAATTATCTTTTCATGACAGTATTAAGTATGTAAGGAATTATTTTTAACTAGAAAAATAGTCACTAAATCTAGAAATACTAATACTTCAATAAATAGTTTGAATTTAGTATGATTTTCTTTTTCTCCATCCTAACCTCTTCCTATAACACTATGTATCCATCTGTTCATTCATCAATCCATCATCAATCAGTTCATCCTAAGTGATGTTCTGTATTGCCAAACACCAGATTTCTTCTAAGTTTCATTCATTCTGGCTTAATTAATATGAATGGTATAAAGTAATTTTTACTGAAAAATGAGTAAAGAAACTTAAATAAAACTTCATACAACACTAAAATTTTTTGCTTAGCCATGTATTTCTCCATGACCCTCTAACAGATAATGCCTCCACCAACAGCCAGAAATCTTTTCCCAGCCATCTCCTAGATGCTTTTGTGTCATCCTCAACCACCATCTAACATATAACTCTAAAGAATATAACCAACAAACATGATTTCTGCTTATAGAGCCTACAGATTTACAGAAGGTCCTTTCCAGATACCTTAGTGATACTGCTGCATTCCTTTTCCTAACCCCAGTTTTTAAACTCCAGTTTGAAACTTGGGCAATATAATGACAATAAAAAGCAGATGTCACTTCATGACTCTTAAAAAACTCTATTGGCTTCACAGTTATTTTTAGAATATTATATCTCAAACTCACATCAAAGGAGTTAAAATCTTATGGGTTGTTTAAGTATTTGCGGGGGGGGGGGAGGTCTTAGAATCTAGTGTCATAACTCTCAATACTGGAAGCAGCCTGTGCTTTTCAGTGCTAGAGACATTTTGACAACTATTCATACCTACCATTAGAGACACTCAAATCAAATACATGGAAGTAAAGATTCCTTGTCTTAATCTTGACTGTACCAGTATTGCAAAATGAACAGTCCTCATGAGCTAACCCCTCCATTTTATACAGAATTTCATGATGTTAGAAAGCTGTAAAAGAATGTTCCAGTATATAAGCAGAAGAGCAACATAAAACAAGGGAGACTAAAAATACCTATGAATTTTGCCGGGTGCAGTGATGCACGCCTGTAATCCCAGCACTTTGGGAGGCTGAGACAGGAGAATCACGAGTTCAAAGCCAGCCTCAGCAATGGAGAGGCACTAAGTAATTCAGTGAGACCTTGTCTCTAAATAAAATACAAAATAGGACTGGGGATGTGGCTCAGTGGTCGAGTACCCCTGAGTTCAATCCCCTGTATTAAAAAAAAAAATCTATGAATTTTACTCCATTTTCCAGGTGCTCCATTCTGTATCTTTTTGAATATTCCTCTACTTAAGCCAGTCTTCAGATTTAATAGTGAGTAATGAGGCATTCGTTTTCTGTTCCTGACGTTTTAGCTAATGCTTTATTGACCGAGTCACATTGCTTTTCTGAACATTGATTCCCTTGGTTGTTGGTTAAGGTGTTTAGAGAGATGATTCTCAGGGCTGTTTTCTGCAGACATTCTGTAAAATTAAATTTACTGGGTCTTCTAATTAAAACGTGTCATCAAAGAACAATTATTACAAGCAGGTAATTTCTAAATGTCCTCCTTTCATTTCATACATTTTAAACACATATAAATTCTGCTTTTACCCACTTGGAGGAAGGGGAAAATCCGTATTTGTATAAATAGGATTTAAATCCTTCAATAATGATTTTAAGTTCAATTCAAGCAGAAGCACTTATTGCTTGTTGGGCGTTTTAGGATTAACAACTTACTGTACATGTTTTCTTTGTTTATAGATCCATTGTTGCCTGTATCTTATCAGATTAACAACATAAACTGTAATTGCTAAGCTTAGAAATACATTTATTGAGGCTAAAAGGAAATAACATGAAAAAAATCAATTTCAGGAAATCAAGGTTGCAGAAAGCTGAAATAGTGGAGATGTCTTGAATTCTCAGAATTACAAATAGTAGCAGCTTTAGTATAGAAAACTCCAAGCCCATGGAATATAAAGTATTCGTTGTTAATGTACTTTATAGATTCCTAATTCAAATAGGATTTCTGATAGACTCATTGGTTGAGTCTTTAAAAGGCAAAAGTGTCTAAATTGCCCTTTGGTTCAAAACAATCTTCTTGAATCCCTCTCAGTTTCCTTAAATTCATCATATATCCCCACTGCTAAGGATAGTTTGCTTTACTAATAAAGAATTGCTGATACATTGGAAAAATTCAGTAATGTCAGGGACCAAAGTCATTCAGTCTTCATTCAGCTAATAATTATTAAATGTTTCCAATGAGTGACATGCTGCTCTGGATATTGGAGCTAGAATGATAAGCAAAATAGATGTGGTTCCTGCCCAAATGGATCTGCAGTCAGCCAAGCAAAACCACACCAGTGAATTGTACAAGCCAAGCTGAGTTCTCTAGAAAAAGAAGAGATCTTGGAATTAGACTCAGAATACAAAACCAGACCAAACAAAACACCTGACCTACCTAGATTAGAGGTTCTAGAAGGAAATAATACTTTCTTTAATCTGAAGGGTGAGCAGGTATTGATTAAGATTATTTCAGAAGGGAAAGATGTGTGAAATCATCCTACAAAGAGAGCATGGTGCAATGGAGGGACCGACAGCAGACCACAGAAAGTGGGAGAAACACTGTGTGTAAGGAAGCAGAAGAGGGAGACCAGGCCAGTTCCTCAGGACTGTGCGAGACACTTGGCTCTTTCTCCTAGAACCAATGAGAGGTCTTTGAAAAGTTTTAAGCTTGAGGCTGGTAGGATCAGACTTACTCTTTAAAACAGTGTCTTCAGCTGCTAAACAGAGGGCACTGAAGGAGTTGGAGAAGGACCACAGGAGCCTCCTTATCTGTGGTGAATATATTCTAAGGTCCCCGATGGATGCCTGAAACTATGGATAGCCTTGAGCCCTATCCATAGTGTTTTCTGTGCAGACCTAACTATGATAAAAGAACAGTAAAAGATCCACATAACTAATAATAAAATAGAACAAGTAGAACTAGTATTGTAACAAAAGTCATGAGATTGTCTCTCTCTCAAAATTTCTTAATTCCTCATTGTTCGAAAGCAGTATTTTTGGACTATGGTTGACCATGGATAACCAAAACTGCAGAAAGAAATCTTAGATAAGGGACATTGAGGCAGTTGATGGTCTTGGTGAGATATGGTGGTTGTTATACCAAAGTGGTGGTTGTTATACCAAAGGGAGAAAGAAGTAGACCTAGGGAGAAAGTGGGTGATACACAAATAGACACACAAATTGGCTTGTTAGAATGCATAAATTCATCCAATTTATTAAAAATGGCAAGACATTGTTGACTAGTTCAAAGACTAATGGATCCTTTGGAGAAAAGCATGCTTTATTCATCTCTGTATCCTTATTCCCTCACACAGTGCCTGGCTCGTAATAGGCATTTAATAAATGTGGAACAAATGAAAAAAAAATAAATGATGTCAATGGAAAACTACCATTTTATGGGAACTCTCTTCAGTGTAAAGCAGTGTAAATAATAGATGAGAAAAAGAAAGACAAAAAAAGGAAGACTGTTGAAAGAGAATAATTAAAACTAGCATGTATGAAGTATGCACTGTATGCCTAATGAGATTCTAAAATCTCCACATATGGGAACTCAAACTTCACAAACACTTATAAGTTCTATTGTTTTACCCATTTTATAGATGAGGAAACTGAGACTCAAAAAGCATAAGTGGTTTTCCCAAGGTCATACAACTGACCAGCAGAGGCAGAATAACTCTAGAGCAACCAGCACACTAGACTATTATTCATAGGAGAAAGGAAAAGGAAACAGATCATGTGATGAAAAAGATTGGAGAGAAATAGAAAGGGATAGAATAGATGCGGAAAAAACAAAAAAAGGACAGAAATGCCAAGAGAGGGTACAGAGGGTACAAAAAGGAGTTGGATAGGGAAATAGGAGGGTTTGGGCAGGCAGGGTTGGAAAGCCTAGTGCTCAGAAGAGATTGAGAATGAAGACAGGCAGTACAGGCTTGGACTATGCCCTGGGTGGAGGAACAGATATGGGCTATGAAGGTGAGTTTGCTCTTTTTTAAAAAAATTGTTGTTGTGATCTTTTTAGAACATGGGCATCATGGGCCTACAGTTTGGCTCTGAGAATAGTTATGGTTCCAAATTGGCATCAAGGCAGGCAGAGGACCCAGCACTCACTAGTGAAGCCTTAAGTGAATGACAAACTTTCAGTGCCTAAGAGTCTGCACCTATCACATAGGGGTGATCATATGTACCTTCCAAAGTTGTGAAAGAATTGGAAAAATGGGGGTAGAATGTTTGGAATGTAATAGGCCATCCAAAAATGACAACTAGTTCATAACAACCCTCAATAAGCATGTTGGAGTAAACTCTGTGCTTCCCTCTGCTCTGTCAGACCTTTGCACAGTACTTCAAACCATCCTTGAGAGGGTTGGAAAACTTCACAGAGTTTAGGAAGCAGCCATGAAATAGCTAGCTATGGTTCAAATTCCAGATCCACCACTAATAGCTGTATAGCCTCCTACAAATTACTTTACCTCTTAGTATCTTGTTCTCTATCTGTGAAATGAACATTCACACCTACCTCACAGAATGACACTTGAGGATTAAATGGAGTACATATAAAATGCCACATATAGTTTCTGACAGAGAGATCTCAGTAAGTGGTAACTCTCATTATTATGATAATTATCTGGAGCCCTGTTGTGTGGTTATTATATGGAGAGAGAACAAAACAAGCCCAGAGGGAGAAAACAGTTGAAACAGACCCTGGGAGGATATGTACAGGCATTTAGAAGATTGTTCCAGTAACAAACCTAACATGGAGATAGCGCCCTGTGTGGATGAGTCTTGGGGTCCAGTGCAGGAATGACAGGAGCAGGGGCAGGGAGAACAGAGGAGTGAACGTGGGTCCTGGCTCAACAAGAGAGCACTTGTCTAGTGTGGCTAGGGCCCTGGGTTTGATCTCCAATCCCACCAAAAAAAAAAAAATGATCTTAATGGTAAGAAAACTAGTTGTTCTATGAGAGCAGATGTTAGGCTTTCATGAATGATTCTGATATTGATGTAATCAGACTGACAAAACACAAAGACCTTCTTTTTATTTGGTGGAAAAACAGAAAATTAAGCAAAATTTTCCCCAATGAACCCACAAGTGGCATTGAGAAATTTTAGTCTAGGAGACATTAAATTAATTAAATATTAACTAGCACATGTGTAAGACTGCAGTTTACAAAGAGCTTTCACATATGTTTCTCAATGTATCCACAGAACAGTTCTTGCCCAAGAGGTGAAGAGACTGGTGATATTATCATCACTATAATTTCATAGATAAGGGACATGAAGCCTAGTGAAGTTAAAAGATTTGCCCAAAGTCATTCAACTAGACATTGCTATAAGCTGAACCTGCAGCCAGATGCTCTGATTCCATTTTTGTACATCACACTCTTATAATTCTTCTCTCCAAATAAGAATAACTGAACGAATCTAGACTTCTCAGTCTTTCCATAAGTTTACTAAATAAACATATTTAGAGAAAACAGTTGTCTATTAGTATATTGAGTGAATGTTTGGTCGTATATAATTTAAACTTTTAAAAAATGATAATATAATCGCATATGTTCAAAAAATCAAAATAGTATTAAAAGGACATGAGAAGTCACACTTATACTTTATCTTCATTGACCCTGTTTCTCCTTGCCACTGTACATAGCCATTTAATTAATGAGAAATTTATTTAAATGAAAACTGGAACTGAGACCATAAAGGAATACAGATAAATCTTATTGACAATGGTTTTAAAGATGAGAAAATATGTTCAATAGGAAAATTCATGAGAACTATTTCTTAGTTGACTTATCATTGACACCTCTTCATGCTTTAAGATATTTCCCCAAATCAGAAATTATTTATAAATGTTAGATTTTCTTTCAATGTGACTATTATAATATCCAAAGTGCTGAAAATTGCCAAGGGATTGCATGTTCCAAAAGAAAACTTCATTTACTTGTTCTTCATGAACTGGAATGGTTTTTAGAAAAAAAAAAATTGGAACATTTAATATCCTTTAAAGAGTTCACAGGAGTCCAAAGAGAAGTGAAATCGCGGTTAAAGCCACCCCATTCCCTTAGAAAAATGGGCAAGGATTAACTAGTTTCATACAGTAGACATCTTCATATAGAGATTTTCATAATTAGTATTTAATAGTACATAAATCCTTCTTTCTTTGCGGTCACTCAGCCATGCCTCATAGAAGCCCATGGGCTTTGATTCTGATTGCAGCTTGCCATTGGCTCTGTGAACTTGAGCAAGTAATTTCGCCTTTCAGGGTTTATATGATGACCCTAGAGGGCTTAGTGATGATCTGACTGTTGACTACTGCATAGCACACATTCCCCCAGAGCATTAGTCCAGTACTTTTCCAATAAACAAGTATAACAATATAAAATGACCTTATAAATTATTGATTTGATTTTTTAGTAATATAATCATCATATCCCATTTTATCCAAATCTTAATATTGTTATTTTAAGTATTTCTTAAAAAGTCTACACCCATTGTGGGAGGTTTTTTTCAGTATGCAAAAGGAGGAATGGTAGAGGTTTAGTGATAGTTTACTACTCTCATATCCTTGGTAATAAGCAACAAAAACACAGAGGACATTTCAAAAGAAACACAATTTCTTATGAAATTGCAGATAAATTGTTGTTTTGAGGTAACTATTAGTGGAAAATAATGAAAGTAATGTGTCTACACAATCATCATCAAAGCAAAACTGATACAAAATCCAAAGGAATGAAGATGTGAAGATTTTGGAGAGGTGGGGGCTGATGGCAGGAGTACATGCAGAGAAAATTGCTGAGGAAAATCAAATGTTTTCAACTTGGCTAGTTTCATCTACTGTTAGGAACACATTTTTCCCTCCTTGTAATAGATTCAAGAGAAATCATTTTCAGTAGCCTGTGGATATGTGAATATTTAATTTTATTGGAAGCAAGAAAGTAGATTTTCTTGTTTACCTCTTATTTGTTCCTTTTGTGGTTGTTGATATTGAAACCTTAAATATACATTATTATAGATTTTTCTGAGCTGCTAAATTTCTCTTATAATTTGTGTTTCCTTGTTACAATTCTATATATTTCTCTTTTCTAACTATGGACCAAAAATACGAAGTAAAAATTTATATAGATAGAACCTGAGATAACCGAGCAAGCTATAAAAAAATGCAAAATATATCTGAACATACACTGTCAAATGCTGTATTTTATAAAATAAGAGTTGACCTTTAAAAAAATTAATGTACTTATCAAGTAGTTGCTATAGGTTAAGAACAGTCTTAGATACCTTAAATATAAGCCCATATAGCTAAATGCCTGTCTTCTCTTACCCTCCTCTCCCTGGCTGTATCCTTTCTTTGTACATTATACTCGAATGATAACAAATTGCTTATCATGCACCTGATCATCCTGATGTTTTGTCTTCTGTCACTTAGCAATTATTTAACCCAACTTCTCCAAACCTCCTTCTTCCCTTGCCCACTGGACAAACTCTTTTTCCTCTAAAGAACAAGCAAGGGTGAGCATGCCCTCCAGAACCCTTCCTTGGCTGTACTGCTCTGTCCCAATAGCGCAACACTGCTTGCTCTCCTCCCACAGTCTGGTTTTCTTGCATTTCTCCCTCAGTCTTAAACTTAATCTAAACAAACATCCAACTTCTCCACAAATTGTGAGCTTCATGGGGGAAGGTAGTGACTCTAATAGGCAGTCAATAAGTTTTGACAAATAAATAAATTGATCAATGAAGATTTGGGTACCAGTGATATTTTTAAGCCTGAACATTTTGAACATGGAATAACCATATGGAAAAGCTGAAGCTGTTCCTTAAGATAATTATAAAAATAAATGGTAAACTGTTGGGCAAGGCACCAGAGAGTTTCTGCTGTATGCCACCCTGAATGGGCCACATATTAAGAAGTTAATTAAAGTATTTTTTAAATCACAAATGAATATGGAGAGAGCAAGTAGCAACTAATAATGTTATCATCATTATGGAATGCCACTCTGTCTAAATATTTGTGTATGTTATGCTGTTTAATCCCCACAAAGCACTGTAAACATTGTTATCCCTATTCTGCAGATGAGAGAATACAATTTCAAAGAAGTCACATGATGATGAAGTAGCAGAGGCAAAGTTTCAGCAGTGGGCCACCTGATACTAGTGCCCATTTGCAACACTGAATCTCTAAAAGGGGCCAATAGCCAGACCTTACCTACCACCCTCTGGGCCCTCACCTCTTCCCCTCTTTTGAAAAAATTAAAAGGCTATGGTCATACAACTAATATAGACTAAGTTTGTAGATTTTATAACACTTTCCCTTGAAAGCCTCATTAAACTTACATATTCATGGTCTCAGGCTCTGCTGAGCCACATTGTACTGCTAAGCCTGGGATCTTTAGAACTCCCCTTTGCTCTCAAAGAGCACTTTAAAATCTGGCAAGATGTTACTTAATAAAATATACACCAAGTGTCTGAGCAATTGAAGGAAGAGGGTAGTGATTATGGTTTAAAACAGGATATAAAAAGAAAGCAGATTACCACTGAAGTGAGGATTTCTGAATGTCATTTTGTCTAAATGGAACTGTGATTAGGAAGAGAAAAAAGATGTCTGAAAAGGTCATGAAAAGAAAAATAGTAGCAATTTTCTATTTCAACTAAATGGATGAAATCTGTAACATCACAAATGGAAATACTCCATAAAGCTCTCTGCTCTAAAGCCTGTGATGGAGAAGGTAGAGATGTGATAGGAAGCTGCAGGTAATTCCTAAGAGGTGACATATTTGGTTGATAATCAGTGGATTCTATTTGCATAAAATAACATCAAATGCATATAAAATATGTTGCTGAGGGAATTAGCAGCCTGACTTTAAGCAGCAGCAAAACAAAGACTTATGCCAAAGGAAATATATACATATACCTCAGAAAAGAAAAACACCTATGAAGGGTGAGTTTTATTGTCAGTAGATACATGTTAACTCTCTAGTCACAAATGTGAGATTATGGATATAATAGTCTTAATTAATGAGCCCCTGGAAAATAAGTGTGTGGAAAAAACAAAATGTATTTCTTTTGATGAGAAAGGAACTATATTTGAGAATAGAGCAGAATTCAAAGACAGTGCTCCTGCTCCCTTCCAGCTGCATGAGCTTGTGGAAGTTAGTTGGCCTCTCTAACCTTCAGATTTTTCATCTGTGAAAAGGAGTTAATAATATCTACTTCATAGGGTAATTTTGATGAATAAGTCATAATCATAATTCCTGACTATAGAAAATGCTCATAAGTGTTAACTACTAAAATAATGAATGCTTAATGCTGCCAACTTCCTAATCTATGCCAGACATTATTCTACAGATGCATGTATTTATTCATGTGAGCCCTAAAACAAGACTATGAGATAGGGGCTATAATGTCCCCACTTTAGAAATGAAGAAACTAAGGCAGAGAAAATCTAAATAACTTACCCAAGATCACATACCAGAGAAATGTGAGGGCTGAAATTCAGACTTTGCTCTGGCTGCAATGCCCCAGCTGTCCATCATGCTACTTTTCATAGTAAAATGAAAAAGTACTGGTACTTAGCTTACTTGTTTTCTTATAGTCTTCCTTCTCTCAGTTGAAATAACATTGATTGCTTTATTAGTTGGCTGCTTTGTTTATTAGTTTATCTTCAGCAACAAAAACTGTGTATCAGGCACAGAGTAAGTATTCAAACAGAATTATTTAGGCATATTGAATTATAATTGTGTTGATTATTTATAAATAAAAATATTGGAAAAGCATAACATATGATGAAAGAATCAAAGAAAAAATAAAAGGAAATATGTAAGAAAAGATACTGAGAGATTACAGCATGCAAAAACATTGCTAATAATGACTCAGAGGCACTCCTAAAAATAAACACATAGTTTATTTACAAAAGATAGCCTTGGCACTTTTTGGCAAAAATACATGGCACATATGTTTTCCCTTAATTGTTGATAACTGAATTAAAGACAACACAATCTTGTTTTTCCTTGTTTTCCAAACTGATAAGAAGAAGGAACACAGTGGAATTCAGCATCACTGTGGAGCCAAAGAAGAAATACCAAAGATGAATAAGCTTAACTCAGAAGTCATTATGAAAGAAAGCCACCAGTGAAATCTCAGAAGGTTAATCTTAATATTCATATTGTTTCTAAGAAGAAAATATGATAACTGCATTTATCAACATACAAGTAATTCAGCAAAGCACAATGTTAAGGAAATGAAATGGACATTATATGCTGCCAAACACTCTCAAGATTCTATGAGGACCTACTTTTCACTTATCATCCACATCTACATCCCAGACAAACATACTCCAGCACTTTGTTGTGTGCATTGGATGGTAATTCTGCTGCCTTTAATTTCTATGGGTAGGATAAGACAATTTCCTACCTCTGTCCAGCTGGAGATAGCCAGTTGTGTACTTATCGTGCCTCACTTGTTCTGGCCCTTGGCTAGGTACCGGGAATAGTCATGACTCCCTGTCTCAAAGACCGAAAAAACAAAGTCTCTTTGACTACCCTGTTTGTATGAGACATGGGTCCACATGCTGGGTTCTAATCATGCATTTGGAAAATTTACTTTAACCTCTGTTAAAACTGAAGATATGTTGTTAGTGGCAGTTACTGGGGCCCAGATCCAGTATACAGTATGCAATTTGACATTTTTATGATTTCCATTAGAAGCCATGTCCAAATCAAAAGACATTGTCCTATCTGGATACAAAATAACAAAGCAAGAACCAGAATTTTTATGTATAATGTATTAATAGTATGAAATTTAAAAAGGTAAGACTTTCTTCTTTTCAATATAGAAACTTGGATATCAGGATTATTTGCAAAACATCTGTGACCTCTGTTTTGATTAATTCTTCTTTTAACAGTAATAAAAAGCAGAAAGTATTTATTTTTGATTCCTTATTCCACTAAGATGCTAATTTTTCATCTCAAGAGTTTGAGAGAAATTGGAGACTTTTAAAATCGTGTTTAATGCTCTGGTAAATGAAGTAGGTTGATATGTAGCTATGAGAGGTTCCCTAGGGCTTTCATTAGGCTACCTTTTTAAAATAGCAGGTTGAAAAACAGGAACAAAGAAAGTCAACATATTTTCCCAACATTTTTTCTTTCCAATATGGGAGTTGAAGGTAGAGATGTCATTTTAATATTATAATGGAACACAAAAATTTGAGTAACATTTTGAGTGGTCTTTCCAGAAATCTGGATCATATCCAAATCAAATCAACTATGTCTGTTTTCTCTACCTGCCAACCCCTAAGGGCAGGCCTGCCAGCCCAACTCTAGCAACCTGAGAGCAGTTTCACTCTCCTGAGGAGTGGAACAGAGCACAGACATCTGGCTTCAAAGGTCTATCCCTGTAGTGATTAAAATAGAGAGCACCTGCTAAGTGAATAAAGCGGCCTTGTTCCTGACTCTGAAGCCAAGCTCCCTGTGTTCAAATCCCAAACTTGTCACTTACTAACTGTAAGACCTTTGCAAGATGTTTAAACCTCTTGGTGCATCAGTCTCCTCAATAGTAACACTGAGATACTAATAATGTTAACTAACTTATAAGAGATTATGAAGATTAAGCCTGGCATGGTGGTGTACACTCTATAATCCCATCTACTTGAGAGGCCCAGGCAAGAGGATTGCAAGTTCAAGGCCAACCTGGATAACTTAGCCAGATCCTGTCTCAAAATCAAGTTTTAAAACAAAAGGCTGAGGATGTAGCTCAGTGGTAGAGCACTTGCCTAGCATTTACAAAGCCCTGGGTCAATCCCTAGTACCACAAATAATAATAACAGCAGCAATAATGTTATGAAGATTAAATGAATTAATATTTGTGAAGCTCTTAGAACAGTGGTTTGAAGATAGAAAGTCCTAAATGTTGATAGATAGTGTGACTACCATACAACTTCACCAAAGCAAGGCAAGGTCAGGGAGATTGGCCTTCTACCTCCCCTGTACACACCCTGTGGGGAAATTAGCCTGTGAGAGTTCCATTTCTCTTGAATACCACTCATTCATATTGCTTTAATCTGATTTTGTTTGGCTGAATATGTTCAATTCATTTTGTAGCCATCTATTGAACATCCACTACACATCCTAGGTCCAGAAGCTGGGAACAGTAGCGCAGGAAACTATCCCCACTCCCTTCCCACAATTATCACCCAGCACCCTCACCCCCACTGTGACTTTCCCTACTCTGAATCTGTTCATGAGAACTGATAGCCAGTGCTTTGTTATGCAGGTGTGAGGCAAACTCACATTCATCTAGAAACGGCTTCTCCTTCCCATTTCCTCCATAGGTAGAATCCACTGCATAATTTTTAAAGACTCTTAAACACATGACCAGTGTTATTAGTATTCTTAATGCGTGATCTCTGGTTGCTCTGGACTAGGTGTAATGTGTTTTATAAATGGTACTACTTTACAAGAGTATGATATCTAGCACAAAATGCACGATCAATATTTTTAAAAATCAATATTCTTAAAATGAGTTATTAATATGAAAAACTAGGGAGAGAAGAAGAAAACTATAACAGAAAGCAATATTATGTGAAGTAATGAGTCTGAATAGACAGAAATTTTAAAAAGTAGGCTGTGGGTTATGGAGTAATTAACTTTGAATCTGAAGGGCAGCTACTACAAGATTAACAATTATTTTAAATTCCATTAGGAAAATTGTCCAATATAAATAACTAAAACACCATCAACTCTAAGATGTACCCTTAATTCAGAGATTTACATGTGAAAAAATTACATTTTACAATGAGTGACATGTGGTGATCATTCACAATTTTTCTGCAACTCACATGGTAGACAGTCACATGTGCCATGAGATGAGCTGTGCTCTGTGGGCTTCTCTGTGCACTCATAATAAGTTCATTCCCTTCATTCCTAATCAAGAGAGCAATCTGGAATGCAAGTGTTATGGTTTGGATGTGAGGTGTCCCTGAAAAGCTCACATGTGAGAATGCGAGAAGGTTCAGAAAAGAAATGATTGGGTTACAAGAGCCTTAACTCAATCAGTGAATGAATCATCTGATGAGTTAATTGAATGGTAACTGAAGGCAGGTGGGGTGGGCTGGAGGTGGTGGGACATTGGGGACCTAGCTTTGGGATATATATTTTTGGCCAGTGGAGTTGCTTTCTTTACTTTCTGATCACCATGTGAGCTGCTTCCCTCTGTTACACTCTTCTGCCATGATGTTCAGCCTCACCTGGAGCCCTGAGGAATGGAGTCTGCTGTCTATGGATTGAGACTTCTGAAACTGTGAGGCCCTAAATAAACTTTTCCTTCCCTAAAATTATTCTGATCAGATCTTTAGTTGTAGCAGCAAAAAAGCTGACTAAAATCGCAAGTGAAGGTAAAAATGAAGCTATTATAGAAAAACCTTGATTCATACTAAACTACTAAAAATCAGTCCTAAATTTCAGTTCTTTGAGTATAATTACTAAAATGTGACATGTCAGCATGTCACACACCACATGAGTGAGAACTGATGCTCAAGACAGTAAGAAGGTAGCTTATCAGCCCCATATAGGGAGCTTTGGCTGCACAGGTGGACAGGGAGGCAGTATAACAGAGAGTCACTCAGCAGAGAGGGAAAAAACAACTACTTATTTCAAATCACATCACAGACCCTGACCAGAATTTCAAAACTTCTAAGAAACTATCACACAGACATTTAATAATCTCTACACTTAGGTTCATTGTCGTCATCCTAAGAAGAACTGCAATTCCTGAACTCATGGTATAGTCCAGCGTGGTGCCATCAACAAAATACTCAGAACAAAATGTGAGATGGTATCTTATTCTGGCATTTGTGCTGTGATTGATTTAGGAAACCCTGGAAACTTGAATAGGAAGGTCCAGCTGTAGGGAAGACCATGCAGTGAGGTCTTCCCTGCTTTACCAGGTATCACCAGGAAATTGTCCTCAAGGACTAGATGCTTATCAAAAACATTAAAAATCACTTCTTGAATCAGTGATAGCTGACAAATGCTTGGAAATTAGCAGGAATAAGGGATAAGGAATAAAGGGATCTGGCTTGTGATTCTTTCTTCAAAATAATAATATTTGGTTTCTGTCTCTTATTTTACTTATATTTCATCTTTGAGCCTTTAGATAATATGCCAGGGTTACCAGCAGCTCAGTAGAGCAGATTCCTGCTCAAAGGTGTGAGCCACCTGGGCAAATAAAAAGTCTGAAATAATCAGTAAGGAATAAAAGACAAAGCCAGAAATTAGATTTAAAAGGAGGCACCTGATGGGTCTTCCTGATAGGAACAGGAACTGAACAACTGAAGAAAACTCAATTCTTTATTTAAAGGGAAGTACATCAAAGCTTTCAGTGTGGCAGGGATAAGATTTCAGTGTGGTAGGCATCTTGAAGTAAACGGGTTCTTTGGTGCTTGGCAGGTTAATGCCCATCTCCAGGCGGCTGTATTTGATCCTAGGCTGTGAGCTAAGGCAGCATGATCTGGGCTTTCTCAAACCAGGGAATTTAACCCAGGAGTTCCCAGAAAAGTAGCTTCCCTGCCTTAATGGTTCAAACAAACCCTTAATTTATATATAGTTCCCAAGAAAATAGCCTGAGAATTAGACTATGGACTTTCAGCTTCTCAAGGATGAGAGCAGCGTGATTTTCAGTTCCTTATGCCCAGTATTTGTAGTTATAACAACTCCCTGGTGGGGAGGATCAGTGGAGTTGAGAGGCAGGGATCATTCCAAGCCAAGTAAGAACTGGAAGAGAAAGACTTCTACATTTAAAAAAAAAAAAATTGTTTTAAGTGAGATTGGTCCTAGGCTCTTTGCTAGATGGTACATTCACAAGGATTTAATGAGATGGCTCCTGGCCTCCAAAGGTTAGATCTAGTTGGGAACATGCATCAATGCCTCAGTGTAGTCAGGTATGATACACCAGGGGCAACACAGGGGCTTGGAGATGGCTGTGCCAATATTTGTACTTGGCAGTTGGAGGAATCTAGGAGTAGTTAGTAATTGAAATTGAGACCTGAAGGGTCCAGTTGAGGACAGTGGGAACTGAGGGGAAAGGAAAGCAATTCAGGCAGAAAGAACAATATGTACAAAGCCTCAGAGAAGAGTGAACAGGGCACATGTGTTTCAGAAACTACCACTATTCAACATAATTGTGAATTAAGGTAGAAGCTGTTGATTGGCCAAATGTCAGTTCACAGTCTGGGCAAGGAACATCTGATAAACTCAAAGTGAATAATTTGAGAATTTAATAATAGGAGACATTTACAAAAAAGCAGGCAAGGTATACAAAAACCTAGGAGATACCTGTGGATTATCAACCACAGAGAGCTCTTATCCTTCTGAGACTTGAAGGGATAAGCAGAGGAAGAAATTACCTGATTACAGGTAATATTCCCCACTAAATTTACCATCAGCTCTCCTTCCGACCTCCTACTAATCGTCTTCTTTTGCCAGACCTAACAGAAGTCATATGTGGTCTGTGTTCATCAGCTGCCCAGGCACAGAGGAGGGGGAAGAAGGATGGAACAGATGAACAGACAAAATTTATATCACCTAAATCTGAAAAGGAGAAACCAGCTAAATCTTGAAAGTTCTCATACCCTGGTGCTGAGAAATGTATCCTTTATCCTTAGGACAATGAGGAGCATCAAGAAGGTGTTAAATGAGGAAGAATTTTGAATAGATTACCCACAATTCCCTATGTGGGCAGAAAGGTAGGGCAAGACTAGAGACAGAAAGAGGAATTATCCAACTGCCACAGTAATCTAGACAAGAAATGGTGATGTGGGAAGGTATAAGTAGGAACAGAGAGAATGGACTAGATTTATGATTCATCTATTTGGAGATAGATTTTTAGGATAGATGGAAATGACGAAGTTAGAAAAGAGAGTGAGTGGGTGACAAGAATGAACTGGAAATCTGGATCAGAATATGAGCATGTGTTTGGGATTTGGGTCTCAGTTTTGCACTGTGCAATTTCGTGACCCAGGTCATTCAGCCACTTGGTTAACTCTTGTTAATGGGAATATATACTGGATTTATTATGTTTTCTTTTATTCAACATGAGCCTGGAGGCAATGTCTGCCTACCAGATGCAGAGATTTGAGTGAACTGAACTGAAGCTCACAAGAAGGGTCTCATTATATTGTCCTGCTGAAAGCAATAGCTAAGTTTGTTTATTAAGCAATTCTACTGTCAGTTCCTTAGAGCTTATGTAAGTGAATAGAAGTCACTCATGGAGGGCAAGTTAGTAAGTCCTCCCTGCCCTACAAAAGTCACAAACCATGCTTAGTATTATCCATCCTGGGACAGTTTAATAAAACATCTTCAAGGATGTTAAGACTCCCTTTCTAATGGCCTACTTGTGTGTTCTGGAATCTAGGACAGAGTTTGAGCTGAACTGATAATTGTCATTGTTGAATTATTAATTTGGGTTCCTGATGTCCTTCTCAGAACCTATAGAACTTTCCCTAGTGAAGAATAGCAGTTGGGCTAGTTTACTTTGGCTGTTACTATCAATTTACTGCTAAGATATTTATCAACTTCAAACCATTATAAGGACAGAGCTCTCCAAGATTTTGTTTAACATTCCATAGTTTTGTGTCAACAAGAACCTCTCTAGAGAAGGAGATCATTTCTAAAATAAAAAAACAAAACAAAACAAAAAACTCCAGCCAGAATGGCAGAACAGCAGCTTGAGTGAGATTGGTTGAACTGTGAATGCAGGGAGGACCCTTTTGGATTGGAATCCCATTGCCAGAAATCATTAAAAGCAGCTGGAAAGCAAAGGCATTTGCTAAAGCCTCCTAGGTCACAGTTGTGTTAATTAAAAGAAAGCCCAAGGGGGTCGAGAAAATTTTGAAAAGAGCTTTCAGCTGCCCCCATCTGAACCGCTGCCCTTGCTGTTCACTGTGGGTAGTTGCCCTATCAAGTCCTATATTCATGCAGGTTCTTGATTTGGAATACATCCTCTGTCACTCACCCATCCCCTTTTTACCTCTCCATTTCCAATCAGCTCAAAAACCTGCCCTTCCAGGACAGTGCAAGGCCCATCCCTGCATGATGCTTCTCAGTTACTATCTTTTCATCTGTTGAACCATCACTGTATTTTTCTACATAGATATGTCAGGTTTTTTCCATGTGTGTCATAGTAATTCATGCACATTTTATTTTCTCCTTTAAGTTGGAATTTTTCCACTTCATCTCTGTGTCGGGAATATATTAGATACTCAAAGCATATCCATTGATTGATGCAATTAACAACTCAACTAGCCAATGAAAATAAATAATATGCTCCTTAAAGTACTTTCTCTATGTCTATTGAAAGCATCTATTTTGTAGTTTCTTCTCTACCAAAAGTTCAGCCCTCTGTCCACAAAAACATTATATTGCAAAATGACGGACATCCTAAGACCTAATGTAAATAATAGGATTGTAGGCAGTATTGAGTAAATATAAGAGAGATATAATCAAAACTAGAACAATCAATGTAGGATGTAAGATCAGACTTGTGATATTTAATTTTTAAAAAATACTTTTATTGAGCCAAGTGCAGTGGTGCATACCTGTGATCCCAAAGTCTTGGGAGGTTGAGGCAGGAGGATCCCAAGTTCAAAGCCAGCCTGAGTAACTTTGTGAGGCCCTAAGCAACTTAGTGAGACCCTAAGCAACTTAGTGAGACTCTGTCTCAAAATAAAAAATAAAAAGGCCTGGAGATGTTGCTGGGTGGTTAAGCATCCCTGGGTTCAATCCTCAGTACCAAAATAAAAATAATAATAATAATAATAATACTTCTATTAGGCCCTGACCATATTATGCTAAGCCCTAAACTAAGCAGCGTTTTATTTTATTTGATCTTCAAAGAAAGCCTGTGAAGTAGATACTTGTATTCTTCTAATTCTGTGGATTAGGAAACTGGGGCTTGAAGAGACTAATCTGCCCTGGATCACCCAGCCTATAAGTGGCAGAGCTGGGTTTCATGCATGACTCACATGTGACTTCATCTATGCTGTACTGTGCTAGGAAGGTGAGAAGGGTTTAGATACATGTGACTCAAGAACAGGAACAACCTGGTCCCAGATTTTAAAGATGTGAAATGGGAACATGCCTAGAAAACTTAAGGTTCAAGGAATCTAGTCCACTGATGGATTGAGAGATGGAGGAGGTCCATATTCTGGGAGGTAATAAAATATGATATGGAAAGTAGTGTGGTGCCTAAAATAGACAGCATTAACTAACAGATCAAGAAGGCTGGACTAGGTCATGACTGAGGTGAGGGGAACCTGAACAGAGAAGGGGTGGACTTGGGATATTTGGCAGTGGTAGGAAGAGTTGACAGGCAGCAGAGAGACCAGTTGGGTTACCAAATGTTTTATTAAAACCTGTAAAGTCTTTCTCCCTTCCAAAAAGAGAAGAAATTTATAGCCAGTACAAATTTCATTTGAACTTATATCTCTGAATGATGACCTCCATGTAATCATTGCCTAACTTAAATTCTATACTAATAATGACCTTAATTCATCGGTGGATACAGATGCAGGCTCCTCCACATGTCTTGACCACAGTCATTAGCAGCAGCAGACATGGTGAACCGTCTAAGCACAGTTGGCCTGACACCAGTGTTTTCACAGGTGGTGGCAGGATGCAAGTAGGAGAGGAAGGTGGGCAAATAAGGAGGTGGAAGAGGCAGGGAGGAAGGGGATGGTTTCATACATGATTTGTGTATGACCTCATCTATGCTGGGTGGGGGGGAGTCTGAGAAGCTTTTTAATCCTACAGACCCTCTCAACAAAGCCATCTCCCTTAAGCCATTCTGAGAGCAACACAGGCATCAGAATTTCTGGTTCCAGTACCCAGGTATTATTCAAGGTCTCTTGTTTGTCCACAGTGCTGAAAGTTTCCATCTACTCACTTCAGCCTCTATTGATAGACACTGGGCTTTCAAATGCACTGGGTTGTCTCTGCCACTATACTTCTAGTGGATTTCTTAGATCCCTCCTCTGAGTCCCCAGTTCATATTTATAACACTTTTAGAGCCAATTGGAGTCCCAGATAGTTATTTGTCAAGTAATAACATTCTAGTTTTGAAACATTCCTAAATGAGAATATGCAGTCTGTATTCAGAGGAACTCAATCCAAATTGTTTGAAATATATAAATTCATAGGTGTTCAGTTAATTATAACCAAGGCACTAACAGAAATAGAAGAGACCTAGCTCTGGAACCAGACTGCACTGGGTTTGAGTTTTAGCTCCGTCACTTACTCTGCAGACCTTTAAAAGGTGCTTAACCTCTCCGAGCTTCAGTTTTCTCAGAAGGAAAATGGGGTGATATAAGTACCCCACAAATAAGATATATAAGTAAGATAATACAGAAAAAATCCTAGGAGAAGACAAAGCATAGCATAAGCATTCAGTGAGACAAGTGATACTATCATCCCCATAGATATTTGCCACATATGAACCTTGTATATATGTTTAATAGGGAACATATGATGGAATTTTATATTAATGGTATATCTTTTGTGCCTCAGATACAATCTGACACATCATATATGCACAATAGATATTTATTAAACAGAGATGAAAGGCAAAATGTGATTTTTTCAGACAAATCTTATCCCTTATGATTTAAGAACCCTGAGACTCCCTAAGAATGCCCAGTATCAGATTATAAAGATGGAAAAGTTTCCATTTGTTAGTATATTTCTTCAAAAGTGTTTGGGATTATACTTATTGAGTGTTTTCTGTGGTGTAGAACACTGCTCTGCTGTTTTGTATGTATTAGCTCATTTAATCCTCACAAAAACCCCAGGAGGTTTTTATCCCCTTTCTTATAGGTGAAGAAACTGAGGCATAAAGATATAAACAACATTTTCAGGCTCATAGATTGGAAGGGGAAGATGTGGGACATGGGACACAAACCAGGAAGACTGGCTCCACAGCTAGGACTGGAAGCCACTGGATTTTCTCCCCACACGTTTTTATTGTTTTCTTTGTTTTTAACATGGAAAACATGAAGTTAGCAATATATCTCCATTGTTCAACAAGCAGTAAAAATAAATACATTTGGTGATATTATAGACTTACCAGTTATATAATTATGCCAGATGAATAGCTATTTGCCGTTTTTAGCACACAAAAACATTACATAAGTTCAGACTTGAGAACAAAATATGTGGCCCAGGCAAGCAAGGACAGGACCAGTGCATTTCTGAGGTGGGTCGTGTGTACTGAGTTTCACTTAGGAACAGAGATCCTAATTCTATGTATTTGGTGCCTCTCTATGGTGATACCTAGAACTATTCTTTTGGCTCTAGGGTTTATAAAGTTAAATGAAGAACTAGTTGAGAGAACTAAACACACCAAGGAATAAACACAGTTTAATGTTTTACTGAAGTGAAAGATACATACAGCAAGACCTCGACACTTTCAATTCCTTGAGTGTGATTCTGAAGGTCCATAGCTTATAGTGATTTGTAGTTTTGTTAAAGGGATGTGTAAGTATAAATCTTTACCTGGTAAGAGAGTCTCCTGACCATCAAACCCAAATTTCAAAATACTCTCTCTCTTTCCCTAAGTGCACTGTAACCACCACAGTCATTTCCTAAGCTAGTCTCCCTCTCTCCACTTCCTCCCAAGAGCAGAAGCTGTGTTTGCAATGGTCTAATAGCTGACCCCTGGGATTTGTGTGATTAACCATCTTGAGTACACACACACACACACACAAACACACACACATATACATACACACACATTTATATACCAGTAGCTCAGACTCGTGACCAGTAAATTAATGCTATAGACCATAATATAATATACATCTATACATCCATTAATTAATGATTATTGAATTTTTAGAACTGTGGAAACCAAAACAGTGTTTATTGGGTCTGCAAAAGTAATAGAATATTCTTATATTTATTCTTGTTTATAAGCCAAACACACTATCTAGATGCTTATGGTCCAGTGCATTAAGTTGCTATGTGTATTCATTCATATTTATATATGTGAGGATATTAAATTGATAGCCCAGTGAGTAGCATAGCCATACCTAGCATTGCTGTTTGCTTTTGGGTATCCTGCACTAGACTGACATGAACTCTAATAAAAATAGCTTCAATTCTCAGCCTTAGGATGGATCTGATTTTGAATAGCTCTTAAAGTAGTTTTATAGTTATTTATCCAATTCCTCATTCATGCTGCATATGTAATAATATATTAATTTGTATTCTTTTTATTGCAGTTAAATTTATTTCATGTGTTTATTTTAATAATCTATATTTTTCAAACATTGTTTTACTTATATTATCTTTGAAATAACATAAAAATAGATAAATCCTTGCAGCACATCATTTTATCTTCTAAATGTTAATGACAGGCAACATTCATTTAAATTTTCTCACAAATAAATGGGTCTAACATTTAAACCATTCTGGTATTTATCAGCTAGGAACATATTCTAGTACTCAAAATAAAACTACATTTTTCTGCAGTCAAGTTAGCATTTTTCCCTTTCTTCTTGAAAAGCACTTTAGCAATTAAAGGAATAAATAATTATAAATTAAATGATCGCTGTTATTAATTATATTATTTCATCCTGAGCCATACCTTTGCCAATGATTCTTCTAACCATCTCACATCACACTCTGCTTTCTAATCATTGCTTTATCATGTAGAAAATTATTTTTCTCCTATATCTTGTGTTTCATAAAATGATCATGTGTCTTATGTGGCAAGCATCCGCAATCACAAGATAGGCTCTTAACCTTCAGTCCGATCCTCTCATTATCATGTCACAGGTAGAAAAGGCAACATCTGAGGAAGGAATGTGAAACATCCATGCTCAATAGACCCTTGCTCATTTAGCACCACTGAGAACAAGAGCCCTCTACTTTTTTAATGTAAATGCTAAATGTTGCTTTTGGAATTTACTCACTTTAATTAGCAGGAGGCATTGCTTCTCCATAATGAATGTACTGAACATAGGCAATTCCAACACAATAAATTAAATACAATTAGGCAAGGCAGAGGTCCAATTCATTACTTGTAATTCCAATCCTCTTACTGAATATACTTGACATTTAATGCAAAGCAGAAACTCTCCTGTCTTCCAAGGATTTATACCATGGTAGATACTCATTTAAAAAATGAATGATAGACACTTCAGCCCCAAGAAAATAGGTCACCAAAACTGTTTTGTTTTCTCAGTGTCTCAAATGACCTTGTCATCTTGCTTCTCCATAAGCAGCATTTAAAATAGTTGATCATGCTCTTCTCCTAGAAATACTTGCTTCACTTGGCTTAAATGATCCATACTTACATGATTTTCTTTCTATGTTCTGGTTTTCCTTCTCAAAACAATTTTTTGTAGGTTTACCCTGCTATCATTTTTACTTTGGAGAGCCCCTTGCCTGAGCCCACTTTTGTATCTATCCCTGCTCCACTATTGCTCTCACCCAGTCGCATAATTTAAATTTCAACCCTATGCTAATGACTTTCATTGTTCTCTGAAAGCAGAACACTGAAGCTCTCCCTAAAGTTCCAAATCCATGTTCAACTTCTCATCTGAGTGTGTAATAAGCACCTTAGACATGACATCTCCAAAACTGAGCTCTTGATCTTCTTTTCCCTACAGCCAACAACCCCTACAATCTTTCCCACCTCAATGGCAATTCCATTTTTCCAGTGGTTCCAGTTGAAGACTTGGTGTCATCCATGACTGCTTGCTTTCTCTCATACTTCACATCTGGGCCACAAGCAAATTCTATTAGCTGTGCCTAAAACTTGCATTCAGTTTCATTGTGTCTTAGTGTCCCTATCTTTTCATCCTAATCTATATGATTGTCATCTATTGCCTAAATTATCACAATTGACCCCTAATGGTCTCCTTGATTATGTCTTTTCTCCCTTGCTAGCTCACTCAGAGCAAAGCCAGAGTCCTTACTCTTGACCTCTGAGATCCCACAATTACACTCACATTCACTTTCCAACTCTTTTTCCAGCTGCTCCTCTTCTGCTTTCTCTGTCCTGGCCCCACTGACCTCCTCTAACACACCAGGCACATCTCCATCTCAGGCTCTTACTATTCCCTGGCCAGGAAGGTTCTTTTCCAAAGTACCTGCATAACTACCTTTCTTGAAATCTTCATTAAAAGATTCTCAGGGAGAACTTTCCTGCCTCCCCGGTACACGTGCACTTCATGTCCCACTCTTCTGCTTTGTGTTCTTGTATTTTACATTTATCACCATCAAACATATATTTCATTTTTCTAACATATTTGCCTATCTTCCACATTAGAATAAAGGTTTAATGAGGACAGAGAGCTTATATACTTGGCCCACTCTTGAATCCCTAATGCCTAGGAAATATCTGATATACGGGTTTGGTCAACAGATGTTTACTAAATGTGTACAAAAAGAAATGAATTCTATCTACTTAATGTCAAGACTACAAGCTAGGAGTTATATGACTCCAATGCACAAAAAAACCCCATGTGCTTTTGGAATCATTATTGAAAAAAATCAATCATATTTGGTTGTTTTTTATTTTTATGCTTTTTAAAAGATCAATGTTAGAAATTTAGCTCTCATGGGATCTTAGTTTCCTCCTGAGGAGACTGAACTGATCAATAGTGAGTGTAAACTGATCAATAGTGTGAATTGATCAATAATACCACATATATGTTATGGCACCATGGAATCATCTCTTCATATGATGTATTACTTGAAAGCCCTGTACGTAGAGCCGATGAAAGTAGATAATATTGTAGGATACAACAAGCAATAGATCCTCTCTCAATTGCTTCTGTAGCACCTCAAAGCAGTTTAAAACTAACTGAGGGACGGGGGACACAGTTCAGTGATAGAATGCTTGCTTAGTATGCACAAGATCCT
Source organism: Xerus rutilus (assembly GCA_028644305.1). Lineage (NCBI taxonomy): Eukaryota > Metazoa > Chordata > Mammalia > Rodentia > Sciuridae > Xerus > Xerus rutilus. The sequence continues at coordinate 63,336,459 of CM053399.1, read as the reverse complement.
GGGTTCAATACCTAGCACTGCAAAAATAAAAATGAGCAATATAATCATCTAACCAAAAAGGCCGATCATTCTACCTTTGAGAATTCTTATTAATATAAATAATTAACCAGAAGACTCTGTCCATTAATTGTACTAAATATTACTGTATTAATAATGTTAAAGAAATACTTCTCACATCTGTGAATAGTTTTATGTGTGATCACTAGCTCCAGTCACAAATACTGACCAAATTCCCAGAGGGCCTTCCCTTGGGGAACAAGGCAAGGCCATAGTCTGTCTTCCTAAATGACATTTAGCCTTAAATCCTAGGACCATGAGTAAGCTGGATCATATGAAAAGGAGTTCCTCTTGATATTTTAAGAAATAGAACAAAAATAAGCTTGGGCATTTTTTTCTAGTGATCTCTATTGGTCTTTGTCTATGATTTCTCCTTAGCACCAATCAGTTCTCCCTCCCTGTGAGTGAAAAGGAACTTGGATTGAGCTAGTTCATGACAAACTGATCTAAAAGAATGATGTTTACTCAGTAGCAGAGATGACTGCAAGCAAGGCAGTCTTCATGATTAGTAAAAACATAATTCTAGGAAACAAGGAAAATGCTTCACCTATTTTCTCTTATGATATCAAGATTTTTAGGCATTCTTTCTCTGGAACAAAATTTCAGTATTTACAAGAGGCACAATTGGAGGGTACCTGTCAGTGTCTTCCAGTGTAGGGCCCTACATACACATTTCTATGAGATGAGCCTACTTCCCTGTGCACAGCTAGATAAGAAACAAAATGAAATCACCGGATTCCCTCTCAGCATTTCACATTGCATACTGAAGATGTTCATATCTCTTTGTTAGTGCTTAAACTCAAAGCTGGCAGAAGGCTGGGGTGAGAATGGGAGCTGGAACTGCTGTGTCTGGCTGTGTGTGAGAGAAGAGTGAAACTGGCATGGGGAGAAACAGTAGGGGACTTTATGACAGGGGAGAGAGACAAATGGCAGAGTAGACTTTGTAGTTTCTGTTTCTAGATCATTTCAAAGTTGAGCTCTACATTCTTCCCTTGGATTGTTAGGATAACCTCTGTACACTGACAATAAAATTTCCATTTTGACTTAAGCAGTTCAAATGGATATCTCTCTTATGCAACAATACTATTCCCAAAGTAAATGCTATCATGGTAAATTCCTTTAAGAGGAAAGGCCAGAGGTTACCTCTCTGGCAGCTGTGACTTGATTCCACTGTTCACTATGGTAGTCATCACAACTGCCGCTAATCAGGGCTGTGCTGCTAGAATTTGGTAGCGGCATGGGTCTAGAAGGAACTATCCCCTATGATGGTCAACTCCACAAACCTGGAGACAGCCATAATCAGTAATGAACTTCATACTATATCTATCTCAGAATCAGTCAAAACTGATATATTTCACCACAATGCACACAGAATTTTTCATTTGAGATTATAGGATAAGAAAATGTTCATATGTGTGTTTTTATATTTTTTGCAGTTCTGGAGGTTAAACCCAAGGCTCATACATACTAGGGATACTCTATCACCGAGTTACATCCTAAACTTTTTAGTTCTGATTTTGAGAAAGAGTCTCACTCATTTGCTCAGGCTGGCCTTGAACTTGTGGTGCTCCTACCTCCCGTTGTACCCAGCAAGAAAATGTTTTAAATATAAATGAATCTCATTTTATTGAGCATTCAGAAAACATCATTTCAAATATTCAAACAGAACCTGCACGATGGCTATTTATATACTTTTTTTTGGAAATAGGGAACAAAGTTATAGAAAAAATATTTTGGAACTAAAATAAAAATTTACTGCTTGGCATATTGGTGCATGTCTGTAATTCAAGCAACTCCAGAAGCTAGGGCAAGAGGATCACAAGTCTGAAGCCAACCTCAGTAATTTGGTGAGACCCTTAGCAATTAAGCAAGAACCTATACCAAAAAAATACAATGAAAATTTACTATACATTTTCTAATTTCTAATACCAATATAAATAGTAAACCTAAAAGATAACCTTCAAATACATGCTAACAACAAGGAAAAAATGGGAGTTCTTCTTTAAATTTAAGCAGCATTATTTTGAGTCACTTTAAACATTGCCTTAGTAAGGCCTTCCATGCCCCTTCTACCTCAGGCAGAGTCACATCTCCTTAGGACTACTGACCTTTTAGACATATCCCTGTAACTGTCACATCCCCACCGTAATAATTGGTTTGTCTCTCTTCCCTACTGAACAATGAGCTTCTTGATTAGGAAGAGGGGCTGTAAAGCATGAGGGATACAGTAGAAAAGGAGACTTATTGTAGCATAGTGAATGGGGGAAAGAAGGGGTTCACCTTATAGTTCAATTTAGTTTAACCTGAGATGCTTTTGAGAATTTTTTTTTTTAACTGAGAATAGAACTCAGGGGCATTTTACCACTGAGCCACATCCCCAGCCCATTTTCTATTTTTTATTTTGAGACAGGGTCTTCTTAAGTTGCTTTGGGCCTTGCTAAGTTGCTGAGGCTGGCTTTGAACTTATCTTCCTCCTGCCTCAGCCTCCCACACTGCTAGGATTACAGACCTGTGCTACTGTGCCTGGCTGCCTTTGAGATTTGCAGGTGAAAAAGTCCAGTTGATTACATGTATCCTAAGAACAAAATAAAGGTTAGTCTATAGTTAGAGATCTGGAAATAATCAGGGAGTGGTTGGTAGTTAGAACTGTAGGAGAGTTAATGCATTTCTATCTGTCTCATTTTACTCCTCAGCAATGTGTAGCTAGCAATAATACCTTTATCAAAAGTTTATCTTAAGAATTAGATGAATTAATACTTTTAAAATGTTTGGGATATAGTAAGGTCAATATAAGTGTTTATAAAATGAATTTTAAGAAACAAAGGGGAAAGAATTTTTGAGCCACCACAGATTGGTTTAAAATGAAATACATATAAACATTAACTCAATATAAATTATCTATGCTTACAGTGTTAATATGTATAATTGTAAACTAAAACATGCTTATAAATCAAAGATAAACTTATAAATCAAGTTAAATTCAAAATTATAATATTAATTAATATAATAGCTTATTTTATTTTTACCCAAACTAATCACTCTCAACATGTATTATGGTAGTGGCTGCAGGTTATTTTGAGTTTGGTATACTTCTACTTCCATGTGCTGTATAATGGTACAGTCCTTCCACCTATTTCCCATTTTTATGTAGTATAAGAAGACACTTTTTAACCTTAGACCATGTCTATCCCTGTTCTTTTCTCTTTATAGTAGCACCATTTGGTGTTGATGAAATCATGCACACGAAGGTCAGAGGCATGGAGATCTCATGGTACTACTTGGTTAAAGGGCAGTCATCCAGATAGCTACATGTTTTTACATTATTATTAAAGATCATCTTGAAAGTTAAGACAGAAATTCAATCTTCTTACGGAGAACTCAGGTGCTTTAGTTATATAGTACTTGACTGCAGTCTGAGAAATAAAGTTGTTAGAAGCTGCCTTGAAAGAAAAAGGTAATAATGAAGAAGATGTAGAGCTAAAAGTGTTTAAGAAAGAAAAAACCTGGGCACCTTAAATTGTGGAGAGAAAGGAGCAAAGAATGAAGGAGAAGCTGAAGATTAAGTGAGGGAATAGTTGAGAGAGTAAGATCTTAAAGAAGAGAGGAGGTTTTGTAATCCAAAGCAAAAGCAAAAGGATTAAGGTAGAATAATAAGAGGAAGTGAAACTCAAAGCAAGTTTGTAAACTTGATTTATAGATAGTACCACATAGTTTTAATTTTTTTTTCAAAATTAGCCACTTCTTGCTCTATAAAGAGCACAGGCAACACAATTTGCTTTAGCAGCATTTAGTTAGGTTTTATTTATTTATTTATTCTATAGTGGGCTTCACAGACACTAAGAATATATATGTGGGTTAAATCCTGTAAAAATAACCTCAGAGTTAGTAGATCCATCGTTCAAAATGCATTAAAAGTAGGCTCAAACTTCAATATTCAGAGTTTAGGAGCCAAGATTGGTATTTTCAGTTGCTCTTACTAATTGCTAATGGCAGGTATGAGTATTACAGCATCCTAAGAAGACAGCCGGCACGGAGCCAGCTGGATTAAAATTCTAAGCATGGAAAGTGAATTATTTTTCCCCTCAATATAAAAGGCTCTGGAAATTAATCATTTTACTTCAGAATGAAATCTGATAGCTACCAGGCAGGTCTGGACAGCTAACATAGCTTTAGCTGCTATGTAGGTGGAATAAAACTTCCTGACATTCTTGTTTATGTGAAAGCCTGGTGCCAAACAGGTATCCCAGAGTCCCAGAGGTGGTGAATCATGAACATTCATGAGGCATTTTCTGTGTCATATTTTCAGCTATCGAATTAAAATGATAATGAACTGGAAACTGAAAGGCTACTATGAATTTCTATAATTCTGAAGGCAGACAGTCAGTGGGTCAGGATTAAAGCATCTGGATTCAGAACAGTGTCAACTTGCTCTCTGAGAGTAATTAATTAGGAGAAGTATGCACATGTGAGTGTGGTCATTTTTTAATAATAAAGGGTGGTGATGTTGACTTACACATTGCACACAATGAGTTCATAAATTTTTCAAAACAGGATACCTTACAAGTTGGATTCATTATAGCATAGCACTGAGTTTGTATCTCTGCCCTATACTCATGAGTAGGACCAAAGGCTGCCATGTGATTCATTCAGTATACATGTGAGAAACAGAACCCATCCTATTACAGTTTAGGAAGAAAGAGTTTTAACATCAGGGAACTAGATGTTTGTAGCATCACTGAAGACTTGAAGGAATGGGAATTAGAAGGCTGCCCCTGGGTAAAGTCATTAACACACACCACCATACTTGAACTTAAGGATAAGGGGGAAAGGAGTAGAGAGCGGTTGTCATGTTCTCCATAGCCACAGCATTGCTTCTCTGCACTCAGTTCTGGATGACCTTGCTTGGTGGCAGAAAGGCAACAGGAAGATGGCACATTTCTTACATCAGCCTTCTAGGTACAGCAAAAGGGTATCTAGATGTGGGAACCTATTTTGCATCATGAACTCTAGCTGCAAGAGAGTCTAGGAAGTGTAGAGTGCTTCAGTTTTCAGTAGTAAGAAGATTCTATGGAAAGAAGTAGAAATTGGCAAATGAATACATCATAGTAAATATAGCCAACTTCTATTGAACATTCACTGTTTTCTGGGTACTTTACCTATTTTCATTCATGCAATCACCTCATACCAACTCTATGAGGCACATGCTATTTTTATCTCCAACTTATAGATGAAGAAAATCAAGTACTGCGAAGTTAACTAATCTGCCCAAGGTCATGTATTTTGTAAGTGGAAGACCTAGAATTCAAACCAAACAATCTAACTCTAGAGACACCTATCTCCTCTATGAATTTCCATTTATATAATTTATAATTTATTTATATATAAAGCAATTGCCATTTATATAATTTATAATTTATTTATATATAAATCTATATATAGATTTATATAACATCTAACACCTTTCTACTCTTTTACAGACTTAAAATCATAAAACTATTAACCAAAAAAATATAACTCCAAGCAGATGGGAATGCATCAGAAAGTGGGTTATGCAGTTATAATATTGCTTATAGAAAAAGCTTCGCAGAAAACTAAATGAAGATGTTATCAGCCAGGATATAACTCCAAAGTACTTGACCACTAAGCCACATCCCTAGCCCTATTTTATGTTTTATGTAGAGACAGACCATTGCTGAGGCTGGCTTTGAACTCATGATTTTCCTGTCTCAGCCTCCCAAAGTGCTGGGCTTACAGGTATGCACCACCATGCCGGGATTGGAATTTGAATCTTAAGCTTGTTTTGAAACTTATCTCCAAACTTTTTCTATCAATAAATAAACTTTAGTCATTCCCTCATTTGCATATTTGTTTATTATATTCATATATTGTCTTGGATCTACCAATTTCTATTGGTATGACTTTGGGTAAGTTCTTTGTCTATAATGTAGAAATAATAATAGTGGCTACTTGACAGATTATTCTGAAAATTCAAGGAGTTAAATATGTGAAAAACGTTTTGATAAAAAGTGCTTGATACATAAAAAGTGGCCAATAAGTATAAGTTATCATGACCATTAGGATTTTCTAAAATTAAGAATCACTCAAATCACTACATTATAAAGAATTAAACCAACAGTGTTCACAGTGACATTATTAATACTAGTTCAAAGTTCACTGAAACCTCTCATTTGGAAGATTTTTGGACAATATAAAAATTCTGTACCCCATTTCTTCTTTAGTAGGCAAAAAGATAAAACGCACATCATTTGGAGCAGCAAAACAATGATGGAAGTTGGAAAATTCTTGTTTTAAGAATGCTTCCTCGGGGCTGGGGTTATGGCGCAGTGGTAGTGTGCTCGCCTAGCACACATGAGGCACTGGGTTCGATCCTCAGCACCACATAAAAATAAAATAAAGATATTCTGTCTGCCTACAACTAAAAAATAAATATTAAAAAAAAAAAAAGAATGCTTCCTCTATGGCATGAGTGCTTTCAAAAAGCTTTTAGTTACCAGCTGGGCAGGATGGTACATACCTGTAATACCAGTGGCTCAGAAGGCTGAGGCAGGAAGATCAAGAGTTCAAAGCCATCCTCAGTAACTTAGCGAGGCCACAAGCAACTCAGTGAGACCTTGTCTCTAAATAAAATATTAAAAAGAGCTGGAGATGTAGCTCAATGATAAAGCACCCCTTGGTTCACTCTCCAGTACCAAAAATAAATAAATAAATAGATAAATAAATAGATAAATAAATAAATAAAGCAGTTACCATATCACTCATCACAAATATATCACATTTTTAATATTTATTTTTTAGTTGTAGGTGGACAGAATATCTTTATTTTATTTTTATGTGGTGCTGAGGATTGAACACTCTACCACTGAGCCATAACCCCAGCCCACAAATATATCACTTTCATTTTGTACCATGATGGAAAGAAGAAATGTATTTATTTCTACTCTTTTTATAGAATTCTTATTGAATATTACATATAAATAGGAAAGGGCACAAATCATAGATGAGCAGTTTGTGATATTATATAGTGAAGAAACCCATAAATTCCATTCAAATCAGCTAATGAAAAAACACTAGTGCTTCTACTGGTAATGACCTGTGCCACTTTCTCAGAGGTAAACACCATTCTAACTTCCAAAAAATACTTTGATAAGTTTTTCTCTGATTTGCACCTTAGTTATAAAGCATGTATTCTTTTGTGCCTGGCTTCTTACACTCTGCTTGATGTTTATAAAGATCATCCATGTTGTATGAATTCTTTACATATTCTGGATCAGTTCTTTGTTGTTTATATATTGTTATGTTGTTAGCTCTTACGGTGATAAATTTTGAGAAACAGAAATTACTAATTCTAATATAATCCAATTTATCAACTTTTTTCTTTGTGGTTAATAGATTTTGCATTCTGTTCTAGAGGAATTTACCTGAATTAACATCATATTATATTCCAAAACTTTATTGTTTTACATTTCAAGTTTATAATGCACTGGAAATAGATTTTGCAAATGATTTGATTTAAAGATCAAGTTTATATTTTTATTTATATATCTTGAGAGTGCTTAATGTTCTTTTTAATTATTCACTAGGCAGCTTATTTCTAGTAATAACTTATCCACAGAAAAGATCAGCAAAATATGAACACTTACGAAAAATAAAAATGCATAATTTATTATTAGATTTAACACTTCTTTTAAGTACTTTGACACAATATAACCAATATCTGTCTAGTACAAAAGATTCTTATATCCATTTTCAGCTCCTTGCAAAACACTGTAAACCTTCCAAATCTTCTTAACTGGGCTTGCCAACTCCAAGTGGGGCACATTCTAGTCTTTCTGCTTTGTGGATCTCTCTCTTTCTTCAAGATGCCCCGAATCCTTAGACAGAAGAAATACAGAAGATAATTAGAAACTATTTTGAAAATCTATACTCCAGTAAAATAGAAAGTCTCAAAGACATGAACAAATTTCTAGAGGCATATTATCTACCCAAACTGAATCAGGAGGACATACACAACTTAAACAGATCAATCTTAAGCAAGGAAATAGAAGATTCCATCAAAAACTTACCAACCAAGAAGAGCCCAGGAGCAGATGGATTCTCAGCTGAGTTCTACAAGACCTTCAAAAAAGAATTAATACCAATAGTCCTTAAATTATTCCTTGAAGTAGAAATGGAGGGAACTCTTCTATACTTGTTCTATGAGGCTAGTACCACCCCAATTCCAAAACCAGACAAAGACTCATCAAAGAAAGAAAACTGCAGATATATACATATATATATATATATGCCTCCAATCCTTAAACAGAAGAGAGAAGAACTGACTGAAGGAACAGGTGAAAGTACCAGCATCAGTCCACATATTGAATATGGCAAGGCTCGATTTCTTATCATTGAGAGGGAAAAAAATAACAAATAGAAGTGCTTTTTCTTTAACATGTGAACCATCTTGTGTATTCCCTGAGCTGTGCCCATCCCCCGGCACTTTGGAGCTCACTGATGTCCACGGTGAGAAACTTTTAAAGGATTTAGAGCAGTGTTTATCTATTGAAAGTCCACTCTGATAGCAATGAGGATGGACAGATTTTTGTTTTAACAAGAAAGTTTCTGTCATGGTTCAAGCAGAAGACAATGAGGACTCGTTTTAGTGCAGCTAGAAAGAAGGTGATGAACCCAAGAGGCATTTAGGGAACAGGTTTGACAAAACTTGGTAATTAGGACAAGCTACCCAAGCCTTTGGTAGATGGAGAGCCTCGGGGGTGATCAAATTCTAGATAAGGAAGGGGATGACAACTGTAGCAATAACTGATAACTTAGAATTCTGTGCCTTTTCAGACAAAATGCAACTTCCCAGTTTGACTGAAGTCCCTGCTGTGGAGGCAGAGGAAATTGGAACCAAGTTCAAATAATTGGAAAGCTTTACTACCTAATGAATTTAGCAAAGCACAGCAAGTCCAATTGTGTTGTCCTGGACAGCTACATTTAATGTGGACAAAAATGCCAGTGGCCTGCATGTGATTAATATGTACCTTTAAAGAACAGCCTCCAGAGATAAGCCTGCTTTCTTTTAAAAGTAAGAGAAAAACTTGGCTGTATATTGCACATGGTATCATCCTCTCCAGGCAGTCTACGTCAGTAAGTTATAGCACTGCTATAGACAGTAAGCAGTTGCTAATAGGAGTTTTGGTAAACATTGAAATGGTAACTGGTTGGAGTTAAAGAGCAGCAGTATAACACTTGTGATGGTACATTGTGAATCCCTTGGAAAACACAGTCCCTTTGGAATCTGAACTTAATCTGAACCTCCTCTTTCACAGAAGGACCAGGAGGAAGGGAATAGGCTTCATTGCTAACCCTTTTCCATAAGCTTCCCAGTATCATCCTCTCCCTCCCTCCATTATTTCTCTCTTAGACCCCCAAATATAAAGCTCAAACTAGATGGAGAAGAGCAAAGGGAGATAGATATGGTAGTAAAGAAGAAATAAAAAGAAGATTCTGTAAGGCAGCATCCCCAGGAGAATAATGAGAAGACAGGAAAACCATTAGTCTAAAAAAACACCTGGAGACCAATTCAATTAACCCTTTCAGAAACTTAAAAGATATTTAACACTAAGATACAGAAGTAAACCTTCTGTATCTAGGACCAATGGGAAGACATTTCAGCAAGGAATTTTCTCATCTATAGAACTTTTCCAAAATGAAAGGAATTGACTTATTTTACAGTGGTATCCCTGTAATTATGACAACAGTGGTTTTTTTCAGGAGACCACTATATCAGGTGCAAGTTGGCTAGTTGATCCTCAAATAAACCTTCCAAATGAAGGATTCTCTGAGCATAGTTTTGGCATAGAATAGAACAGTTGTCAGTAACCTTGGCCTTCCATGGTTGGGAAACTGAGGTTAGAGATGTGGCCTTGCATTTTCTCCTATTCTTCTGGGTCCACATCATCAACACAGAAAGTGGAACAAATGTGGATAAGATTCAATATGCTTCGGAAAAAAGAAAAGTTTCCCAGAGATGAATGAGCCAGCTGGAGTCCTCAAAGGGAGGAGAATTCAGAGGACTAAAGAGGAAGACCTTGCAAGGCTCCTTGACTCAATGCTTAGTCAGTTGTGTTGATATATTTGAGAATGTCTTTACATAGAACACCAGAACTTAAACTGCTGAATGTAACTTCCAGAAATTTTCTATAAACAGTATTATAAACAGTCTTCTTTATAAATGAAATGGCTAACCTCTTTATTCCCTTTGTTATAGAAATAATAACATTTATCGAGAACTTATCAAGTACCAGGCACTATTTGAAGTTCTTTGAACAAATTCATGTACATAATCCTCTTAACAGCCCTATGAAGTCATGCTATGAACTGAAATGTGCCCTCTACACACCAAATTCAAATGTTGAAGCCCTCACCCACAATGTGATGGCATTTGGAGCCTTTAGGAGGTAATTAGGTTTGGATGAGGTTATGATGGTGGAGCTTCAGAATGGGATTAGTGCCACATAAGAGAGCTTTCTCCCTCCTGCACACTCGCTGTCTGTCACATAAGGAGGCACCAAGAAACAGCTACGAAGAAACAGCTATCCGCAAGACATGAAGTAAGCCCTCACCAGAACCCAACCATGCTGGCATGTGATTGCAGATGCCCAGCCTCCAGGACTGTGAGAAAATAATGTGTGTCGTTTAAGCCTCCCAGTCTATGGATTTTTTTATGGGAGCCCACGCTGACTAACACGTCAGTTCTATTACGATTCTCTTTTTACATAAAGAAACTGTGGGAAGAAGACCAAGATAATCATACTGGTGACTGGAACAACTGAAAGTCAAATCCAGTAGGCTGCATCCAATCTGATTCACCCATTCTTCACAATCCTGTAAGGTAGAGAGAGCACATATTGCTGTTCTACTTTTACAAATAAAAAAACTGATGATCTGACAGATTAGGTAGCATAGCCATGGAAAAAACACTGACTCCTTGATTCCTTGACTCCAGGAGCCACAACAACCAAGATTACATTGATAACAACTAGTCCTCCTCTAAATTGAGACTGCATGACTGTCATGGGATCAGAGCACATAAGCACTGAGTGTAGCCACTATACTATCCTACAAGGGCAGGAATTTTTGTGTCTTTGTTAATTATTGTACACCAAAAACCTGGAACTATCTCATATATGAAGAAAGTACTCAATAAATTGCTGGACGTTAGATGAATAGATCAAAATATTGCTTGAAACCTCAAAATCAAAGCAGTACTGAGTGAAAGAATTTCTTATTCCTAGACACAAATTATTAATCTAATTATTAATCCATTCATTGTTTTACTAATTGTTCATTTAACAACTACCTAGAGTTAACTGTGAACCAAACCTGTAGTTGTCTTTGCTATCTAACCTCTGCTTTTCCAATCTGTATTCCCTGAGACTACCTTGCCACTGAACACAGTAGCACCTGAGGTGCATCTTAAGTGGAAAACATGTCTTTATGCACAGGGGAAAGAAAGAGAAAATATAGATCCAAGAGAGGAGGAAAATTTATGCCATTAATCAAAGCATAGTTCAAAAAAATAGAAGCAATCAATATGAAAGTTCATTACTCAGTGTACCTTCTCTTTTTTTGTCTAATTGATTTTATTCTCCTCCATCTACTTTTTCTTTATATGAATGTGTGTTGTCATTAGGAAACTGTGAAAATATAGGGAAAAATCAGACAGTAATAATTCATCTGATAAAAACATGTATTAACTTTATTCCAGTTCCATACTCAAAATCTGGAAAGTAAAGAATCTTCCCAGAATCACTGTTTAACACTCTCTGTTCTAAATCCTCTTGCTCTGAAGAGGCAGTTTCCAAGCCTAATTTGTTTGCTTTCATCCAAGCAGATGTGGTCATTGAGCCCCACAGTGTGGGCCATCACTTAATTAGAAAATGAGATTTTGTACTTGTATTTTATTTCACCTAATAAAATGATGCTTGTAGATGGGCTGTTTTGCCTTTTCCATTATGTAGATGTCTTAGCATTGTACCACCCACAGTGCCTCAACTCCTGTCATGCACAGATGCTCAGAAATTAAACATCGCCATCTATAGAGAAGTAATTAGCCAGCATCAGGTTGCATTGCAATCAGTTTACTGCATTCTGATTCATCTTTAAGTTGCTGTCTTCTCTGTACATTATGAACTAAACAAAGCTGGGTTCTTCAAATTTTGACACTTTTTCCCCTTTTGCCTGTTCTTTGGGGAAATACTTTAAAAAACAAATGGGCATTTTAGGGAGCAACCATATTTTCAATAACAGATGAAATAAAAACAGCAACATCATATACACAGTTGATTTCCATGGCTAGGGTGTTTCTGGCCTGTTTTATTTATTAACCAGTGCTGTCTACAGAATGAAGTGGGGTCTTTGAGACAACATTTGGAAACTCTGAAGCCAAGTCAGTTTATTCTAACAAATAGCCATTCTTTCTAAGCAAAGAAATTCTAAAATCTGTCTCTATAAAAGACTACCCTTGCCTGAAAAACACCTTTCAGAACAGGTACATAAAGTCCTAAGTCAGGCCACCTGGATAATGAGCAAATATGTTGAGTTCTAGGAGTAAAACTAATAATAATAAAAAAAAATTTTTATAGAACCTCGTTTTTCTCTGAAGACACAGAGACAAACATTAAGTAATCTATCTGCCCAGGGACCAATTAGGGTAAAAGCTCGGACTTGAACCTGGGGGATATGACTCAAGTCTACACTCTTAACAAATACACTATGCTGTTGCATGTGTAAATCAAGATCTCACAGACACATAGGCAGGAGCTATTAAAATAAAACTCCTCCTGTAATCCCAGCACTTTGGGAGGCTGAGACAGGAGAATTGCGAGTTCAAAGCCAGCCTCAGCAAGGGTGAGGCGCTAAGCAACTCAGTGAGACCCTGTCTCTACATTAAAAAAAACAACAGCAACAACAACAAAAAAAAAAACCACAAAATGGGGCTGGGGATGTGGTTCAGTGGTCAAGTACCCCTGAGTTCAATCCCTGGTACCAAAAAATAAATAAATAAATAAATAAATAAATAAATAAATAAATAAATAAAACTCCTTTGATTGAACCACATGAAAATGCCAATATTTAACAGTTTTTGACACAATAAATCTATAGTTTTATATTATCCAACTCAGTAGTAACTAAAGTAACTAAGCACAAATTTACAAAGCCCCTGCACTGGGTCAGCTTTGTGTTCTGAATGTGGCTACAGTCAGTATGAATTGGGAGCAGAGAGAGAATCTGGAACTCTGGGTGTATTGTCTAAGTGCTATTGCTATTCTTGATTAGTCAGGTCATTTCCCTGGACCTCAGGCTCTTCATCTGTAGAACAAGTGATTTTTAAACTTTTTATACTGCAGTTCACTTAGGAAGGATAAAACATTCTTATGTTTTAATTACCTCCAATTGCACGCAAGTTCCAGCGGCAAACAAAACTGCTGGCTATCAAAACTATGCTTATAAAAGCAAATTGTAGGTGTGGGGAGAATTGTTTGCATATGCTCTAGTAATATGGATACTGATGATTTTTCTTTAGATGCCCATAATGTTTTGAAACCTACTTATCATAAAATATTAGGTCAAAATACAGTCAATGAAATTTATGTATCATTAAGAGCTAACAGCCAGGGATGGTGATGCACACCTGTAATTCCAGTGGCTCAGGAGGCTAAGGCAGAAGGATCATGAGTTCAAAGCCAGCCCCAGCAAATTAGTGAGACCCTCAGCAATTCAGGGAGACCCTGTTCCTAAATTTGAAAAAAAAATTTAAAAGGGCTGGAAATGTTGCTGCTCAGTGGTTAAGCACCCCTGGGTTCAATACCCTGTACCAAAAAAAAAAAAAATTATTCACAATATAAAAAATCATAGTAGTAAACCTAAACTAATTAAAAACAAGAACATTAGTTTGACAACCATGATCAACTCAAGAAAACACTGAGGATGGAATTTTTTGAAAAAATATCTCACCACATAGCCAAGTGCTATATAGCACCTAACCTTCTAGTATAACACTAAATTAAAGTCAATGAACTCTAGTAGCATTCTAATTTGAATGTCAGATTAATAATCCTTAGTAAGTCATTCAGTAGCTACTTGTCAGCATCTCTTGGTTGCATTTGAAAATAAATATCTATGAAATTGTAAGTGATTTACCTTAAATCGCCAAAGAAAGGATTTATATCGTATGGTTTTGGTGCCCTCGCCTTCCCTCCTGCCTACTTCTCTCCATATGGCCACTGTTGATATCAAACTTGTCTTCAAAACACTTGTTCACAATTAAGAAATGCATTTGCTTTAAAAAGACACACATGTGTAATGCTGCTGCTTATATCAATACACTTTGAACCCTACACAACAGAGACACAATGAGCAAATTATGGATGAGAGCGGAAGCTCATATCTGGGCCATGTTGTATGCACCCTGTATAGGTGCCCTGTGCATGTGCACACATGTGTGTGAGTGGGAATTATGAAAAAATGTATTAATGTACATATATATGTGTGTGTAAATACATATACATTGGTAGGCACAATTAAACAATTGACATAAAAAACTCATGAGATGAGACTCTTAGAATGTGCATTACCCTCTGATATTTTCTTTCCTTCTTTTAAGAAAAATATTGAGGTTGGGATGCTGCTCAGTTGTAAGACATATGCTTAGGAAGCATGAAGCCCTGGAGTCAATCCCCAGCACAATCAATCAATCAATAAATAAAATATTAAAAAAAGAAAGAGAAGTATTGATCACAATATTGAAAATTGATATTGTAACCATCTTTGAGGTTGTAATTTACAAGTTGAAAGACCCTGCTCTTAAAGGATTTTAACTCAGCCAGGTGTGGTGGTGCATGCCCGTAATCCCAGCAACTCAGGAGGCTGAGGCAGGAGGATGGCAAGTTAAAAGCCAATCGTAGCAACTTCACAAGATTCTGTCTCAAAATAAAAAATAAAAAGGACTAGGGATGTAGCTCAGTGGTTAAGCACCCCTGGGGTTAATCCCCAGTACCAAAAGAAATAAAAAGCATATTACCCCAATATGCCAGATAAGAGTTCACTATGACATTCGCAGATAGCCTAGGAATTTCTTCTACCTTAGAGGACTGAAGTGATATCTTTCTTAGTCTAAAAAACAAGAAACAAACAAAAGCATGTTTTTAAGTTCCTCAGATGAGTGGTTTGACTTTGTGGATTATGAAAAAGGGTGGCTGGGACTGGGAATTAGTTAGCCTGAAGAGTGAAAAGTGATCGTGGTGGAGGGTAGCAAAAAAGCCAGGACACTAGGACTGTAAGTGGCAGTCCTCCAATATTTGAGCAGCTACCAAGGGAATCAAATGGTGGGAGACTAGGCATTTTTATCTATGGATCCTTGATTATTCACTCATTGTTATGGTTTCAATATGAGGTATCCCCCAAAGTTCCTGTGTCAATGCAAGAATGTTCAGAGGTTAAATGATTAGATTATGAGAGTGTAACCTAACCAATCCATCCTAATTTGAATGGACTGACTAGGTGGTAGCTATAGGCGGGTAGAACATAGCTGGAGGAGGTGGGTCATCGGAAGAAGAGATGGGTCATTGGGGACATCTTCCTTGTGGCCTTTCTCTGCCCTCTCTATTTCTCTCCCTCCCCTTCCTGGCTTCCATGGTGAGGTGAGCAGCTTTCCTCCACCATGACCTTTGGCCATGATGTTCTGCTTCATGTTGGGCCCAGAGCAATGGAGGCAGTTGTCTATGGACTGAGACCTCTGAAACTGTGAGCCAAAACATATGTTCCCTCCTCTAAGTTGTTCTTGTCGGATATTTTGGTCACAGTGACAAACAGCTGACTAACACACTCATACAAACTCTTGAGCACTTATGAGCACCAACTACCTGCCAGTTTCTGTAATACAGACTACAAATAAAACATAGCAAATACATTTCGGTAATCTTTACATTAAAAAAAAAACTTGCTTTTCCCATGATATGACAGTTAAACATGCCTGATGGCTGATACGAATCCAGAGAGAGATTATTCACAGTATTGAGATGATTGATTTCACTAAGTTCTATTGAGTGGCTTTATTAGTAACTAACAGAGCCTCTTGATTCCCAGGGTAGCCATTAGAGTCCATTTCTAAATACTTGTAAAAGTTCAGTAGAGTACAGAATGTAGTTCAGTCATGGAGCAGTGGATGCCCTCAGAAAATGAGCTTCAAACTTCTTAAGCCAGATAAAACGTGTCCTAATGTTGCCCTTCCATGTTCTTCTCATAGTCAGAGCATGAAACTGAATCCTATCTGAACTTTATGGGAGCCTTTTTAGAATTAAAGTTTTACACATCTTTTTCCTGAGAAAAAAAATCATTAAACTTCCTTTTATTTTAGATTATTCAATTTGCAGGGAGGCACACATGATAATGAATACATAAATCTTCTCAATTTATCACAGTCTGAGTAATAAATTCTTGGTTTTATAGCCTTTGGTCTCTCACCAATCTCTTTTAAACTCCAAAATAAATCCATTTGAAGGTATGATCCCCATCATTTCGTTATATGGAAAATTCGATGTTAGTTTTAACTGAAGTTTGGTTTTGGGGTGATCTTTGACTTTATTGTCAGTACATTAAAGTTTTAGAGAGCTGTCTTTTGTTTCAACATAAAATTGAATCTCTTCATGTAAGAGCTATCTTGTGGGTAATAAGCTGCGAACATTAGAGACATTCAAGAACACTCTAAGGTCACGGACCTGGCATCGGGCTGGAATGAGAGGAGAAACATTATACAAAATTACCCTTTGGCTCCCTACCACCTTGGGATTGCATGTTTTGATTAAACAGTGACTTCTTCTCCAGTCCACAGCTGGATTCTTTTCCTGAAAAAAGCTTCTTGTACATGTCTCCTGGGGTCAAACCCCAAAATGTAAAATGGTTTTCTCAAAAAATGAATGTGCTTTTAAAGTACCAATTAGATCTGAATTGGATGTAAATCTGAATAACTTGCCATTGGTCTCTTCTCAGTGCTGCTGCAGCCCAATAAAATCAAATTATTAATAACAATAATCACTAATATTATCGAATAAAAATAAAGTTGTAATATCATCAATAATTGACTAGTGTGTGGCAAATTCTGGGCTAATGCTTGTGGACTAACTGAATGATAATCCTGTCAAGTAGTATGGCTCTTATTTTTTAACCGATAAGAAACCAGAGGTAGGGAGATTATGTTAAGTTGGGAGGCCATAACCAGGATGTGAAGCCAGTGAGCATACTAACCCCAGAGAATAAAGTCATGCCATTAGCCTATATGAAATGACAATTATTTAGATGTTTTTGATTCTTGCTATTTAGTCATCTGAATTATTTGGGACTGTCATGTAGGGAATGGGGGGGAGGAAGAACAACTCCCATAAGTTCTTAGTTGCATGTATATATACATGAGAGATAACTAACTAACAAGTAGTTTTCAACAGAGTAGCTTTGAACTCCAGGTTCTATAGCATCTTCACCAAAGAACAGTAAATTTTTAGAATTTGAGTGTCTCTTCAGGCACAGAAAGCAATGTGGGGAAGACAAATAAGTAGCAGATACAGGCTAGTTAGTAGAGCTAGTTAATATACAGCCCTTTGGTACCATCTCCAGGTGAATAAGGGTCCAAAGCTGCCATCTTTGGTTGACCTTTGTTCTCCCTTGTAGAAAGAAGGGGGAGGCAAAGTACCTTTTGTCTACTGAGATATATGTCCTGCTTTTAGGCAAACAGAGGACAGAGAGCTTGTCTGCATCAATTTCTTCCACTCAGCACATTTTCATATTTGGGGGTAGCACATTCTGGTCCCCATAATCATAAACACCATAGCTTAAGTATGTTGTCAAATTTAAAATATTTTATCATTAATTTCAACAGTGAGAAATGGTTAAGAAATTTATAGAATATATCAATTCAGTGAAGAATTGAGCTTACATTGAGCTATTAACAGATGGTAAAATGTGTGCAGCTACAGCAAATGAAATAGTAAAGTGCAAAAGTTTTGGATGTAGTGTGATCTCAACTTACTTTTTAAAGAAATTTTGTAGAAAAATACCTACAGTGGAGCATAATGGCACATACCTGTAATCCAGCAACTTGAGAGGCTGACGCAAGAGGATTGCAAATTCCAGGTCAGCCTCAGCAAACTTAGGCCCTGTCTCAAAATAAAAAGGGCTGGGATGTAGCTCAGTGGCAACCCTGACTTTAATCCTCAGTGCAAAAAGAAAGAAATAAAATGAAGGGAAAGGAAACAAAAATGAAAATACATAGAAGGAAATAACTAAAATCTTATAGCAATTGATCTCTAGTAGTAATGACTATTAATTATTTTGTTCTATTTTTTAAGTCTTTCTGATCCCCCCTCAGGAAACTCATAGTATTTCTATAATTTACAAAAATAGTTTTATTTATGTTATTTTTTGTTCTTCTATAAAGCAATTTAATTTTCTTGTTCAAGTTGCTTGGTTTCTCATCTGATACCTGACATCTGATATATAAGGTATCAGGTGCTCTCTTCTTAAAGGAAGATAATTTGAATGCTCCTACATTCATTTAGCAAAAAATGAATCTGTGTACAAATGAGCAACTCAGCATCATGGTAAAACATGCAATTATTAAGGCACACAAAGGCTGACAATTCAACCCTGCCTGGAATAGAGGCTAAAGGCCTGGATGCACTCCACTGACTTGACTGCTGCTGGGTTCCTCTTTATCAGCAGCCCTGAAAACTGTGATCCTGTATTTTTTAGTTCATAGGTGTTGATGAAGACTGTAGGGTACAGTTTCTGAGGACTTCATGTAAAATGATGTGATACATTGTGGCACATTCTCCACAGGTGCACTGTCTCCAGACCCTAGGGTACAAGTGCCTCATCTCAGGAGCTGAGGAAGAGTAGTAATCCTTTGAGTAGCTATAATTTACTTTGATAGTCTTGAGTGTTTCTTTTTTCAGTATTGGGTTGTTCCACACAATTTATTATGTTTAAAATACTTTTTTTTTTCAAACTCCATCTTTTTTCTAATTCAAAAGTCCCTTGGATTTGAATGAAACTTTTCCAACTTTAAACATTGTACTTAGAAAATCTTTTACAGAATAATTTATGATACTCTCCTTTAATGACAATGATTGTCAGAACATCAGGAGAATTTAAGCTTTCTAACTTGGCTTGTTAAGCAGTTGATTCACAGGAAAAATATGCTTTACAAACTTACATCTCTTCTGGGTGGAAATATTCCTGACCCCTTGTTGTCTAAAATAATTTATAAGAGATCTTCATAGTTGAGTTCTCTGGAAGTTACCTACCTAGAGGAAGGTATGTTTATAAGCATGTCTGTATTGTAGAAGGCAAGAAGAAACAAGCCAACCATATTCTACTGAACTTAATTTATTCCTGGGCAGGGCAACTATATAGTACTGTTTTGCAAACATGGGCATAAGGGCTGTGAAGTCCCTGTTCAGTATTAAGTTAAAGAGGAAGAACCAATGGTTCTATGAACTGAACCCATTTCATGGAGGAGGACCTTGCAATTCAAATCTAAACTCAAGGAGTTGTTTTCATGACGTTGCTGAAAGTAAAGCGGAGCCTTGCCCCAGAGCTAGTCATATGTATTCAGGGGTCTATGCTGAGTGCTTCATGATTTTTTGAAACTGGACCACAAGAAATGCTATCCTGGATCATACTAGTGGTATTTTCAGCCAAATAAGTTTCCAAAAATTAGAGTAGTATGAGACAGACTACAATAAGCAGTACACAAAGGATGCTATAGGAATAGTGAGGTGGTCATTCACTCAGGCTGTGAAGTTCAGAAGGACTTCCGGAGTTGAAGCGTGTTTGAGAAGAATGAGTGGAGTGCTGGGCAAAGAAGAAAAAGCTGTCTATGCAAAGTCACCATCTTTCCCAAAGAAGAGTTAAGAGAGCAAAATTATCAAAGAGTTTTGTGCTTCTCCAATAACATGGGCTTGGTGCTGCAGTGGGTGGGACGTCAGTAAAGAATTTTAACAAAGAAGAGACAAGAGCAGATATATCTTTTTGAAAAAATTCCCTGGCTGCTGTTGTGGCAAATGCATTGAGGGAAGGTGGCTTAGGAGGGAAGAAATAACTTTGGAGAGCACCTGCGTTCCTGCTGTGGCAGTGGCAACAAGAAGGACAATACAGCCAGAGAAGCATTTTAGAGGTAGAGTTCAATACCTGATTAAGTGTGGAATGGAGGCTGAAGTTTCTAATTTAGATCTTTAGAACTGTGATACCATTAACCAAAGATGTCATGCTCTCTTAAACCCCATGAATTTGTCTGAAACCTTCTCAAATTTATAGTATCACTTTAGCTATGTAATAGCTTTGTGGCATCTGATATTTGGATTAAATTTGTAACTTTATAGATTATTTCCTTTGGCTTGAGCTCATTAAACACACAATTTGAAAGATAAGAGTAAGTAATTGGATTAAAATCACCCAGCTGGATTTGGCCCAGGTGGGACTTGAACCAAATCTCTATACTCCCCAATCGTAGGCTTTAAATCAAATCACAAATCTGATAGTTTTACGCTTGATGCCCTGCTTTATTTATTTATTTATTTATTTATTTAGTATAAAAGATAGAACTGGAAAGACTTTAGATTCAAAAAGAAGGATGTTTTAGAAATGCCAAAAATAAATCATGAGTGCTTATGAGAAGGAAGAAGTAGCCAGCAGAGGAGCAAAGGAGAGCAAGTGACACGGATGGTTCAGGCCTTCTAGATGCCAGTGTTGGTGCCACTCACAGTCCAAAGGCATCAGGTTGTTGCCACTGAGTTTTCTCAGGTCTCATCCATGCACACCACGTTAACCCTGGGTGGTGGAAAGTGGAGTGCAAAGAGAAACCAGCTGACAGGCTGTGACTGGCAATCACAGCATCATGGCAGAAGAGGGGTCTCCAAAGAAGGATCCAAGGAGATCCCCAAGAGAAGGGGCATCTCGACTCATGACCAGTGAGCAGGATTCTGGGCTTATGTGACAGAAAAGAATTTCAGCATGTGCCAATCAGAGGCTTAGACAGAGGGTTATTTAGGAAAGTAGAAATATATCCAAGAAAGAATGAGGGCAATCTCAGGAGAGAAATGTCTTGGGGCTAAAGCAAGGAATATGCATTCAAGGGAGAATGAGAGACATCTCAAGAATGAGAGACATGGTTTTGGGGTGCCCAGCTTTTCTTTTAAAGGAAATTTGGTAGG
>CM053399.1:63291581-63314630 GCA_028644305.1 Xerus rutilus | reverse complement strand
TTTCTCATGAGCTGCTCAACTCTGGATATTGTGTATCAGAGAGAGAGGGAGAGAAAGGGAAAGAGGGAGGGAGAGAGGGAGGGAAGGGGAGAAATATTCAGGACTATGAAACTCTTGCAGCAGACTTAAATGGATTCCAGAAATGCCTGGATCCACATCGATTTCAGAGCAGATATTTGATATATGCAAGTCCAGCTCAAATAAGAGCCATAGCCTGCTGGGTGAGAGCCTGGTTCTCATCCAGGAAGGCAGCCTTGAAAGAACCAGATGGACTTGAATGTTGAATCTTGCTTTTGGTAGTCATAAAGCTATGCAACCTTGGGAAATCACTGAATCCTATGCCTTCAGTTTTCTCATCTTAAAATAGCAATTACATTACCTACTTTGTATGGGTGTTTAAATGTTAGTAGTTAAATGTGGAAAGCTAGACTCTAAGATCCTCCAGGGGGCATGATTAACATGATATAGTTAAGTATCTCTAAAAGGCAATTTATTAGCAATCACAGCTTAGTAGTTAAGAATGTCATCTCAGATCATTCTGAGTTCAAATCTCAGTACTGTCATGGTTAGCTGAATAATGTAAGTCTGTTTCCACATCTGTAAAATGATAATGCATCTCATAAATTTGTGAGGATCAATGAAGATAATGGTTCATTTGTAAAAACTCCTGCACTGTGCTTATCCCACAGTAATATTCAATAAAATTTGTCAGTTAGTATGAAGCAGGGGTCTGGCTGGGGCTAGTTAGTTGTCCTCCCTGGGTTAAATTTACCTTGTTTTTTTTCTTTTTAAATGAGAGATTGGACAAAATGAATCTGAAGGGGACTTCTACCTCTTAATAGCTATGTTTTTATGTGCAACCACTTGTATATCACATAACCCCACATCTCTAACACAGTTTTTATTTATGGTTCCATATATATTAGAGGCCATAAATAAAAAATTCAAACATGTTTTATGACAGAGAAACAACCATAGATAACATGATTATAATACACACTTTGGACTTGAAAAATCATGGTCTTCCCATAAAGCCAGATGTGTATTTTATATATTCCCATGACTTTATTTCCTCAAGAACATACATTGTCACAGTCCCAGAGGCTGCTTTGCATTTCTGTGGTTTGGGGGATATAGTGATTTCTATCTAAACACTTTGTACTGGTTTTAAGAAACTTTATTCGCACAAGTTCTCTAAGGGTGGAACTTGTTAGCATTTCTAGTTTCTGTATTATTTTTAAGGAGGAACCTTAACCTGTATCTCTACATTCTGGTGGTAATTAACATATATCTGGCATTACAGCTAGTAACTAATTGGCAACCAGTTTAAAAGCCAGCCTGGATTCCCTCCTCACCTTGCCTCTGGGGTAAAAAAGTACACTTGCTGGACTGCGGAGGTTTAGATTCCCCTTAGATTTGGGGAACTGGCCCCTGTCAGTCCTTGTTCTCTTCTCCCCATGCCCCTTGACCGTATTTACTCCCCTCAGCTCCTCTAAGTCTATATGGGTGCTCTGAGCTAGGCTAGCACCCCCTTAAAATACAGCGCAATTAATCACAGGGTTTTTTTTTTTTTTTTTTTGGAATTGGGGATTGAACTCTGGGGCACTCGACCACTGAGCCAGCCCTATTTTTTGTTTTATGTAGAGACAGGTTTTAGAATAAATTTGTTGGTGTTAGAACACCATGAGGGCAGGTACTGTGTCTTCTAATCCTTGCCATTTGAAACATGGTGTTTGCTTTGCACAGTAGTTTGAGACCATGAAAATGAAATTGAAATAATCAGAAAGCAAAATTACAATTGTTCCATGACCTTTCCAGGTTTTTTTGTCAAAGCTTTAAAAAATTTTTGATTATAAATGTATAGGGAAATGAAAAATATAGTAAAATGAATATTCGCTTTATTGCTTAAAATACTCGAAACATTGAGAATTAAAGTGTTTTGTTGTTTTAAAAAAGAGTTTGAATAGTGTTTGCCTTTTTTTATTCTTGTTAGCATAACTTATGATACTGAGCAAATATCTTTCATATGCACTGGGGAATTTGTCATACTCCTAAGTTTGGATCAACTTTCAATGTTGTATTGTTCGTGCTTTCAATGTTAAGACATGTCTACTAGAGTTCCTTTAATGTGAAGGTTTTTGGCACTGTTATTTCATCCCATTGATATTGATTTGTTACTTCATCCTTTTCATTTCAACCACTTGGCTCATTCATAAATTTTCCTTTATTAAGTTCCTCTGGTTGTATATCTGGGATTTCTCAAGGAGCAACAGTATCAACATTCCCTCAGGTAGCTCTGTCTTCTAGAATTCAATGCCCCACTCCAATGTCATGGATAGCGTTATTACTTTTTGTTTCTTTGCTGTACTTTCATCTTTGTTGGTAAAGTCCCTGTTTGGATTACCCATTTAAAAAAAAAAAATGGCATCTTGGTTTATCACTGGAGACAAAGAAGCAAAACACCTACCTGGTTTGTTGTCTGTGTGTGAACTGAATAACATGCTTAGCAACCAGTCCCATAGACCAGAAAGAATTGGCAAGGTGAGTCAGTGATCATAAGGCATATGTGCTGTTAGGTAGTAATCTGTGAACCAAAGAGCTAATAGCAAGCCTGTACTTAGTTAACATACTGTTGTGGCTGAAATTTGAATTGTATTGTTGGGGGATTGTTATTAGTTAATCAAAATGTGGTAATGGAAATTCATGCATATGGGAGCTATGCAGATAACAATCTAGTTGCTCAATAATAAATATCCATTGAATGAATAAATGAACTTGTATGTTCATATTGACCTCCACTGCCATCTCAGAGTCTATAACTTTACATGAAGCTGTCTTTCTTTTCTTTTTGTCCATATAAGATGTCCAAAATAGCTGGTTTAATTATATCTGTGTAAGTGTGGCTTTGAACAAGTCATCAAACTCTGAGACTTTTGTTTCATGTGCCAGAGGCCCAGCTAATTTCTTCCTTATCAGAGTTTTCCCTTTCCCAGTGCCCAGCTCTCTAACTCTAATAGAAATTAATCTGATCAACAGATTTACAAAGATGCCTTGACTTCTCTTAGGCATCCAGGCTAGATTGGGTTCTTTCCCTTTGAGAGATAGATCAGCATTGAGCAGAGAAGGCTCCTGAACACTCCCTTTCCCAGGGATGTTCAGACCCACAAGGCCACAGGGTAAGGCATCTTGAGTTAGACACACTTCCTGACCCTCTCTTCTCACAATTCTAAAATCAGTAATTTAAAAAAAAAAAAAAAGTCAGAGATGGCTGACTT
Source organism: Xerus rutilus (assembly GCA_028644305.1). Lineage (NCBI taxonomy): Eukaryota > Metazoa > Chordata > Mammalia > Rodentia > Sciuridae > Xerus > Xerus rutilus. The sequence continues at coordinate 63,311,355 of CM053399.1, read as the reverse complement.
AGGAACGCAAAGATAATCCTAAACTTAGTTTTTTATTTCAAGGAGTTTACATTCCAGGATGAACAACAGAACCTTGGCAACATGTAAGCAGTTATCCTGTGGTGGTAACCAGCAGTGGTTTTGGCAGACATGAATTCAGGTTGGGATCTGTAACTTCCTCAGGCTGTGAGCTTTCCCAAGTTATTTAACATTCTTTAGGAGACTACAGGGCTTTTTGTTTTGTTTTGTTTTTTGGTACTGAAGATTGAACTCAGGGGTACTCAACCACTGAGCCACATCTCCAGCCCTATTTTGTGTTTTATTTAGAGACAAGGTCTCACTGAGTTGTACTACAGGGCTTTTAGAAACTTTTATCTCCTGTATAGGTTGGAATAATTATCCCCTAAGCTGGGCGCGATGGTGCAAGCCTGTAATACCAGCACTTTGGGAGGCTGAGACGAGAGAATTGCTAGTTCAAAGCTAGCCTCAGCAATGGTGAGGTGCTAAACAACTCAGAGAGACCCTGTCTCTACATAAAACACAAAACAGGGCTGGGGATGTGGCTCAGTGGTTAAGTACCCCTGAGTTCAGTTCCCGGTACACACACACAAACACACACACACACACACACACACAAAATATCCCCTCGGGTCTCTGAGACATTTGAACAAGATAAAGAATGTACTACACTTAAAGTGCTATCTTGTGTAGGCTAAAAGCTTGGCAACAGAAAGGATTTTAGTTACTTACACGTAGTTCAGGTAGATGGCATTCTTCTGCCTGAGATTGTCTTGTATACAGAGCTCCAGTTGCAGAGTCAAGAGTATAATATGGAAACGGAGCTTGTGGAGCAACCTCCAAATCCACTCTCTACTCTGACAACAGAGTTATCCTGGTAAAACGAGAATTCCATTGTCACTACCTCCATCTCCCAGCCACAGGGAACTGCTCCTTGCTTCCAGAGCATGGAATGTTTCCTAACAACTGCACACACATGGTTTCTCTGCTGGCACGTACTTCCATTTTGCGGTAGTTACATTACCTACTCTCAAAAGTGACAAAATTGCCTTTTACTTGAAAAATTAATCTTTGCTAGCTCCTGTGATGATTTTACAAATATTTGTCGAACTCCTAATGACATTAGAAACCCAGTTCTAAGATCTGATTTGAGAAGCCTTCTGTATCCCTGGCTGCCCAGAGCAAAGTGAATAGTCCTTCCCACTGTGCCCCTAGAACACCATCAAATAATATATCAAATATACTTTGCTACTTATGGTCTGTCTTCTCAAAATTATGTGCTACATTTGTCTTTAGGACCCCTTGAGCAGAATCGGTACCAGAGGGACCAAGTTTGAAGGCAAATCAATCTTCACTTCCAAAGAAACACCTAGACACAGATGCTTCCTTTAACATTGGGTCAGCAGACCTAATAATGTCATTGTTTATAAGTCATATGGGTTCAAAAAAGATATATCCCAAAGGCTCTGCCTTTCCACACAATAATGTAACAACATACTCAGCTCCTAAAGCGTTCCAAACCACAATCAGTAAGTTTGCCTCACTTTTGTGTTCAGATTAGACCTCTCACAATAATGCCACATCATTGGGTTCACTCTTATTGGAACAGGACTTGATTATATTGCATCATCCATTCGAAGGTATTTCTCCAAGGAGAGACAGCCTAAGAGTGCCATGAGGGTTTACTTATGTGTGGGGGCATGTGCAAGCTTCCTTCACCCCCATCCTGTGTTTTTACAAGCAAAAACTGTAATCAGCTGTCAGGATAGTTATAATCAATTAGCTTATGGGATGTTTTTCTCCATCTGCACTAATTAAACAGTTGCTTTTGTTTTTATTTTTGTTTTCCCCTCTCATTCCCTGACTGTTACTATTGAATCATGTGACTAAGCCCCTGCAAAACCTTCAGCTGTTCCTTTTTGTCTAGCAGCCTCTTTTAGGATGTAGCAGTAACCCATTAATCTCCACATAGAATTCCATCTGCATTAATATCTAGGAGACCTCATTTACTTGAAAAATGTATTTAAGTAGCTCCTCTATTGTTAAAGCAGAAAACAAAAAGCTAAATAATCTAGATTAGGTGAATTATTTCAATTTAAAATTGAAGAGGATTGCTTTTACACATTTTTGTTGGTGGTGTTTGGAACCATCTATGTGCAAATCATGTCCTTGCTTCAAAGGAAAAATCTAGGACTTTTTAATGTTGCGAGATACTATGCATTTTCTTGAAAAGATGAAGAGCTCCATTTAACTGAAGAAGTTTGAAGTGTTCAGTAAAATCAATTCTCAGTTCAGGGAATAAAAAAAAGAAGTAGAATCAAGAGGGTAAAGGTGAAGGCTATTAGAAAATATTTGTTTCTTTTGAAACTGAATTTTTTCTTTTGTATATCACAAGGCAGGGATGTTTTCCTGACATAAAGCCTAAGAACATGGTTGGCAGAGTATTCACAAAAGTTGGGCAAACATTACAATAACATGTTTTTTTGTATGCCTACACAATTCTGGGTCCCAAGCTAGGGACAAAAAGAAAAATGAGACTTAGCCCTCCTGTGAGGAGCTTAAAATCTAGTAGAAGAACATAGTTATAAAAAACCAAACAGCATTAAAGATAATGTGGAAATTAGGATAATGGAGTCAAAGGGAAGAAGTGGAATTAAAGCATCTCTTTTCAAAAACTTCGTGTTATGTGTTCTAAAGGAAATCATCCCTTGACCTTTCTGTCTTCAGATTTCTATCTGCAAAATGGGCATAATCTGTGATAATGAACTAATTCTTTTGGAGATTGTTTAAGCATTTTGGCTGCTCTGAAAGACCCAACCAGCACAATTGTAGAGGAGGAAGGGTTTATTTGAAGGCTCATGGTTTCAGATGTCTCAATCCATAGATAGCAGGCTCCATTCCTTGGGGCTCAGGGTGAGGCAGAACAACATGGCAGAAGAGTATGGCAGAGGGAAGCTGCTCACATGGTGATCAGAGAGCAGAGAGAGACTCTACTCAGTTAACTGATTAGATTAAGACTCTTACAACCCAATCATTTCTCCTCTGACCCTTCTTGCATTGTCTCACACGTGAGCTTTTGGGGGACACTTCACATCCAAACCATAACAGGGGTATATTTTGAAGAGCCCAGGAAAAAGACTTAAAACAACTGTGAATGCTCAAGCACATGTATGATACAATTCTCATTAAAATAGTGCAGTAGTAGTCCCTTGGTATCCGGGGGGGATTGGTTCCAGGACTCCCCACAGATACCAAAACCTATGAAATGGCATGGTATTTTCTTGTAACCTATGAACATCCTCCTGTATACTTTATATTTAAATATTTTATTTTTATTAACATATACATATTAAAGTGATACATTTATACATGCAAAAGCATGACCTTTTTGCATTTGATGCTACTAATCAAATTCAGCCTCTTTATATCCATCCCTTCAACCTTTAGTAATTGCTATTTGACATTCAAGTCAACTTTTTAGCTTCCACATCTATAGTACTTACTTTTCTTTGTCTGACTTATTCCACTTAATATAATGTCCTCCAGTTCCATTTTGCCGCAAATAACAGCTTTTCATTCTTCTTTACATCTGAATGTCTCTCTCAACTCTCTCTGTGTACATTATATATGTATAATCACATTTTCCTTATCTACACAAAGATACCACAATTTCTTTATGCAATTATCTGTTGATGGGCATCTGTTGTTTTTTTTTTCCATGTCTTAGGTATTCTTGATAGTAATGCAATAAACATGACATGCAGAGATCACTCTGTTTTTTGTTTTGTATTGGGGATTGAACCCAGGGATGCTTAACCACTGAGCTACATCTTCAGCCTTTTTTATTATTTATTTATTTGTTATTTTTGAGACAAGTTCTCACTAAGTTACTTAGGGCCTCACTAAGTTGCTAAGGATGACTTTGAACTTGCTATCCTCCTACCTCAGCCTCTCAAATCACTGGGATTACAGGCATTTAATGGGATTACAGGTGTGCGCCCCCAAGCCTGGCAGGGATCTCTTTGTTATGATGATTTCATTTTCTTTGGACATATACCCAAAAGTGGGATTGCTGGATCCTATGGTAGATCTATTTTTAACTTTTTTAGGAACAATCATATTGTCCTGTGTACTTTAAAATCATCACTAGATTACTTAGAAGAGCAAATACAATATTAATACTATGCAAACAGTTGTTATACTGTATTGTTTAGGAAATAATGATAAGGAAAAAGTCTGTATGTGTTCAGTACAAATATAACTTTATTTTTCCTAATATTATCTATCCAAGTTTGTTGGAATGCACAGAGATTTAGAGGGCTGACTATATTAATACTATAGATTAACTTTACTATTAATCTATAGTAAAAACTATAGATTCATTTTTTGCCACAAGTTCCTTACAAAACTTACTAAGAGACTTTGAAGTTTTTGTAGAGAAGAAAACCCAGATAACTGGTATTAATTTTCACTGACTAGGTAGAAAAAGTCATGGACTGAGGATAAGAGATGGGGCCAGGGACCACAAGACTTGCTGCCAGGGTTGTAGGCTTCTTGCATCATCAGCTTTAATGATGACTCTGTCTCTATGCTTGGGGCTCTTACTATAGATTTATTGATCTGTCCTTTTATTCTGAGAATTAAAGCAACCCAAAAAAGAAAAATAATATGTGCTTCCCAATCTTTGGAGATAGGACTCTCCTAGAGTTTTAAAATGTATTCAGCAGATCTTCATTGAGCACTTGCTTTGTTATATGCAGGCATGGTGATAGATGTTGGAATAAAAATCAGAGATGATTTCCATCTTCATAGAGTCTGGTTATGAGGCCTTTGTAATTCAATGTAATCAATACTCTGGGGGTCTTCTAGGCTGCTAAGGGAGGAGTTCAGCTTGATAAGATGATCAGAGAAGGCTCCCTGGGAGAAATGTCAAGTCTAAGATGTGATCTATTGAGAAGTCAGCCCTGAAGAGCAGAAAGAAGAAACAGAGTAGAAAAGTAGGACAGGGAGAGAGAACACTCAGCCTGTGCTAGGAAGGGGAAGTAGTTCAATGGACTGGAACTTAGATGAATTTCTGATGGGGCCTGGATTGTTAGGGAAGTCCCAGATCACAGAAGAATCTTTATTTCCTGTTGGAGTTTGATTTTTTTTTTTTAGTCTGAAAGTAGTAAGGTCAATTAAATGGTTTTGAGCAAGAAAGTCAAAGGATCAATTTTTCTACTAGAGGGGGAAAAAATCACTTCTCTGCCATGAACAGAATGGCTAGGAGAGAGGACAGTCTAATGAAGACAGATGGGCATCACTGATCTAAGGAGCACAGAGGCAAGATGTAGGCCTCAGCTGGCTGCTCACTCTGTCTCTTCAGGGTTTGATACTATATGGATTACATTCATAATCATTCCCAGGCCTTTAAAATACTACAAAGACTCCCCTTTGAACTACCTGAGTGCTTGTATTTTTAGTTTCTTTTGATAGAGGTAATACTCAATGATACAATGAGACATTAAAAAAGTTAATTAGTCATAGCATAACTTATGTACATTTAATGTTTACTAGGACATATATGTATGAGATACTATTGATTTAATCTATGGGATATTTGGTTCCTGGTGGATTTGAGCATTCTTTGCCAAAATACCAAGAATTCCTGGGAATTTTTGATCCTCAAATTTGGAACCAGAGGGAAAGAGAATTAGTTATTAGCAATGACTCAACTGATCCTTTAAAAAGGACTTCTATAATGACAGCTATTATTTATTGAATTTATTGTACCCAGCAGTTTACAACTATTATCTCATTTTTCAGCTGAGGAAATAGATGTTAATGTTAGAGAAGTTAAATAACTTGGAGTAGAGTTTGACTGATGTGTACTTCAGAATCTCCTGGAATTTGAGTGGACCGAATGTTTGAATTCTGCCCCTAACACTTGCCATCAACATCATCTTAGATCAACTACTAAATCTCTAGTAGTATCAGTTTCCTTATCTGTGAAATGGGCATAATATTTACCACATGGAGTTAGATCATGATTAAAGTAGATAATGGATATGAATAAATGTATAAGTCTCAATAAATTGTTTTTTCACCATGCCTTTTCTCTTTATCCTCTTTTGTCTTCCTAGTTTCTGTGCATCTTAGTCCCCTTTCCATATTTTCAATCTTCCTTCCCTTTATTTTTTCTTAATCTTCACATAACGTTAAACTAATATTTTTTTAGTATTTATGTAGTAGTATTTGCATTTTCTTTTTTTCTGAAACAACAGTTTGTTTTGCTAAGAAATCGTTTAGGAATCATGTTGTTTTGTATGTAATGCTTAGTAGAAAAATGTGTCCCACTTACATGACTTCAGTCTAGGAACATATTTATTTTCAGGTCTACTCTGGCAACTTAACTTCATATGCTTGATAATCTAAAGATGAGTCATTCACCCAATGCCCTGCTCAATAGACATCTATGTTCCTACCCAAGGCTCTCTTCACCTGTGGACACTATCAAGCCCTCTGACAAATATTGTATGCCCCCGTCAGAAAACAGTGAAGTCAGGTCTTCTGGGATACAGCCAGCAGTTGATGAATCAAGTGCAGAATTACAGATGGTATAATTGCCACAGTGCAGGGGAGAGTTTTCTAAAGTGTATCTTGGAATTTATTTGTCTTTCATTTTAAAAGAATATTTCCCAACACATATTAAAGTCTACCATAAAAGCTTAATGAATGATGAAACTGGAATATTTATCTTCTGCAAATATCTACCTTATGCCACTCTAAGAGTTGCCAAAAATACAACACTCCAGTCCAGCTTTCAAGGCCTTCCCTGATCTGGTTTCCATCATTACTATCATAATGCTACTCATATGGAGATGTGTCCCACATGTAAATATTTTCTTCAGCCTTCTGAAAAATATTTTCTCATGCTTATCTCCAAATATTTTTTCCTGGTGTTCCTTTCCTCTGAAACTCTTTTACAGATTACCCATTCTTCAAGTCTCAGTTTGAGATCTGCTTGTTCTGACTAGTCCATGTTAAAATGGCCTTCTGCACTCTTCTAATGAGGTGGTATGACTTACAGAAAAATTTTGAAATTCCAGAGCTGGAATACGTAGGTTCAATTTCTTCTTTAGAGATGAGATCTTTTAACATTTTGGACAAAGCCCTTATCTATAACAAGATAGAAGATTAGAGGTTTTTGGAAGGATTAAAATGGAAAAAAAACATGTGTAAGTATTATGTAACTAGTATGATAATCTGCCTAAATTCATTTCTGCCATATTTGTTCCTTTCCCTTTTTATGTTAATTCAACTTTCAATTAAAATATTTAATAAATAATAAATTCTTGAAAGTAAGGCTGCGCATATTCTATCAGAGGGCTTCTCAAACATTAATGTACTTATAAATAATCTGGGGATCCTGTCAAAAGGCAGATTCTGACTCAGAAACTCCGGGAGGGACTTGAGCTTCTGCAATTTTAGGAAGCTCCTAGGGCAGCTGCTGCTTTTGCTATCTTTGCCCATGATGCACACTTTGATTAGCGAGGCTCCCTATAAACCGTAACAAAGAAGGCAGTGGAAACACCCAGGCTTTATTTTGCCCTCTAACCAGAGTCTAGACATTGTGTTTGCAGGCTCACCTTCATCTTACTGTCCAATTATGTTTTTCTTCCTATAACTTTCTTCACCACTACGAAAGAGGGCTAGCTAGGCACTTATCTTGGTCCCACATAAATGTTAGTCAGCCCTGGGTGTCAAGTGCGATTACTTCAGAATAAATATAAAATTCACCAGGAAACTCGCAGGACTCCCACAGGGTGAACTTGATCTGCACTGAGGTGCCTGCTGCACGATGACAGTCAAATGACTCACTTGACGTCAAGTCACACGCGGACGTCATTCAGTCACCTGGGAAGACCTCCTTTTGCAGTAAATGATGCTACAGAGGCATCTAAATAAGGAGAAACTCTGGAAGGCTGGTTATCTGTCAGCCTTCAACAGTGCAGTCCCCCAGTGGCCCAAGTCATCATAGCATCAACAGATAGTGACCCATAAAAACAGACAGACCCTTTCCCTGTCAACAGCCTATTAGTAATATTTTGGCCTTTGACGTGTTGTCATAATTTTGATCTATTTCTCCATGTGTGTACAAAGCAAGAAAGAATGCATATCTGGTTTTGAGTTGCATATAGTATTTGGAATCTCCAGCATAATAAGGGGTTTGGGAGGTGATTGTTGACATGGTTTTATAGTCAGGGGTACTTACGTACTGACTGTGCAGGACCTTAGAGATGTCACATAACCTAAGTACCAAGATTGCATTTGTCAAAAGAAGTTAATAGACTAAATGGGAAAGTTCATGTTAAGTGTTTATCATAAACATTTTCATGCAGTTATGGCTCCATAAGTATTAGTTACATTTATTAGCATTACAAATGATAGCTATTAGCATTTCATAACTAAAAGACTTTATTAATAATACACATTTTGTTTACTTTTGGTTGTTTTTTTTTTGTTTGTTTGTTTGGTTTTTTTGTAGTGCTGGGGTATATTTTGGTTTTATTTCTGGAGTATATTGTTATGAAATGACTCCACATGCCCCCAACTTCCTGTCACTACTGGAAAAATACACAACATTTGGAGTCAGAAAATTTAGATCCAAGTCTAAGCCCTCAATGTCCTCTATGTCCTACTAACTGTGTGAATGTCCTTGCAGCAGTTATAAGCTTTAATTATGTCATCCAAGTCTGTAAATAGGAACATGTTATGTAAACTGTATATTGTTGTTAATTTGTCTTTGATTACCTTTCTCTTTCCAGTGGCCCTCCTCTGTGTTCCTAAAAATCATCCATCTTAGTGCTTACTGTGTTATACTGAAGTTTTTGGCTTTACATATCTTCTGGTGTAGCTGTAAAGTACCTTATCATATCTTCTGGTGTAGATGGAAAGCCTGTGTTAATTCAATCCTGATTTCTCAATGCCTTAAACAGAATAGTTGGTGACAGTGTATTTTGCTTCATATTCCTGCCTCATATGCTTTCTTAAGCCTCTTTTCATCATGTTACATTTTCCTCATTAGCACCTTCCTTTAAAACCCTTCTCAAAATGCCTACCACAGCTGGGATTGGTAAGGGGGAACGGACCAATCCAGTGCAGTATGGGGAACACTAGGGTAGAGTTAAAATGGAAAGAAAGCTTAGCCAGAGTTTCAGAGACTTAAATCTTTCTTTTCAGTGCCCACCTACTTCAGCTTAGAACTTTCTTTCTCCTTCCAATTGTCTAGGGAAGTCAAGTGTTACATTCTAAGCCATTTGGGGGAAATCAAATCTTGATACAACCACATCTACCCCTAAGGACCATGTCAATAGTTAATTTAAAGAGTCAAGATTCACCTTCTGAAGCAGAAGCCAAGACAGTTATATAACCCAAAGCTTTCTGTTATAAACAAAATCTGCAGATATTCAAAAAGCTAAATTAAACTCTGAACTTCCTCCTCTGCCACTAAGCATCATAGGCAGTCTAACGAATATTACCAACACCAGGGTAGTAATTGTAATGATGCCAAATGAAACACTGTGTTCATCTTCGAGTCAGTGTGATTTAAAAGTCTGCCCAGATTAGTTGGCTGGAAAGCAAGCTGAGGTTGAGCTCAATTTTACAATGTGGTTTGCTGCTTAATGAGCAATCATCTTTTTCACAGTACTAGGGACTGAACCTGGAACCCATGCTAGACAAGTGCTTCACTAGTGACCTATACCTGAAGCCAGATCACACTGTCTTGAAAATAATTCTCACATTTCTGGCTTTGTTTTATGTTTTACATCTTCCACAGGTTACATAGCTGTTTCTTTTCTTCGCTTATAGTCACTTGGGCCACTGATATTTTCTCCTTACGAGATGTTAGTAACTTCTAATATACTTGTTTATTTGGGGGGTATGGGCTAGTGATTCCTCCAAAAGAAACCATGACTCACTGTTTCTTTAAAATTCAACAAATATTCCTTTAGCATCAGCAAGGTGCCAGATACTGTTCTACTAGATGCTTTGTGTTCTAGAGATTTTCCCACGTATGCCACAGTGAACCTTCTAAATCAACTCTGTGGTGTAGATTATACTTTAAAATATAAGGATCTTTGGATCTAGTTTAGGAATTTTCAAATGTAGCATGAATACTAAGATTATAGAATTTCCAATAGTGATAATAATAGTTTACATTTATTACACTTGCTATGTGCCAGGTACTAATAATGAATTATTTTGCATGTGTCATCCAATCTTCCCCACAGCCCTATAATGGAATATAGTGAATACATGCCTTTTTACACATAAGAAAGCTGTGGCTTAGGAAGATTATTACATTGTTTGCTTAAGATTGTATAACTAGTAGGTGTCAAAGGTGGAGTTCTAACCCAGGCCCATCTGACATAAAGTCAACATTCTTAAACACCGTGTTCTGCCTTCTGGAAAATTCCATCATGTCAGGATCAACAAAGATTGATTCAACTCTGCTGGTGCCACAATATAAAGAAGATCAGATGTGATTCGTGCTCCCAAGAACCACTACCTACTGGAAGGAACTGAACATTCGACTAGTCTCAAAAGTACTATGTTCTTCCATGTTATACATGGTTAGCTACTAGAGATTAGCATGTGGAAGGTGTAGTTTCCATCCTCAAGGAACTCACTCTAGTCAAAGATTCGGAAGCAGAAACTCCTAAGGGCAACTGTTTCCTACTTCTGTGTTCCCATTTAGGAAATATATGAACACTTATTGGCACAGATAGAGCCATATTCTAGGGCTCAACAGCCAGTCCTTCAGCCTCATCTCCTTCTAACATTGATGACCTCAGGCAGGAAGACTACTGAGCTTCTAGAAAACTGTTTCCTCATATTTAAAATTGAGGTGAAAATATAATCTACATCATGGGGTTGATTTTGAGGATCAAGTGATAAAATATATGTGAAGTATCTTTGCATTTATTTGTGACTCCGTGTATGTAACTCAAATATTAATAATGATTATTATCATGTTCCTGTATGGCTTAGGGGAATCTTAATGGTGGTGTTCTTAAATTCAGCTGTGCATCTTTTGTGTCAAACTTACTCAAGGCATTGCTGCAGCAACCAAGTTCACACAGCTGTAACCTGATACCACTTTGCCTAAACTGCCACACCTGTCCTTGCATTCTAGCCAGGAGTCTACTCACTCCTCTGGTATGCACAAAACTGGAAGTGCAAGCCAGTTAGCACCCCATTGGCAACTCTTGACAACTGGAGAGGAAGGGAACTGGAGGATAGAAGTTTACCTTCTCATCCCTTGGATAGAAAGTTCCAAATTGCGTTATGTGTGCTCCTCAGAAGGTCCCACAGGGAGGGAGTCCCAGTTGAGTCCCAGTTGCTTACTACAGTGAATAGCTCAATGGCACAATTTGTATTCATTCCTCTCCTTCCATATTCACTCTTCCTGCTTCCTCACTTCTTCTCCCTGGGATCACTGCTAAAGATGACTCATTACATGTGAACATTTGTATAAATTACTACAAATTACTTTGAACCTTTTCTATAAAGTACTTCCCAGGGAATTGTGCAAGTGTGGATGGGTGGTGGTAGGAAAGGGAGGGTGGGAATGGGAAATTTCCAGATTAAGAAATGAATAAGGGTCTGGGGCTGTGGCTCAGTGGTGGAGTGCTTGCCTAGCGCCTAATGTGAAGCACTGGGTTTGATTCTTAGCACTGCGTATAAATAAATAAATAAATGTCTACTGACATTTAAAAAGAATTAAAAAAAAAAAGAAATGCATAAGCGAGAGCATTGTCACCTTATTTGTATTCCCTGTATGACAACATTGCCAAGTGATCACCCAGCCACTGCCTTAATATGTCCTATGAGAGGAATATGCTACCTCCAATACCATTTGTAGTACTTCTATATTGCTATAACCCTGGCACCTAGAGTAATACCTATCATGTACTAGGAGCTTAATAAATATTCTTAAATGACTTTTTAAGTGCATGTTATTTCACAAACAGAATGCATTGCCAGGGGAATCTGTAAATCTTTTAATAGCATACTTTAAAAGATAAACTAATGCATATAAGTAGGAACTGTAAATGTTTCTACCTTATTTAATTGACATAGGATTTTTCCCCATTGTATTAAATCATATTAGCAATATGGAATGTCAAGTAGATTTGGACTTAGAAGATCAGAAGTTTCATCTATATGACTTAATATTTCAGTGACTTTGTTATTATAGCACAACTTATATATTTCAAATCAACGAAAAATTAATGTCGTTTACAGTATCTCAAGATAAATTGCCTTTGAATGGGAACTTACTTTTCAGTACTTTGAGGTCTACAAGATGTATTTAGAAAATTTACCACTGTGAAAAATGAAAACCACTTTAAGTCGAATGGAGGGAAGGGCCTGTGGTTTTTCTTTTTGATTAATTGCTGTAACACTGTCCTTCCAGCAGCTGTGGGAGTTTCATATTTTCTTTAAACATCATTAAGTGCTGCAACTCTTACAGAACAATTTTGATGCTATATTAATTCTGCCACTTGGCTAGCACTGATGTGACTCTTGGGTCCACTATCCATTAGAACTATTAACTCCATATTAATTTTTGTTACAAATCTTACAAAGGGGGATGCTTCTGGGTACTTATGTCTACATTCTATTTTAAGGCTGTGTATTTGGCTTTCATAAATTGTCTGAGCTCATGGTGGCTACCATCTTATGTTGCTCTTTCTCAAAAGCCGGCCCCTTCGTCCATATTTCAGTAACTTTAAGGTTTAATTTTTGCCTGTTTAATTATATTTTTTAAAAAAACTAACTTCTAATTATAATGATATTGCACATTTATTATTGAAACTTTGAAAAATACAGAAGCATGTTTATAAAAAGAAGAAATGACTAATAAAGTGTCCCACCAGTTGAACTTTTAGGCTTATTTTATTTCAATCCTATTTGTATATACAAAATACATAGTGGAGATTACATTTTAGGTACAAATTCCTATCTTGATTCACTTCAGTTACATTATAAAAGAAGTATTTGACAATGTCATTTAAAATACATTACAAGCATTTTTTAAATTGGCAAGTTGCTCATTTTTCATATGTACTTTTTACTTAAAAAAATTAAATATTTATTTTTATTTTTATTTTTTTATTTTTTATTTTTTTTGGTACTGGGGATTGAACTCAGGGGTGCTCGACCACTGAGCCACATCCCCAGCCCTCTTTTGTGTTTTATGTAGAGACAGGGTCTCACTGAGTTGCTTAGCACCTCGCCGTTGCTGAGGCTGGCTTATTTTTATTTTTAGTACTGGAGATTAACTCAGGGGCACTTAACCACTGAGCCACATCCCCAGCCCTTTTTATTTTTTTTATTTTGAGACAGGGTCTTGCTAAGTTGTTTAGGGCCTTGCTAAATTGCTGAGGCTGACTTTGAACCTGCAATCCTCCTGCTTCAGCCTCCTGAGCTACTGGGATTACAGACATGTGCCACCAAGCCTGGCTTAAATATCTTAAAGTAGTATTTTATTGGTATTTTTAAAATTACAAAAAGAAAAAATAACCAAAAAATAATACTTACTGATTTTATGTTGTCTTTTTCATTTTTCCTCTATGTCCTATAAACTGGAATCATGCTGTATATGATAGTTGATAACCTCCTTTTTCATGAGCATTTCTTCATGTCATTACTATGTGTGTGTATGTATGTGTTAAAGCAAAATTTCAAGAGCTCTAAGGACTATGATATATGGAAGCAATAGTATTGGTTTAGCCAATTTTCTACTATTAAAATTGTAAATTATTTCCTTTTTTCCACAACTATAAATATCATTTTCCTGATAAATATTAGGTTAGATTGATATATTTTTGTATGCTTTTTAGAGCCATATAAAAAATCATCTAAAAACAAAAGCTTTTCAAGATAGCTGACATAGAAAGGACAGAATATTTAGATAGTACAAAAAACAAATTTTGTTAATGAAATTTTCATGTGTACCCTTCTATTAATACTTGACATTAAACATTATAATTAAAGTATATATGTTGATAAAATACTATTTTTTCCTGGTCACTATTTTTTTATTAGCAAGTTTATAGGACAGATAATAGGATTTTGTGATGTGTTAAAACAGATTCATATTCCATTAAAAGTGACCTTCATTATAAACACATTTGTGGTCTACAGAGATAATGAGCTTTACCAGTTAAAGATGCTAGGTTAAAAGGAAAAAGCATGTTGTTTTCCTACGGCTATATAATTCAATCTTGTCTGTGAGATGCTGGAATAGCACAGATGTACCATAGAGGATAATGTATTTCCCCACGGGGACTGGAGTGATACATCACTATGTTATCATTCATAGTACATTTGGGAAGAACTTCAGTCCCTTATCAAGAGAATGCATTTGCTTTCTTTCCATTTCCTCTTCTAAAGATGTTTGTATGGATTATGGTAAAATTGCTTGTAGCAAATCTTACCTCTTAGCATCTCTTTCTGCTCAGGTCTAGAGACCTGAAGTAACTTTAAAAGTCTAAGAGGTAATGCTTTAGTTGCCTTATATTGCTCTATGAAGCTCAGTCTAGCTAGGAGAAGATTTTGTGTGTACCCAGGAGTGCGGGGTGACAGATACCAGAGCATTTCCAACCTCAACTCAACATATAGGAATTAGAGCTTTCACTGAGTCTAGCCCAACAAGTACATGGCACAATTAGCAGAGCAAGCTGACTTTTCTTTCTCTGCCTCTACCCTCACCAGCCTCCTTCTGCCTTTAAAAGATTGTTTTTCTTTTCTAAGGGTTGTCCAAATCACCTATTTGACCTCTATAGGCAACAATGACAGCTACCATTCACACAACTCTGTCAGTCTTTGTAGTAGATACTTAGTAATTTCATGCACTCAGCATTCCATGAGATAGGTCTAATTCAACCTCTTTATAGATAAGAAGATTGCGATTCACAAAAGTAAAAAGAATTCCAGGTCAACAAAAGATGTTTGAAATTATATGTCTAGATCTCCATTTCACCACACCCCTAAAAAATTTTTTTAAACCAGTACTGACTCCTAACTCTGTTAATCCTTTTGTACTGGACTGGTCTGCACTGCTTGTTTAAGAGAATGTAGGTAAGGAAGAAAAAAAGAGGAGCAGGGGAATTTGCTGACATACCCTTTTCCCAGGTCAACACTGAGTTTGCAAAGATGGTAAGTTCTGGCAAGATCAGGCAAGACAGCTTCAGTATCTTCTAAAGCTGACAAAAGAAGTACAAAATTATCCTTCCACCACAATAATGTGGAACACCCTCAGGACAGAACACCCTGGCAGAACAGTGCTGACTATCGTCAATTTCTAATTAAAGAAGTTGACCTGTCAAACACAGAGAATTACAGAAACTTCCTTGTATACTCAATCCTGGGTGAGGTGGTTCCTGGCCCCCCTCTTTGGTCTTATCCTGTCAAGCAGGCTCAGTTTTTCCCCTAGAATCCAGCCAAACTAGACTTCTTGCCCCTTTCTGCCTAGGCCTGATTGTCCCAGTATCTGTACCCTTCCTGTTGCTTTTGTCCTGAGTGCCTTGTATGCACACATTACTATCCCTGTTCAGCACCAGCTCCTATGAAGCCCCATCCTTCTTCTTGTGGCAGAATCAACCACTCTCTCTTTTTCGAGCCCCAGCATACTTGGCATTGACTTAAATCAAGCATCCCCATACAATATTGCCTTTTTTTGCTGATCTCCCCTTATTGGGCTGAGAACTTTCTACATACAAGTACAGTGTCTTATTTTTCCTGGATTTTTTTTTTTTAACTAACCCAAAAGTTATATAAAAAAAGTTGACCTGGCAGGATCTATAAATGATGGTTTAGTGGACAGATAAGGGAATGAAATGATAGATGATAACAATAAGAGATAATAACATTTACTTAATACTTAGTATATTCCAGGCATTGGTGTAAGTATCTTAAATATGTTATCTCTTCTGATCTCGTAATATCCCTATGTAGTAGGGGTTATATTTTTCCCTGTTTTACTGATAGGAAAAGTGAAGTTCAGCAAGGTCAAGTAACTTACCCAAAGCAAATCAGTCAATGATTGACAGAATTTATGTCCACATCTGTCTGCTTTCTGAGCTGGAATTTTTAACCATAGCTAACAATAGGGCAGCTAAACAATGAGTGCCCACTGCTTCCTTCTTTTATAGAACCTACTTAGAGAAGCGTTTCACAGAGTCAAGATATTCCACTGTGTGCTGTTTTCCCAGCAAGTACCCAAAATGGTTAAAAATGCTGGTGTTTTTATTCTTAAAAAAAAAAAAAAAAACCTAAAAGAATCAGAGTCTTTATTTTGTCAGCTACTCAGCATCACTCTAAGTAAAACAGGCATACTAGAGCCATTGTTCAGGTTCTAGTATATGAATACTCATGATTAATTATAGTTTCCTGCCTTTTGTATCTGCTTATTAAAGTCGGTCTTAGTGTAAGATGGAACAAAAATGTAGATTTTTAATTTTGTGACCACATAAAGGGTTCTATTGAAAGCCAGTTTTTTAAAATTTTTATTATTCTCATTCCACTGTGGCATTTTCAATTAACTCCCTAAAATGTATGCTTTAAGGACATTGAAGCTTTTTTAGGAGACGGTAGAATCAAATGACATTCCATTGGCATCTGTTCATCTTCTCTCATTTTGTTCTAAGGCATTCTCATTTTAAAATGGTTTCTAACTCATGGAATCCTGGTCGGATTTGGTCTGTGTTGGGCTTGCATTTCTTTCCACTTTGCTCAGATTCCTGAGTAAAGGGCTTCACCTTTATTTCTAGGTGGGATTTTGCCCTAAATTCCTGCAGTTTGACTAAATGACCTGGGAGGAAATTAGAAGGTCCGCATGGTGTCTGCTTCTTAAGCCTCAAAGAGAGCCCCTGCAGCTGGTCTACCACTCACCTTGGCCCTGCAGAAAATAGAGGCCACAAAGATGGCAATCCCCACTACTGTGTATTTAATAATGCCTTCTACTTGCCAAGTCCTATCTAAACTCTTTAAATACATTATCTCATTTATTCCTCAAAATAATCTTATAAGCTATGTACTAACTGCTATCCTAATTTAAACATTATTTTTTGTTTTTATTCAGTATTTATAAAAACATGTTGTTCCTCTCCTACCTTTATATATCTCACATAGCTGATCACTATTTTTAGTTTAGTTTAATTTTTTTTAAGTGGGGGGATCATCTTTCTGGATTTTCCTTTGCAGATATACAGCAATTTTTTTATTCTTTTGGTGTGTATGTGGGTGGTAGACAGTTTTTACCTCTTTCTATACCAAAAGCACATCCCTTGCTCTCTATTCTACACTGGCCTTTTTTCACTTAATATATAGGGTATTTTTTTTTACTTAATTTATAGGGATAGCCTATAACCATATGTCTTAGGGATCTTTATACTTCAGTATAAAGAAATATGTATGTAGTATGTAGAAATTCTCCCTAGTCTTTCTTACAAGTACATAGTATTCCAATGTAAATAATTTTTTATCCCAATTTTAAAGATGAAACCAGCCTCAGAGGTTAAATAACTTCCTTAAAAGTAAAAAATAATTTCTTTATGGCCCTTGCCTCTGATACTGAGGGCCACAGAAATCTGAAGAGCAATTTTCAAATACGTAAAACCACAACATATGCTTGTGCATGCTCTCTCTTTTTTTTCCCCCTCTCTTGCAGCCCATTCAGCAGCCCTCAGATCTGCTCCCTCTCATACCTTCTCCCTAAGGCCCTGCTCTGAGTCTTATGGGGACTTCTTGGGTCAGAGCCAGTAGGTGTGCTTTGTTTTCTTCTCTCCATCCTTTTCAATCCATTTGGCATATTTGGAGCAGAACTCCTGCTCATGTCTGCCTTTATTGGGACACTAGATATCTGCTCTAGACAGACATTCAGGAGCAGTTATTTATGATAAGTTTTGGAAACTTGTAGCTTGACCACAGATCTCAGACTTTCTGAGGTTTGTGTATGTGAAGAGCTATTTTTTCAGTCCTGCCAGACCTCTACTTGCATTCTATCCCTCACCTGTGAAAGACCTAAGTTACCTCTAATGCAACAAGAACTAATGGTATTTTGGGCTATCACTTAGCAGCCTTGTGCTACTCAGGTCACCTGATTACTCCTGGCTGGTTCTGAACCCTTGGCTGCATACCCTGACTATACAGCTACATTTCTGAAAGGTAACATAGGATGTGGTAAGGATAACTAGTATAGGCTACTGGAGCTTGGCATATAGCAAAAGTTCAGTAAAGATATTATCTCATTAAATTCCTCCAAAATCATCTGAGCTATAAGTACAATTATTGTCTCTATTTTATGAATGTGGAAACTAAGGCTCAGAAAACTTTTGTTTTGCCAGAGCTCATAGTCATTAAATGGCACAGGTGAGATTTAAATTGGGCTCCTTCTGTGCTGGTGTTTTTTATGTTATATCATCAAATAGAGACCTATGTTATCAAATGGCAAATGAAAGTATATATTTAGTAAGACACCATACGTAAGTCCAGATTCACTCTCCAAATAATTTTACTATGAGAAATGGTTCATGATTGTCATAGGTGCTGCTCTGTTCTTTAGCTCATTACAATTATATTAAAATGAAACACCCACTTCCATTATTTAAAATCCATCATCCAAATATTGTATTTTGGTCTCAAAAATGTTTGAAATAAGTTTTTTCACCAATTTTGGGAAAAAATATTTCTCTTTCAGCAAAACTATGACACTAACACTTACTATACTTATATGCCAAGCACTATACTAAGCTATTTATATCTATTATCTCATAGACTCACTATAAGAACCCTACAAGGGAGACATTACTGTTTTTATTTATATACAGGACTTCATGAGGCTAATTGTTCAAGGTTATAGCAGCTAGTAAGTAGCACAGTCTGAATGACTACCAAGCCAGCCTATAACCAAAAGCCCCTAAGAAGTCACTGTTTTTACTATGGGTCCCCTCTCCTATGGTAGACAGTATGGTGACAACCTCCATTGGCCTTTCACAGTTCAAAGTCCAAGAGCCAAACCTATAACAAGTCGTATGGAAACATTTCTTGCTGGCCAAAGATTTTAAGTCATAAGCCATAATTCTTTCCAGCTGTTCATGAAAAATATCTCACAATTCAGTACATGTTCTTTTAAAATCCCAATTGCATTGTTAGTACCTTTAATTTGTTTTAAGGCTTTTTACATTATCCCATCTGCCAAGTCAGCAACTTTTCTCAGTCAGATAACTAGTAGAATCTCCCCCTTTCCATGTCTCTTAAGAAATTGTATTTCTCTCTAAGCAATGTCATGCCCAAGTGTGGTCTTTGCAGATTTGATGTTTAGAGACAGAACAGCTTGGAGTATTTAAAGGATTGCAATTAATTTCTCTTAAGGGAAGCTCCAATCAATGAACTCACCCTAGCTTAAAGAAGCAAGTTAGTCAAGCAAAATGCCCCTTAAAGCATATTAGTTGCCATTGCTTCCTAAGACTTTGGAAATGTAGACCTTGCTGTTTAGAAATCTTTTGTGAATTTGTATTACAGCAAGCCAGTTTCCTGTAGTTTGGTAAATTATTTATGACTTCTTACATAAAAGTATCTTTTTTTCTAAGTGTACCCTTTGGACAATTAACTATCAAGTATTTGTTATTTAAGTCAACTTTAAGTAATGAATAATATTGTTTACTTCAGTTGAACATTGAGAACCTACTACATGGTAGGCATTATGCAAGGTATTTGGATTATT
>CM053399.1:63267035-63291081 GCA_028644305.1 Xerus rutilus | reverse complement strand
AAAAAAAAAAAAAAAAAAATTTACCTCTTTCTTTGAAGAGAATTAACATTTGCTAAGATCTTTTATGGTGTTCTAGATATTTAGCAGAAGCTATCCCATTTAATCCTCATATATTTGCATAAATCCACAGATCCTGAACACAAGAAAAAATGGATCGAGTCAAAAAACAGGCTGATCATGTTATTAAAAAATAGGAAATCTTCACTATATGTTGAGGTCAAGACTAAAGAAGTTTCTGAATTAAGGAATATTGGTAAATTTATTTAAAATTGTTACATGGGATTATTTTAGTGATAATTGGAGACTATGATCGTTAACACAATATTTGTATATGAGCAGGAGGAAATGGGAGTAAGGACCTCAACATTGTAAATTTGGGGAAAACAATTCATCCCACACTGCCTTCATGGATTTGTTGTACGGAAGTCAAATACAGGAGGAGCTGAATACAATGTGAGGTACTCATAAAACACCAGAGCAATGTATGTGTTGAGCCTTTGTGGTTTTTTGTTTGTTTGTTTGTTTTTAAGAAAAATTTTAATTCAGGAATCTATGATATAGAGACAGTGAGCAATTTATGCAAGGATCTACAACTAAGAAGTAGGGAAGACAGAACTTTGAACATACTCCTTTAATAAATATTAAATACATTATGTGATAGACCTTCTTCTAGAGTTATAGATTCAACCACACACAAAACACACAAGGCCACAGGCCTCGGGACCAAGTCTGGTAGTAGGGGAGAGGATGTTGCTCTCTACTGGGATGAGGTGCTGTCCTCTGAGGAGGAGAGGACTCCTCCAACTCTGGACTACTGTGAAGAAATAAATCCTAAGTGAAACCAGGGCCACTGAAGCATGTGTTGGGTCTGGCACTGGCTGCTATGTGGACAAGGAATTATAACAAGGTAGGAGTTGAAACAAAGAAATCAGTTGGAAGAGGATGGTAGTGGTAAAAGTTAGGGAGATAAAGGTGGAGATGGACAGAAGATTCATAACATAATTTGAAGACAGTGTTGACAATTTGATGGTGAATACATCATGGTGTGTAAAGCAAAAATTGAGAAGGACTCCTAGTTTGACCAAGTACAATGAGGTTAATGATGATGCCATTTGTTAAAATAGCACACACTGGGAGTAGAGCAGATTTAGGGGAGGAAACCAACAGTTCTGTTTTGGACATTTTAAATATGAAAAGTCCATTAATCAAGTGGTAGTGATTAGATATGGTATGCTGCTGGATGAGTCTGGAGCACGGGGCACAGATAAGTATGGAAGATCTTCATGCAATAGCCTTTGCTCTGTATGTGGCATTTGAGCCCGGAAGCTGGACAGTGTGCCCTTGGGAGTGTGTGAAACCATAGAAGTCTAATGGCCAGGCCTGGGACACTCTTCATTTGAAAGATAGGGATATGGAGAAGAACCCAGCAAGGGAGACCTAGAAGGATAGATTAATGAACTAGGAGGAAACCAAAGGGGATCTCAGAAACAAAGTAAAAAGAGTGATTGATTCTTGGAGGTGGTAATTGATTCTGCCAAGTGCTGGCCACTGATTTTGTCAGAGAGGATATTGCTGTCATTAACCTTGACAAGAGCAATTTTAGCAGGAAGATATGGGCGAAGCCTGATTATTGTCAGTGAAGGGATGTGAGGAAGTAAAAATGGTGAGAACACTAATATTTTGTTATCTACTGCCTCAATTTCTGAGAGGCAGTGGATGTAATCATTAAGATAACCAGCTGTGAAATCTTAAGCCTCGGTTATTATTCTGTGTCATTTGTTAGCAAGTTACCTAGCCTTTCTGGAGAGAGAGTAAGGAATAGATAATAGTGCAGACCACTTCAATAAAAATGAGTACTATCTAAGTAAAGTACTGGTATAGTTTCAAGGCTCCATGTAATTCATATGTCTGAGAGTAATTGGTGGCACTAAGTGTTAATTATGACTGGAGATGTATAAAGTTGTAATTATTCATGACAGGGGAACAGAGAAATGTTATAATATAAAAGTTATAAAGTCTCATCTCTATTAGTGTTTCACAGAGTATGCCATAATGGTGGAATAGCCAGGTGGCAGAGGAAATTGGACAGGAAAAAATGGCTCCTGGGGATTTTTTAATGGGGAAGATGGGAGTGAATAATAGTCAAAGGAACTGGAAATTGTGGAAAGATGTAGAACGATCAAGCTACTTCAGATTATATGTGGATATATAGGAAGTAACCACTGATCCTGTAATCATAGTTGTCTTCTGCTCTTAGTCACACACGGTGTTTACACCTGGCCTTTCTTAACAGTTTAGAACCCTCACCTCCAATTATGTTGCTTACCTCTGTTTCTACAGTGCCTGGTATTAAGTATGGTCATAAAAGAGGGAGCACCTTATCCATGTATATTTTAGATTCCCTAGTAAGATGCTTAGAGGAAAATATAAACAAGGAGAGACTAGTCTATGAACAAATTAAGCTGCCTACAGAGCCTTTCTCTGGAAACAGGGCAATAAAATTATCTCATGTATAAACCTGCATTTCCTATAAATTTACAGCATCACTTATCCCACTAAAGGTCACTGCTGATGGCTCTCAAGGAATGTTGATTTCATACTTTGAAGATAGCAGTTTCTTACTGGACAAGCTGATTGGGATGCCACAGGTAGCTAGATACTATGTTTTACTGACTCAAGGAGGAGTTGACAGTGGAACTGTTGAGACAGAAAAATACCTGTCTCTCTGCCTGGCACACCCTGACTAAGTGGCAGGAAGTACCTAGTGCTACCCAAAAGTTCATTGTTTTTAATGGGTTTTGTAGTGGGTGTATGAGACAAACAACCATGTGAATACGCTTTCCTGGATGGGCAAGTTTGTTTAATTATCATGAAAATGAAGTACAGAAAACTTTGTAGTTGAACATGTTACCCCAAGCAGAGTCCCTGGGGCCTTCTATTTGGGAAAAGTCCACATGTTCCTGGAGATATTCCGTAGCCTGGACGATAGACTTCTCTAATTTCTTTGTGTGTGTGTGTGTGTATGTATGTGTGTGTCACTGGGGATTGAACCCAGGGCTTTATATGTACTAGGCATTGCTCTACCAATGAGCTATAGTACCAGCTCTTTTTTCACATTTTATTTTGAGACAGAGTTTGGCTAAGTTTCCCAGGCTGGCCTCTAAGTTCTGCATCAGTCTCCTGAGTAGCTGGGATTACAGAGATACACCACCATGCCTGGCTTTACTTAATCTTTTGAGATAGGTATTAGTATACCTATTTTACAGCTATAATAACCATTTTATGGTAAACTACCAGCAAAGATGAGGTTTTAAAACAACTGTTTAATTCTAAAACTTATGATCTTTCTATCATCTCTGCCAATGGCCATAATAAATTAATGTGCTTCCATTGTCCATCTGCCTTGAACAGATCAATGTAAAGAAGAATATGAGATAAAAGAATATATTTAAGAGTGTTTCTTTGAACCTATATTACCTAGAGTTGATTTCTGCTCTGCCATTGTGTGATCCCGTGTGGACTACTTAATCTCACTGCATCTGTTTTTTTCATCTGAAATATGTTTTTCATGATAGATGTTTTAAAGATTAAATGAGTCAACTCAATACTAAGCACTTAGACCACTAGCTGGCATGTAAGAAGCACTCAGTAGATACTAGCTATTATTACCCAAAACCTGTTTTCCAGTGTTGATATTTGATGAACCTATAAAGGTTATAGTGACCTTTTCAGAGGAACAAAAGCTCGGGAACTGCTCTTCTGTGAAGCTTACTTGTTAATGATATTTGGTAAACAATATTGTTTCTCATTTGCACATCTTCCCATTTTCAGGGCTTCTGTGCTCTGGAGGCAGCATGGTATGATAGAAAGATGCTGTACTTGATATCAGAAGCCCTGGGTTAAGTTCAAGCTCAAATCACACTTAGCAATTATATGACCGGGCAAATCACTTATCTTTCTTGCCGTGGCTTCCTTGTTGGCCCAGTGAGCAGGTTCAACTCCCTAATCTCCAGGGATGCTGCATTCCCCAAGTTCAGTGAATACCCAGCGAGTCACTTAGCTCTCGGAGCTCCAGTGCTCACTGGTGCTGTTGCATTCCTGATACCTTTCCTAGTCACCGAGTACTTGGTGAGAGTGAGAGTACATGGTGCACTATGACATGCTTTGCAAATACAGAGACTGTTCCTTACAGAACTATCATGAGAATTAACCCTGAGTGATGCACCTCTCTCTGTGTCTGTTGATGCAGCAGCTTTCCTCCACATTCTGCCTTCTTTGCCTACTCCCCACTGGGTTGGGTGGATCCACCTTAACAAGGTATGGGGGAATACAAGTGGAGGATGAGGGTGCAGCCCTGATGGTGGGAAAGCATCTTATTGGTTAACACTGGTACATCCCAAACACCAATTACTGTCACTGCTTCTAAGGCTGATATATTTATCAGGATGAGTTACAAGGAAATATATGTACCCAGCGAGGGAGGATGCTGCATGGTCACCCCTGTGATGTAAAATATGAGAGTCTAGGAGGGGCTGTTTTATAATTCATCAGGTTCCGCTAGTGAGTTCTGTCAGAGTCTTAGTTATAAAGGCAAGTGTGAACCGGACGGCAGACGGGAGAACCTGGCACCCAGGAGACCGACAGGCTGCCTTTGGTGCCTCCTGCCTCCTCCCTGCTTTGTTCCAATAATTTTGTGCTTGGTAAGTTCCCTGGCTTTGCAGCTAATCGTTGTTGTTGAATAAGCTTGGCAAATGTGTCCGTAGTTTGGAATATGCACTTGCTGTCAGAAGTGTGTGTCAGTGTTTGGGCATCTGACAAATTCCACAATATCCCTTTAATGAGCAAAATAGCTTAAAAGATGAAACAAAACCCGACGAATCAATTATTCACCTTGATCCTTGGAAGGCTGCTTTCTTTGGTTGCTAAAGTTTCTCAGGTTTCATTCTGTCAGTTTCATTCGTTGGGTGAGCTTTGAAAAGAACAAGTCTCTTTGTCACGAAATTGTTTTCCTTAGCTGCCAAAACGAGGTATGTACAGGGTGGTTTATCTATCCCCACCCCCCAACCCCCCCAACTAACTCTCCCCAGCGATCGGTAAATCTTAAAAGGGACCGTTTGCCTGGTAACCAGCTCCAACCGAGCTGAACCTGTGCAAGGCAAGATTCAAATTGCAATCTTTTGTGTGAACAGAACTGAGGGGCTGTAAATAATTGGCATTGTGGAGATTATTGTAAAACTCAGTATGGTGGTAGTCCCTGCATTTTGCTAGGGTGGGATCAGAATCTGATGAGATTTGTATTTGGCATGCCTGTTGATGATGTGGGAGAGAGAGGGAAAGAAAAGACTGGATCGTTATGGAAAGAGCTGTACAATGCACTCGCAGGTCAGGCAAATGTAGAAAGCATGATTTGTATTTGTGTAACTTCTCGCTGATTTCTCTACTTTCATATTCCCATTAATAATTACCTGAGCTGCAATTTGGTTCTCTGGGTGTGTTTGGGTCCTTGCTCCAGGTCCTGGTTCCACACAGGATGAGAGCTAACTCCAGGTCAGCTAGCTATAGGAAGTCATTTCCTTGTCAGAAGGAAAGAGAAGTGAAAGCTGTACCTTTCCAGACTCCTTTTTACTGTCTTGTTTTGCCTCTGTCCAAATCTCTCAGGGAAACCAACAGCTTGACGTACTTTTTTTTTTCCTGTAGCAGATTTAACTGTAGTGTCATATGGCATATTATATATGGAGAGGAATAGCAAAGGCATTTTTCCAAATGTTTCATGAATGTCTGGCTTGTTGACATTTGCTTTATTTCACTGGCAAGGAGCTACTGTCTTCTTATCCCGTTTGTCTACCCTAAGTGTTTACCCAGTACACTAGCATACTTTGTCTTTAGATGTAGAATCTGTAGGTCTAACATTCTCTTTATCTTCAAAGCAATTTTTTCTAGCATATCTTTGAAAAAAAAGTACACATTTTTTCCCACTGGGGACTTAGCTTCCTTACTTGTTCTTTACTTTTTCTCTAATAAATATTTTGATTTTTGCATACTATCACACTTCCAATAAAGTTACTTCTCCTTTTCTAGTGAGCTTTCTGATTGCGCTGAAAACTTGGCAGATTTGGAATATGGAATATAATTTTTCCAAGAACACGTTTTTCACCCATACTTTTTTCTTCCATAAATAGCTTTTCCATATTTTCCATTTCTCTGAATAAGTTCTGCTTTAAGAACAGAGAAGTGATGTATTGTGGTTGGCACTTAGGGGTGTGTAACCTGAGACTTGGTTTCTAATCTATAAGCGGGTGCCCCACAAGGGGTCTATAAAATGTCTCATGTTCAGCTCAAGCCTCTGGGCTACAGCAATAATGATTAAGGTAGGAAATTCAGCAGATCATTACAGATATAAATGAACATCTGCATTTGATGGTTGAGCCAGCCCTTGACATGTTATAAAGCTCAGGATACACAGCTAAAGGTTCCTGAAAGTGGTAGTCTATTTTAATGCCAAGAACAATACAGTTGTAAAGTACCTTTGAGATGTATTGTACATTGAATTTTATTGTACCACATTTTCAAAACCACATGCCAGAGTCCAGAGTTTATTTTGCAGCAGTATCTGGGTTTTGATTCAGTGTTGTTTGACAGAGCAATAAGCCAGTTTATCAATCTCAGTAAACTGAGTTTCTTCTCATTTGGTGGTGGTTTTTCCATCTTCTCCACTCACCAAAGATGAGCTCTATTTATAGCAACAAAAGAAAACTTGGCACAAGTTAGTCCCAATTAAATTTACAGCAAGACAAATACAAACTGTGACAAGAACATTCTGAGAGGGCACACATAGACAAAACTATGTGTCAAAAAAAAGGTTAGAAGTCAAAGAGGTAAAGGTTGATTTTTGCCTTTGTGATTCATACTATTTTCTTTGAGAAGTTGGGGAGGGTGGCAATGGCAAAGGAGAGCAGTTTAAAAAAACTGTTCCAAAACCTAATTCTAACAGGGTTAAAATAGAAAGAGCATTGTGTCCCCCACAAAGAATTATCGTCTGCACCTAGTAGATCTTGTCTGTAAAATGTGACAGGGGAAAGTTAGGATTAAACCAAGTAGATGATGGATGCAAAGCAAATGATACACTGTGGAGCACAAGGGGCACCTGATTAAAGCTAGTTATTGTTATAAATTGTATTTTATAGAATACATTAATTCATTCTGATGCATGCTATTTTTGAAAGAAATATAACATGGTAAATAAAGGTTAGCAAGATATACTTCAGATAGCTAGGTAGTCTGCTTTTGTTCTTATTTTGGAAGCCTAGTAAAGATAGTTTTTACATTATGGCTCATTTTTAATTCCTAGAAGGGCACCTAAAGTCCTTACATAATTATCCAAAGAATAAATTTTCTTTTAAATAGGGAGTGTGAAAATAAACTGATGCCAGATAATATATCACAACTTTCTAAACTCTTTTCCAAACAATAATTAGGCCATGATACCAGTCCTGACATTGCATTAAAATGCCTGATTATAACAGTAAATATCATTTATGGTGTTCCAGGCACTGTGCTGAATGTTTTACATGCATTTTCTCTTTTACTAATCATCAAAACCCTACCTGGTAGAGTCTATTTTACTTCCCATTATAAAATGAGGAAACAAGATTAAATCATTTTAGCCAGGCATGGTGGTGCACACCTGTAATCTCAGCAGCTCAGGAGGCTGAGGCAGGAGGATAGTGAGTTCTAAGCCAGCCTCAGCAAAAGCAAGGTGCTAAGCAACTCAGTGAGACCCTGTCTCTAAATAAAATACAAAAAAGGGCTGGGGATGTGGCTCAGTGGTTGAGTACCCCTAAATTCAATCCCTGGTACCAAAAAAAAAAAAAGTTCATTTAAATACTGCTAAATTGATCAATTCAAATTAGCACATGACAATGCTACAATTTACACACGTACTTTTCTGTAGCCCAGAATCAACACTGCAGTCACCATGATATTATCCAGTAGCATTTGCTAAACTTTTCATGGCTCCCTTTTAGCTCTAATAGTTTTGATTCTTCTCCTCACATGTTTAATCCCTGTCAGAGTTTAAGAAGGATACATAAAAAGGAAATGAAGTTGGGAGTTTCCTTTGCTCTCATTTTTGGTCTATGCCAATTAATATCACATTTCCCTAAACCATCTTTCCTATTCTTTCCCAAATATAAACTTGAGTAAAAAAGATATAAAATGTTAAAAGTTCACAAATTTATCAAATCTAAGGAAGGATCTGAAAGGTACCCTGAATTAGTACCTCTGTTTGACCTGGGCAGACTTTTCCTAAACAGCTGCTTTTAGAGTCTATGGGCCAAGAGGATGGGACCATTTGACTCTTGTCCTCTTTTTCTTCTAGAGCACATTCAGAGTAAATAGGATCCCAGAATTTCTTGAACTTACTGACTGGAGTTGTGAGGGGAAACCAACAAAAGGCTGCTATTTGAGGGTGGGGAGTGAGGCTGGAGATTGGGCTGTCAATCACAGCTTTGGTAAGCTGGGGTGTCCAACATCTGCATGGGAGTCCTTTCATGCCTCAGGAAGGAACTATGAAAGAGAAGAAGGGCTGGTCCAGAACGAAAGGGAAGGCTTCCATATGTGTTCTTGTCTTGGGCTCCCAAAATGTTAAGCACAGCCCTACCTCGAATTGCAAAATATTGACTTACATTTCAAAGCATTAGGACTAAAATTCCAATGAACTGATTTTGTGGAGCTTTTTTTACGTGTCCTCCCCCTCTCCCTCCATTAAACCAAAAGAAATTGCTTAAACAAGATAGTGGTCCAAAAGTTACAAAGATTTCAGATTACAAACTTTGAGCACCGTCTTGGAGTTGATAGCAGCTTGATTCTTCAAGGGTAGACATTGGCTTTTCTTTTAGTTCAGAAGTATAGACTTAACTTTGGAAGTTAAGGATCAATTTTAGGATCAGCTAGATTAAAACTTTCTTCACTTGTCTTTTATGCCATTTGAAAACAGTGGCTCAGAGGGACCATTGGTAATTTCAAGTGTCCTTTTCTTATCTCTAGTTTTAAATTGTAATTCTAACCTTCAGGGCTGGGAACTAATAAAGGCAGACCGAAGGAAGGATCTAAACAGAATGCTGCCCTACAACCAGTATGAAAAGCAGAGATGGAATCAGTGACTTTACGTGCCTTATGCTGCTATTGCAACTCTGTCTCCTGTCTTTTATCCTCCTGTAGCTCCTTTTCCTCTCACATTGTTTTGGAAACTAAGGCCCTTTAAGGAGAGCTAACAGCCAGGAGTTCCAGGTAGTAGACCTCTGCAATTATTAAAACCATGAGATTTTGGTTTTGTGTTTTAGTGCAAAATGAGTCATTAGACGATTAACATGAGTGGTTTTTGCTTTGTTCTTGTCTCTGTTACTCTTATTTTTACAAAGAAATTTTCTAGGTAGAAAGGCAGAATGCATCTTGGGAAGTAGCCCCACTACCAAACCCTGTAACCTTGTTTCCCTTACCTATAAAGCAGAGATAGTAATCCACAGCTCCGAAGACTGTGGAAAATATGTAAGTGTGATAACTTATCTCCCAGTCTTTGCTATTCTCTCATTCATGTCAAAGCATCTGGCACAGTAAATACTTGGTACATAATGTACCTATAGTAACTGTTCACTCAGTCTGAAAATACAGCAGTTAAAAAGGATGCTTCTATGAAGAGTAAGATGTGTGCTACATTTATTTTTGCTTAGAAGAGATGATAAGAAGGATGGTACAGGGAGATTAAAGGAAAAAAAAAGACAACACTAAACTATTATTATTAATTATTATTATTATTACTACTACTACTACTACCACTACTACTACTATGGGTACTGGAGATTGAACCCAGGAGCCTTTTACCACTGAGCTACATCCCCAGGCATTTTTAATTTTTTTATTTTGAGACGGGGTCTTGCTAAATTGCCAAGACTGGCTTCAAATTTTTGATCCTCCTGCCTCAGCCTCCTAAATCCCAGGGATTACAAGTATGTGCCACCATACCCAACTACAAAACTCATTATTTAACTTCTGCATTGAAAACTCATAACAGTGTAGGTCTTGAGTGGTAGCATTTCCGTTTATTTTTACTTTCTTTTTATGCTTTATTGTCATTTAAGCTTTTGTAATGAACATAAATTATTTATGTAATTAGGAGGAAAAGGGAGAAAAAAATTAGGGAATTGATAGAGTAGGAAATCACAAATTGTATGTTGTAGACATCTAAATCTTCAAAGAAAATCTTCAAAGTCAAATAATTAAAAAATATTCAAAGTACTTGGGAAAGAGGTGTGTTCTGGTCTGAATAATCCAGATTAGCTTGCTTTATTTAGTTGTTTATTTTTTGTTTATGTTTAACTGTTTACTTATTAAGCATGGACTATGTGCCAGGTGCTCTGCTAAATGTGATTACAAAGGTGAACTCAAAGTTTATAACCAGGAGAAATAGATAAGTGAGCCCATAATTCCAAGTGTGATTCCTGCTCTGCCAGCAGAAGCATATAAGGTTATTTTCTGTTGCAAGTAACAGAAACTATGACTCAAACAGATTAGCTCAACAAAGAAAATATATTGATGAATATAACAAAAGTATAGCAATAAAGCCAGGTTCAAGAGGACCAATTGGGAGGCCGAGGCAGGAGGATCATGAGTTCAAAGCCAGCCTCATCAAAAGTGAGGCGCTAAGCAACTCAGTGAGATCCTGTCTCTAAATAAAATACAAAATAGGGCTGGGGATGTGTCTAGTGCCCCTAAGTTCAATCCCTGGCACCCTCCCCCCAAGAAGGATTGATCCAGCGGCTCATAATGTTGTCAAGGAATACATTTCCTTGGTCGTGTCATGCTGCCCATGTTGGTGTTGGCTCCAACCCAAGACTGTCCTACGGCCCTGGCATGGTGTGAATGACTCCCGGGGAACTTGTTTTCATAGTCCTATCCAGTTAGAAAGAGATCCTGGAAATGGTTCCTAGGATTAACTTTGAATGGACTGGCTTATATCTGCCATGAATACCAGACCAAATCACTAGTCTCATTCTGAAACCTAGACAAGAGAAAGATAGCCTCCCTAGGACCTTACAAGTCCCTAAGCAAAATCTGGCAGCTGTTGCTGTTAGGAAGGGATGGTGATAGCAATGAATGCTGGCAAAGCATCCAGCAGCCATCTGCAGCTTATGGAATGTACAATACGTAATCAACAAATGTCCATGGAGTTAGTACCAGCATACGATGGTGCATGTCCTTAACCTGACTTCCAGGACGAGTAGGGGTTTTTCAGGGAGTAAGATGGAGGGAAAGGCTTCGAGGCAGAGAAAAAAGCTCTGCAGTACAGAAGCAAACCAAATACTTGTTCAACTCTGCTTATCTTTACATTGACACACTTGCAAGAGTCACGGGTCAGAAGCCACCTGCCCAGTAGAAAACCTAAGGTGTCACTCTCACCAAAGCCTGCTGTTGGTTGATGGCCATTGGCTTTTAAGTTAAACCAGTCAAATGCTCGCACTCCATACAATGTAAATATAGGCTGGGATTCAATTTAGTGTGAACCTTAAAATTTATATTCCTGGAATTCAGAATTATAGTACTTTAGAGCTGAACCATATCATCATCATCATCATCATCATCATCATCATCATCATCTTTTTTTACTTCTGATGAAACCTGCTCTAAGAATGTTAATTACTCACCCAAAGCCTGAAATTTATTTGGATTTTTGATGTCATAAAATTTGTGATGTTAAAAAATGTTACAAGACAAGTGGGGATGCTTTTGAATAGATGCGTTTGCTAGTTGTATACTGAATGTGACATTCGGAAAGAGATAAAGTATTTTTAAACCAAATATCAGTGCTCCAAAGGAAAATTAAGCTTAATTTTGGTTTCTGTGGAATTCATAGTTCATATAATTTATAAGTTTTCAGCTTTTGGCAATACTCACCTTTTCTTTCTATTGAGTAAATAATATTTTCTTGATAAGATTATCCTGAATGGACTTGGCAACAGTTTTTCACTAAAATTCTTGATTTCAAATTTGATTCCCTACATTTTGAATTGTTTTTCCAGTTTCACAGAACAGAAGAGATAAGATTATTATTTACTCTACTTTCTGTAGAAAGTATGTTCATGCTGTTCATGATTGTTGGTTTCCAAATGAAATGATAAAACATTCTTTTTTAAGTCATGGAGCTTATCTCTCAGGTCTGTCAATCCACCCACCTGATGTGTATGCTCTTAAATACTAACTGGTCTATTTATCTGCTTTTCAATAAACATTTGATAATGGCAGTAGACAGAATTTAAGAGTATATTCTCTTGTCATTTGCTTTTAGTGCAGTAAATCTGTTCAGAAAGCCTGTAGCTAGCTAGGCACAGGTATGTGGGGCCAGTCTAGCTGTCTCAGAAGACTTAAGAAACGTACTTGAGTCAGAAGGGATGCAGAGACAGTGTAGAAAATGTTTCCCAAGGCACTGGCTTCTTCTTCTTCATATTAGCTTTTCAGTGCAGAAAAAGAAGCAACTAAAAATAGAAGTGTAATAGAAAATGTTCATTTAAAAGCACATATGTCATCCAAGCACTAAAAGGTGCCATCATCCTGTGGCATTGCCTCACTTTCCCATAGTACAAACCAGATAAAATCTTTGTCTTGTTTTAAGGTTTCTTGTACAGTAAAAAAAAATTTTAAAAACAAAACAAAACAGCCAGAGAAACTGCTTCTTGGCTCTATTTCTTGCCTTGCTGGTGAATTTTTTGAGTTCTTACAAATAGAAGAGGCTAAAGAGATATCCAAAAGACCAGTACTGGGCTGGAGATGTGGCTCAGTGTAGTGTTTGGCTAGCATACATGAGGTCCTGGGTTTGATCCCTAGTAAAGGAAGGAAGAGAGGGAGGAAAGACGGAAGGAAGGAAGGAGGGAAGGAGGGAAGGAGGGAGGGAGGAAGGAAAGAAGGAAGGAAGGAAAGAATGAAGAAAGGAAGGAATTTTAATTTGAAACAGGGTCTTGCTATGTTGCCCAACCTGGCCTCCAATTTGATATCCTCCTACATCAGCCTCTCAAGATGTGGGGATTATAGGCATGCACTACTGCACCTATCTCTGGGTTCTTAAAATAGTGAAGTACTTAACATTTCCCTTGATAAATAGCTTCTACCTTGGGCCCTTAGGGTGCCCTTCTCCCAGCTACTTCAGACTGACCTCCTTCAGTCTCTTCCTCAGGACTTGCGCACATCACCATGATTGATTGACTGAAATGTTAATGTTTGGCACAGCTAGTTGTTAAATATGTTGACATCACTTCTGTATATGACCTGTTTTATTTTTTAAGAATTTGTGGCTTCAGTTGTGGAGAATAACATTCGGACATAGAAACAATGTATAATTAGGAATTAAGATGTTGATGGCAACCGCGTACGATTTTCTACAAGGGTGATAGATATTATTGGAGAATGTCTGAAATGATTGGTGAAGGACAATGGCAAATTGTACAATTTTTAAATTCATTTATTTAACAAAGAATAACAAAGCTTCCCTTTTTACTGCTATTATATGCAGAGCACTTTACACATATTATTTCCTTTGCTTCTCAAAACAGCACTATAAATGGATAGAGGACAAAATGAGTCTTGGTCACGGCAAGAAAGTGGCAGCTCAGCCCACACATTACTCATTGTTCCTCACTATATACAAGACACTGTATTAGGTGCTGGCATGGTGAATATGAAGATGCAGTTTTCTACTTTTGTTGACCAATAACAGACCCAAGGAAATATCGACAGCCCTTTGAATGAAAGAGTACTGGTGGGCCTTCCACAATCAGTAACATCATTTTAAAACATAACTAGATAACACAGTTTTTATATTTCTTGCATCCATTGCCTCAATAGAATTATAAATGTGACATAGGGTACTAGCTGAATTCATTATGATTATCTAATCTTCCAACATTAGTCTTCTCATGACCTTTGCATATCATAGGATGTTCAAAAAAGCAATCTAACACATGGTGTATGAACAGTGTTGCTTTCCATCTTTAGAAGCTGAAAGAGCAGGACTGTTTATTAATAATTCTTTGGCAAATATAACTTTTTCTAGCTTTCCTTTCCAACTTGTGCCTTACACAGAAATGAGTGTGCATTTTCCATGAGTAAAAAATTATATGAGAAAATGTCCATTTATAGGCCAGAATATGGGAATCACCTCATTTCCTTTCATTTTCTACTAAAAATAACTTAATGAGTTTTTTGAAAGTGGGGATTTGATTTAATTCATCCTTATATGCCTAGCATCTTCTATGGGCCTCAACATAGAGTAGGCACAAAAAAACTGGTCAATAGACACCAGCTGTCAGGTCCTTAACACGAGGCTGGAGATAATGTGAGATGGAGAAATTTGGGAATTTCTGGAGCTGAGCCTTGAAGATTGTGCAGCAAGTTACCACCTATACAGAGAAGGGCATTGTATGAAGGTGATGTATGCTGAGCAATGTTTCTAAAATAAGAGTGTTCATAGATTTGGTA
Organism: Xerus rutilus; assembly: GCA_028644305.1. Taxonomy (NCBI): domain Eukaryota; kingdom Metazoa; phylum Chordata; class Mammalia; order Rodentia; family Sciuridae; genus Xerus; species Xerus rutilus. Next base: position 63,276,558 of record CM053399.1, on the reverse strand, counting down.
TGTTTCAGGAGAGCAAGGAAGACCTCAATTCAATGCCTTTGCAGAATTGTTCACTCCTGACATTCTTTCACAAGATTTCTTTCCCTAATCAACTCCCTCTCCTCATCTCATCCTTAAAAATTCAGCTTTCTTCAATAAATAAGTGGCAAAGAAAAAAGACATAGGGGAGACATTTAAAAGACAAATCAGTGAACTGTAAGCAATGAACCTATTTTGCCTCTGTTCAAACAAACTGTAGAAAACACTCCATGATGCCCATGAGACAACTGGAGATTGGAATATTACCCATATATTTAATGATAAGTTATTAGTAATATTTTAGATGTTACAATGGTATTGTAGTTTAAAAACACCTTATTTTAAAAAAAATATACATTGATATGTTCATGGATAAAATTATATGCCTCACAATAATACAAAAGAAGGAAAGTAAGTAGGCTATAAATGGGAGAAGTAAGTCTACAAGCATTGTTTGTTTATGGATTGATTACCTTTCTGGAAGACATTCCTTCTCCCTTCCTCCCCACCAGCTGGGCTCATCTTAGATCTCAAGTGCTCTGGGCATGTTTCTATAACTGTGCTTATCTCATTTTATCATCATAACTTGGCTTATGAGGGTCCCATCACCAGAGGGAGCTCACTAGTAAGGACAGAAATTTTTCTTTGTCCTCCCATTGACTGATTTATAAGAAAGGCTCAGTAATGTTTGAAGGATGAAAAGATAAATGAATGGGTACAGATTCCCAAGGTTTAATTTAAGGTGTCTAATTTGTAGTGGCAGAAAGCTGTGATACCTTTCCTCATACCTCATAGTAGTCATGGGTGATACATTAAAAAAAAATTAATAGGATAAAAGTATAACAAATTTATTTAATCAAGTTTTATGTGATAGGGGAGCCTTCAGAATAGAAGGCTTGAATACTCAGGAAAATATCTATTTTTAGGCTTATGTCTAATGATGGGTGGACGGTCATGTAGAAATGTGATTGGAGAAAAAGGTATAATCTTATGGTGATGTAATGAAATGAAGGCAGGCAACCCAGGAATGTCTGTCTTTCAGATTCTTCTTGGGCTCCGTGTGTAGTATGCCTTCCTCCCAGGTATGGAGCTTTGGAATAAGTCTTAAAGGAAAAAGGGAGAGAGTGACTTTTCAATGTTCTCTGGCTTTCTTTGAGGTAGAGGAGTTCTCCCAGGTATGGAGCAGGACCCCATTGGAATAAGTCTTCAAGGAAGAAGGGAGAGAGTGACTTTGCAAAGTTGTATGGCTTTCTTTGAAGTAGAGGGGTTCTGGTTTCTGTGACCCGTCTTGGGGAAGATGAGTTCTGATTTCCATGACTAATTTAAGGGAGAAGGAGCTGTGAGTGACAGGAGGGCAGGAGAGGGTCAGAGCAGTGTCTGACCTTCTTCAGTTGGAGGTACTCAGCATGCCAAACTGCCTGCCGTACTTTGGGACACTGTTTTCTGAGCCCAAACAGATTCAAGCAGTGAATTCCCTTTTCTATTTTGCTACTTTCATCTAATTTTAAAGAAACAAGTCTTTATATTATTTATACAAACCAGCATTTGCTTACAACTGAAAGCCCCAAGTGCAGCTGCCTCATTGAAACTGGATGATTCACACACTTTCATCTCATATTCAGGGAATACGATGTTGTAAGGCTGTGTTTTTAATTAGGATAAGATAGCATTGTTTGAAACCCTATTTAGTTATCATAAAAATAAGGAAACTATAAAGAAAAAGATTTTCCTTGTATTTAAAAAGTTTTTTATATTAGAGGCTGGGATTGTAGCTCAGTGGTAGAGCGCTTGCCTCGCATGCGTGAGTCACTGGTTCGATCCTTAGCACCACATAAAATAATAAATAAATAAAATAAAGATATTGTGTCCATCTACAACTAAAAAATATTTTTAAAAAAGTTTTTTATATTAAATTATGTTTATCAACCTACTTTTTAAATGTACATTTACAAAAAAAATTAAGGGGACTTTCTTATGAGCTTCCTTGTTATGGTTTTAGGAGCACTTTTTTGGTTCTTTTAAGATGTTTATTTTTTATCAATAAAAATTACACTGTGGGGGGCTGGGATTGTGGCTCAGTGGTAGAGCGCTTGCCTTGCGTGCATGGTGAGGCACTAGGTTTGATCCTCAGCACCTAATAAAAATAACCAAATAAAGATATTGTGTCCATCTACAACTAAAAAAATATTTTAAAAAATTGCACTGTGAAATTCAAAGACTAGAGAGGCTTTGCCAGCTGACTTAGTTAAGACTATTGCTTTTGATCAAAACTCTGCCAACACAACCAAGAAGAATAAAAGTCTACTTCTTTTTTCTTCTTTAAAAAAGATTTTAATCAAATCACTGCATGGTAGTATACTATTATTGAAAATAATAGTTTAATTATATTCCCAAATCATTTGTCAAATAAACTTTAGGCATACATGTGTATATAGTAGGGAAAAAATAACCCATCTGTCCCTCAGAGTTCTTAGTTACCCACTCAGGAATAATTCAGTGAGATGAATTCATGAAAACATACATGACTTCCCTAGAGAACCTGTTTCACAGACTAAATAGAATTTGCTGGGGTTTTTAAAATGAGATTTTTTTTTCATCTATGACAACACATTTTTTTACATCTTAGAATTTCATGAATATGTGCATGTGATCAAGCCCAAAGGGATTTGTTTCCTTCTGTGGTGTGGATGTAATTCCTGCTATTGAATTGCAAATAAGTATTATATATACCAAGACCTACCACGGTACCCAACAGGCAGAGTCTCCACATAGGAGCTGTCACTCGTTAGTATGGTTTACATTTCTGTATGACCATAATCTAGCCTAGGGCCTGGAAATCTACGTGCTCAGTGTTTGCTTACCTTCCATCCTGCCTTCCCCATCTCCCATGAGCCTCATCACTCACAACCTCCAGCAACCACTTTGTGACAGGTGGCACAAGCCCAGAACTGATAAAAGCATCGTAGCTGGAAGGCAGTCTGAAGTTTGACAAGACTGTTATGTAGAAGTCGACTGGTCTTCTGCTTGCCCCTCATCTTCATTGGAATTTATTGAAATGTTTACTATTCCTGACTTCACCTGAGTTAAGCTGTTTGGGTTAGGAAGATGGGATGCTACACTACCAATGTGTGCATCACTGTCTTGAGAGTGGATAGAACAAAGAATCCAAAATACAGCTCTGAAATTATTATTTTGGTCATCTAGACAGAGTTCTTGCCAACATTTGGGTCAAGATTTGGTTTTAAATTGTTTTTCTCTGTTAAAATCATACCTCTTCCTTTGGTTTTCCCCAATGAATAGCTTCATAATTGTAAGTATTATTTTATTCATTTGTTATTCAGAAATTTCTTATTTGCACCTACTTTGTATTTAGCACTATTTTGGGTGCTGGAAAATACATAATAACTTTTGATTTTGCTATTTTTTTCCTTTACTTTCAAGGTTAGAAAGGTTGTCCCTTTCTCCTTTAGAATGGAGTTAAAATTTATTTTAACCATGTTTAACCCCATGTTTCAAAATGAGGTTAAAATAAATAAAGGAGCCAACCATAAAAACACTTAAGCTAGAAAACCACAAGCCATTATGTAAAAGGAATGAATCATACTGTCTTTAATTAAGTGGGTCTAAGTTTATAGGGCTAGGGGCTCATCCTGTTTATAAATAGGTTGAGTTCTTTTGTGAGTCTTACTTGTATATTACATATCTATAATATATGCATACATTTGGCCTATTAATATACATGTATGCAGAAATACATATACCTATATGTATCTGTATGGAATATGGCTTCCAAGGCACAGAGGAACATAAAATGATTATAGATGTTTATAGATTTTTGAGCTGAAACATAATCAGCACCAATTGGTTTTTACACATGGCCTTTTGAATTACAAAACTACTACCAGAAGCAAGAATATTATCTTATAGTCAATTAACAGTAATGAGTAATTTGAATGACTTTGAATAGAGGGAGACCTAGAGGGAAAGGGCTTCATCTTTTTGCCTACCTCTGTATTCCTAGAACCTAGCACTGACTGGCACATAGTAGGCATTTGATGAATAACAGGCCAATTAATGCAAGCTAAGGATTCTAATGGTGTGCTTTGATGGGCCAGAACATTCTTCGACCATGAAATGAATAAGAAATCTTTGCTACCTGGAGATTCCATTACACTCAACAAACATGGACAACCTTCTAATTTCTGCCAGGGACTAGGGATTTGTTGCCGAGTGACACCTGGTCCCTGAGCTTTAAAAGCTCACAGTCTAACAGAAAGACAAGTGTATGTATACAGTCTTACTTCTACTTCATTGTAACTTAAATTACAATAACAGGGCATAAGCACAATTATATTAGTGTTTAAAAGAAAAAGTATATAGTAATAACCCAGAGAAAGGAATACTTACCACTATTTAGTCAGGCTACGAAAAATTCTGAATGTCTCTACTGCATTTTAAGGAACCAAGATATCCCAGGCACAATGAGCAGCCTGTATGAAAGTGTGGAGACATGAGACATAAAATGTGTATTCTGGCCCCATAAATAGTTTTTTGTTCTTATTTAAAAGTGTTGTCAACATGGAGAAGAATGGTAGTATAGAAAAGAAGAATCAAAAATGGATTTTTCTATCCCCTCATTTTTGCAAATTTATAATTGGGTGTTTCTATGCATCAGGCTGAACACCTTCCACTCCATCTACTTTCTACATAGATCTGACCTGTTTCAGTGCTCTCCACATCTGTGATGCCAGTTATCACATTGCTAGGGCCATCGCTGTCCATATAAATCTCTTCCATAAACTTCAGCTTGAGCTCCGTCAATTAGTTTTTTTCACTTCATTTCCCCAGGAGTTTGTGAAGTGACTTCAAGGCAGAGGCCATGTTTTCCCCTCTCCTTTGGTTTCTGCACATGCCTAGTAGCAGACTCTGGGCCAACTAGAAGAAGGTTAGTTATCCCTGGAGAGAACATAACTAATTTCCCCAGCATGCGCACTAAGAGTTTTGAACAAGCTGACTGCATTTTTGCACCAACTGCTGTATTGAAACCTTTATATTCAGGTAATAAGAAATTGTGAAAATCACATGGAAATGCCCCTTTTAAGAAGCAAGCTAAGCACTAGGAAACTAAAGTTCAATCCAAACCTCAGGATTGTTACAAGTGAAAGCAGGATTGCTTATAAGAGAATCAGAAAATGTACTGACCTCAAGCCTGTTCCATGTCTGCCACCCTCTAGCAGTACAGAGCAGTCTGAATGTTACGTCCTCAGACAGCTATAATAAGTATAGGTAGGACAGGGTTGCATATAGCCTTTATTTTAATGGCAATAATTCCCTTCCAAAGGGCAAATGAATAAAAAATGCACTTAAAAACTGGATGCACTAAGAAAAAGTTATCTAAGCTTCATTGTGCACACAAAAAAAATTCTTTCTTAAATTTCCTTTATTCATTTTTTCTCTATTTCATTGTCTTGACTTAAGCCTATAAACATATGTAACTTTTGTTATCAACATGTAGATATGTCAGGGAAAAATGAAAGTTTGTATAACCTAGTTTGCATAGGGTCAGTTCCGCTGTGTGTCTAGACTTGGAAGATTATTGACCAAAGGCAAACAGGGCTGAAATGAAAGCATCGTGTTAAGATGCAGTTGGAGAACAAACAAAGGAGACTTCATTCTTTATTTTTAGAAGTTGGATGGGAATTGGCATAGAAGACTGAAACCCTAGTTCTGAATTATGCCCCTCCCACTTAACAACAATGTGACTTTGGGAAAGTCATAGACCCTTTCTTGGGTATCATTTCTTTTCAGCCCATAGTGGTGCCTTTTGTGTAGCATAGGGGTCACTTTATTAAAGAGTTCCCATTAAGCTGTTTCTAAAGGCTACCACTTGGAGAACAAAAGTCTAAACATCTCAGATAAAGATGAGTTAAAGAAGTCATGAATGTTTAGCATCAGAAGATAAGAACAACAAATACAATAACACTATTCAAATATAGGAAAGTCTTTCAAGGAGATGAGAGATTATAAATTTATTTTATATAACTGCAGAGAGTAAAAGTAGGTCTCAGGTAGGAAAATTATAAGAAAGGGATTTAAGTTCTCTGTAAGAAAATGCTTTAATAATAATATCTATATAGCAATAGAAAGGGCCAAAATAATACTAATGAAAGCAGGAAACATGACTCGATTTTTTTTCATAAAAATCATGGGGAAGGGAGTGGATTAAAGTGGGGAGGCGCCCCAGAAAAATCCCAGTGAGAAGATAGTCATTTCTGCACTTATTTTCCAACTCCCATGCACCCCCATATCTGTGTCACTTCTTTATCTTTTTGATACCTAAAACTTCTACAGAGGACAGAGAATTCTAACCCCATGCTCCTATGGTGATATACTCTCGTTTTCTAAAATACACCCTAGAGGACCTCCAAAAGAGCAGTAGAAATTAGTCACTTATTTAGGCAAGTTGCCTAATAGTAGACAAAAGACATGTTAGGTCTACCTTTCTTTTGTCCAGAGCACATAATGGTTTGAATATTTTTATTATAGTTAAGACAACAATTACACTTGAGATGATAAAAGAAAATGATAAGCCTTAACAGTCTTGAAATTCTCCGATCTCTCTCCTTTTAAGCTTGTTTCACCCTTGAACCACAGTATCCATTTTATCCCTTAGGGTATCCTTGGCAGTGACAGAATATCCAAAAGATAACCTAACCTTCAAAAAGTATACTTCCTGTTTGTACTCTGCTTTGCTGTAGCCCATGGCACTCTGCTGTAGCTGACATTTTCCCTGTTCACTAGCCTTGGTCTGTTGTATCCCTGTTGCCCCATGTAGCACTTCACATAAGAAGATAACACATTCATGGTTGAGGAATGAAGGAGAGTCTATTTCTTCTTTCCTAGAACCAACCCCATCAGACTCCTCCATGCACAATTCTCCCTCACTCCTATCAGGAGCTCAGCACCCTCTTTCTGGTTCCTTAAGTGTTCTCTCCATCGAACTAAGCACCAATCATGTCTTACATGCACACATTTCAGTTGTCAACACTTCTGAGATTCCAAAGCACTCTATTTATTTCTTCCTTCCCCGATAGTACTTTAAAACTAGTTGATTGCTGGGTGCCATGGCACTTGCCTCTAATCCCAGCTACTCAGGAGACTAAGGCAGCCTCAGCAATTTAGGGAGACCCTGCCTCAAAATAAAGAGTGGGGAAGATGTAGCTCAGTGATAGAGCACCACTGGATTCAGTCCCTAGTATTGCAAACAGTACCCACATACAAACAAACAAACAAGAAACCTAGTCAAACACCAAATCCCTTATTTATTGAAAACTTGCTGTAGCCAAGCAACCTGCTTGATATCAAGCATTTTTCAGCCATACAGGAAGCGTGTTTTCTCCCCTCAAAGCCTAGTTGGGGTTTAAGATATATAAGTAGGATGGGAAAAATCAGAATGCTTGCCAGGATGGGGTTAAATGCTGAGTAAATATTAGTCTTGGCTTCATGAACTTTCCAGAAGAGGACCTTCCTACACTGAGAGACCCAGAATCCTCAAGAAGCACACAGATTTCAACTAGTTTTGCAAAGATGACTCTAGATCATAAAAGAAGCAGGGGATACAGGAATTTTTAAGGAAGGATGATGTACTCTGCAACCTGATATTTATTTGTTAATTCAAATATTCATAGAGGCGCTACTGTGTGTCAAGTGCTAGAATGGAGACTAGCACACACTGAATTTTCAGAGGTCAAGTGTGGTTCAGTTTTCTCTGATTTAATCCCAAACTATCCATGACCTCATTCATTCTTGTAGTTTCAACTACCTTCAGCATGCAGAAGGCACCCAACTCTACCTGTCCACCCACAGATTCTTCTAGTGAGTCTAATTTTGGCTTTCATTTTAAGGGAAAGTGAAGTATGATGATTCTGCTCTACCCACTCTGCCAGCTGTTTCAACCTGCTACCACCACCCAAAGGGACCAGACACCCGTGAACACTGCAAAAGCTATAATATGCAGACATTCGCAATTACATAACCTCTCTAGGTAGTACAATGATGTGTATGGAATATATACTTTTATGTGTTTTTTCATGCCACTGATGCCTACTGGGGACTAAAGAGCCAGCCATGTTGATAAATGTAAACTAGCCTGCAGGATGGCAGCCTCTGACTCTTACTCAATGTTAGTGATGGCAATCCTGTTTTCATTCAGTGAATCCATGTCATGGCTAGGTGCTGTGTTAGATGCTTTCTGTCTATAATATCTTATCCTCATAGGAAGCTCTGTAAGAGAGATCTCATTACCACCATTCTATCAGTCTGTTACTAAAATGAAATACTTGTGGCTGGGTAATTTTATAAAGAAAAGAAATTTAATTTGCTTACAGTTCTGGAGATTTGAGGAGGACATAGTATGAACATCAGTTTGGCTTCATGATAGATGGTATCACAGCAGGAATATATGTGAGACTGAGGGAGAGATGGCATCATGCAACAGGAAGCCAAAGAGGGACTCGAGTCCCAGGAGAACTACATTAATCTCTTGCAGGACATACTCCTGTGACCTTGTATCTTCACCCTAGGTCCTACATCTCAAAGGCTTCACCACCTGGGAATATTGCCACACTGGGAATTGCCAATTCTCCAACATGTGCATCTTTGCAGAGCACACTTACATTATCTAAACCATAACTACCATTGTATAAATGAGAAAATTGAGGACACAAAAACAAGTTGCCCAAGACTTCAATCTAATAAACAGCAGAAGTTAGGATGAGAGCCCAGATCTATTTGTTTCCAAACATGATGCTCTTTTTACTACATTGCAATGGAAGCAGGTTAATACTTTTCAGTGCCTAGGACTTATCATTTGAAAAGCATGGGTGGATTCTTGTCCCTTTCTGCCTCAGAATTGTAGTGCCCGTGATAATCCAGGTTTCTCCAGGAAAACCTACATCCCTATGTCAGTATCTGGGAGATATTGTTACTATTCTGGCAAATAGGCAGGATCTAGGTATTAAAGTTAATGGTATTACTAGCCCATAAATGGTTTCTGACCAAGGTGACCTTTGAGTCAGAGCATATAATCTGCAGATGAATATTTGGCCAAGCAAAACCAGTAAACTTTCACTCCCTTAGTCACTCAATTTATACTTTGCAAGCTTCTGTGTGCCATGCACACTGTATCTTCAGTGACACTCTAGATACAATGTACATTTTGACCAGGCTGTACTGCTAAGTTTAATGTAACCAATAAGGTGCTTCTTTTGAAAATAAATGCACTGTTCCAACTTATAGGGAAGTTCCCAGCTGCAGTGGTACACTGGCAGGAGGAATAAATTAGTCAAAGCAGTTCTTCACCTCTGAGGTGATATTTTGGTAGCAACATCTTGTGTAACTGGGTGAATGGTAGGAACACACTGGTATTAGACAGTTCAGGACTCAACTCTCAGCACTGATATTTAGTATTTGGCTGTGTAATTTAAATTAGTTCATCCCTAGGGAG
>CM053399.1:63249074-63266535 GCA_028644305.1 Xerus rutilus | reverse complement strand
ATCTGGGACAGACCTACTCTTTATGATTCAGCAAATAGTAAGTCCAGTATTGTGTTAGTCCTTCTGAGACCCACTGGAAAAAGGGGTGGCATGATCCCTTAAATGTTTTACAATCAAACAGGCCACAATGTAGAAAGAAATTATGTAACAATTCAATATAATCCAACACAGTTTAGTATGGATAGCATATATAGGTGGCAGGGCATGAGAATTCAAGGAAAGAATGATAATACAGTGTGTGGATTAAAAACCAGGCTCTGGAGTCTACTCTTAAATTCCAGATCAGCTGCTTACTTAGCCTTTCTGTTCCCTAGCTTCCTCACCTGTAAAATGAGAGTAATCTTTGCTCTATAGGGTTGTTTTACACAAAGAAAGATAGAGCCCAATTGACAAGCCAAACTGGATGAGTAAGATTGTAAGAAGAATCCAAACCTATTGGCTTGCCAAGCAAGGCACCTTATAGTACCTGGGAGAAATAATAACCTGTGTGAAAGATTTAGGAGAAAAGGGGGAAAAAAGTAAATAGGGTACAATTGTGTACTTTATGTATGGGCAAAAAGGATATTTGAACTTCTACAGACCTTCTAATTTGACTGTGAAATGGTGAAATTTAAAGTTACTTAAATGTGAAAACCTGGAGAACAGAGAACATATGCAATCTCAAGGGAAATATTTTTCCATGACCTTTGTTATCTTTATTAAGCAATACTCTTAAGCAGTAGAGCAAACTGTAAATAGGAAGGTGAGTCACACTGGATGAGGGTGAATTTTACACTGCTAAAATCATCTATTGTTTCAAACAAGAAAATAACATTGCAAATCACTTAGCATACAAAAATGAACGTCAAATGGTGTTAGTTACAATTGCAAAATATACTTGAGCTATTAAGAATAACTGTTTATTATCATTAGCATTTTGTGAAGCTGAGAACAGACTTCACCTCTGATCTTTTCTGACTGTTGGACATAATTAGCATAATTATGGTTGGTTGGACTGATTATTGGCAAGAAGTTTTTCTTTCCTCATGTATCTACAAGAGATTTAGATTATCACAGGAAAGCTGCATGTTTTTCAGAAATAACAAGAGCTCTATATGTTTGTCCCCATCCTTCTTAAGAAAACAGGAACCATAAAACTATAATCTTTAAAAAAGCTCTTTAGATATAGAAAAATGTCTAGCTTAAAATATTACTCTCTATCAACTAACAAAAATAAGGAGGCACTATTATGCTGAACTATGATTAAGAGATAGTATGAATGTAAGATAGCTAGCTAATATTTGGGGGGAAATTGGCAAAGTTTTTTCTAGGCATGAGCTCTTATGTGCTCATGCAGTCTAGACTTATTATCACAATTTCATAGGGGTCAAGTCACACTGGGAAAAGCCATGTCTTTCTTCCTCTGTAGCCACATTTTCTCTGCTATATACATTCATGAAAGAAATCTGAGTTTATTTCCATAGGTAACTATTAGTGTTCTCTTGGCTTAGAGTCTCTGGTAGTGAGAATTTTGTAAGAGTATCTGAAAAAACATGGAGTATTGTTAACAGTGGTGAAACCCAGGCAAAATTTGCTAACGTTTATGAGGTAAATGACAGGTAAACCAAATGTAGACCTCTGGTAAAGAAGAGCTTTGGTTTACAATGACATAAACTTGGGGCAAATATTAATTGTCAATGTGGGGTTAGAATCTGGGTCTCTTATCTCCTAGGCTAGTACTAATGGGCATCAGCCTCCCATTTAAACAACAATGCCAGGTGCTTTACTTGTGACTTCTCACTTTACCCACTGCCATGAGGTTAGTGAGCTGGGGACGTCAATTTAAGAGGTCTTTGTTAAGCTATCAAATTGACGTTGTACCCTGCCAGGCACTAAGTAAAAGGTTTAATAAATATTCATTGGAGGTATAACAGCAGGAGATCACAGACAGAATGAGACAAATCCCAGTGTAGATGTTACAACAAAGAGCCATGGGAATGTTGGTGAAAGAGCGGCTCTTGTCAGCTGAGGCTTCCCGAAGTATTGATTGGAAGAAGTAGCATTTGCACTGAGAGCTGGGTATGAGCAGGATTTCAGAAGCCATTAATATGGGTAACAGGCAGGCAGGGCCTTTTAGAGAAAAGACCTGGCAGTGTGAAAGTCTAACTATTGGGGTTTTAACCTCTTGGTGGGGATAAAGGGAAGCCAAGGGTAGGAGAGTGGTTTGCTTGTGTCAGTGGATGCAAAGCCGTTTGGTGTTGATAACCTGAGCATCACTATGCAGAATTTAGTGTTGTGTACACATGATGTCAGTTTTACATATCAATATTTTACTTCATTCACTGAATCTAAAGTATAGGAAAATGTAGTTTAATGAGCTGCGTTGGGATCAATGCATTCCATTAGGAAGGAGTAGAGGGAGAAAAGGAGGAGGTGGTGATTTTCCTTGAAAAACAAATTGGTAATGTACTTGAAGAAACGTATGGATGAACAAATTTCCAAATGTATGGAAAGAATTCTGACCTTAAGATTAACAAGTTCCCCACATCCCTCCTTTATTCATTCTTACCTCCTCCAAGTGTTCTGGGGAGATGCAGGCAGGGAAATGAATGTCAGATTCTGAGAGAAAATTTGTAGGGACTACCTTGTTTCTTCTGCCATCTACAGAGTCTAAGGAGGCTAGAGGGGAGATCTGATCAGGACCTGTCCAGAGAAGGTGATGGATGGCAAGTCCCTGAGGCTCTCATAAAGTCCTTGTTATGTGCAGAGCTTCAACTAGGCCTGGCATCATAGCACCCTGGAGTCACTTTTGTTCAAGCAGACTGACATTTTTGGGAAAGTGATATTTCATTGGAATGGGATTTTGCTAGAAATGGATTCAGTGATGACTCTTAATGAGTGTCACCCTGCTGACTGTTCAGGGTTGTGTTCCACATGCCATCTGTTAACATTTCAGAGCTCTCTGCAGCAAGTGCTATATAGCAATCCCTGACTATGTGGTCTCATCCATGTTATGGTCAGATGAGCTGGGTGCTAACCTGGTGCCTTGTGACAGAGCCTCTCCTAGAAGGCTCAAGTTGCCCCTACCGAATTCCTTTAGCACTGTTTAAGCATCTTTAAGGAGATGCCAGGACTGGGATTAGCACAGTCTTCCCAAAGCACTATGATGCCAACAGCTCACTACTCAGTAAAACACTATATGACAACAATTTAAGAAAGAACGATCTTTCAGGGCAAGGGACTAGATCCTTTGGGATTTAAATTTGGAATTTAAACTTTGGCAGTGAGAATGGGAGAGGTGTGGTAGCCAGAGTATATAGGTATAGGGAGCTATTTCATGCTTTTAATTGGCCTAAACTCTCTAAATTAAATTTCCTCTTTTCTTTAAATGAATTGAATGTGAATGATAACATCAAATCTCTTAAGATGTTTGTGAGGCTTTAAGTTATTGCTTCTTTTAAATTCACATGAACATGTGCACATACTCATAAATTCCCAGGGTTACAGAGCAATTGCTGCTGAGTCTAGGCAGGGAAATGGGATTCTTCCATCTGCTCCCAAAGCCCATACCTGCTGGCTCAATGAAAGCACCCTAATGAGGGTCCTCCCTGAAGTTCGCTTTTCCTGAACAGAAAATTAGAAGGTACATTGCCCTAAAGCCAGAAACAATGTCTACCCCATAATGCTCATGATCTTCCCAATAATTCCAATGAATGAGTATTTCTGGCAAAGCTAAATAGGAACTTCTATGTTTATGTTTCTTAACTTCCCTTTTCATAGTCTTCATATCTTCTACCAACATTTATTTATCTAGGACTGATGTGCTAGGCACTGAGCTGAGTGCAGAGACTAGGTTTTTTTAAACTGCTGTGTTCTAGTCCTTAGTGGCAGAGACAAATAAATTGCCAATTACAATACATCTTGATGGTAAGTGCTGAGATGGAAAGGAGCACTGGATGGATGTGTGGGTGCCCAGAGGGCACCTCGTTTATGCCATGTCACCTGGGCATAAAGACTGCTGTTCATTCCCACATGGACTTGCCATAGAACGTTTGTGCAGTTGTTTGTGGGTATTGTTTCCCTTGTTCAGGGACCAGACAGCCCCTGAGCCTTTTCACTGATGGCCCCATCTCCAGATGCTTCTAAGCAGACCATACAAGCCAAAATCGGCACCAAATTCTTACCCTCTCATGAAAGTGTTAATTAGCCAGTAGCATGCATTAACCTCCTTCACAATATCCTAAGGAAATTCTGACAGCTGTTAAATTACTTATATCAAATTCTGCAGAAGTTCTTAAGTACCCACTGGATACAAGATTATGTGCCGGGACATCAAGTGTGAGGGGAATGACTAGAATGCGTCTTCTGTCGTTCTAGCATGTGCCCTTCAGGAACAGTGCAAACACACAACCTTCAAAGCACAAAGCAGCGCATAGATGTTCTGACAGTGCTTTAGAGTGTGCAGCAAATGCTGTGCTGCACTTTCATTTGGCTGGAGGAATCAGGAAATATTTAGAGGAAATTGTCATTATTCTGGGCCATGAAGATTGGTCAGAACATCAACAAAGAGAAAAAAAGCATTATTGTAAGATGATGGAAAATAGAAAGAAAAGAAATATAAACACAGCGTGCTGTGCAAACACTTGCTGCACTTGGGATGTCGTGCAGCAAGGGAGAGTTGTCAGCAGGAGTGAAGACAGGCTCAGGGCAGATGACAAGAGCCTTGAATGCATTTGGAGCACTTCCTCAGATATCCTAATTCTAATCTAGACCCATGTTAGAGTCCAAAATGGTTCTTTAATTCAGCTGTTAAAACTTCTGTCATATATGAGAGCAAAGAACCACATTGGGTGAGAAGTGCTAAGGGGTTGTGAGAAACAGAATCACTGCTTCAGGAACTGCCTGTCTGGTGGACAGCCAGTCCACAGAATACTATTGGTCTGACATTCTGAAATTTAACATTTATCAGTGTAAAAAAAATATTAGTCTCCACCTTTTTCAGTCTGGTTTATTTCCCTACTCCTTAGATGTGCCTGACCATTTTCATTAACAGATAAAATATATTTATTTCTTTGTGCTAACAGCCCCCCAAAGAAATTCTTCTTGCAATGGAAATGAACAAAAGTGACTAATATTGTACTGGATTTTATGGGTAGATATGACATGTATAATGATGGTCATAAATTTAGAAATTCTCAAAGGCCCAAAGGTATAACCTGCTTGGATTTATGGGCAAAATGTATTTAATTCAGGACCAAGCACAATACAGAGGCAAGAGATTCATGCTGATTAGGCAAATCAGGTATGGACTTGAGGCAGAGAGGAGGTGTCATGGGTGACATTTGGAAGATAGTCCATTTGTGAATTGTGTCTTTTATCTCTGGAGAAGATGACAAGAAAGGAAGGAGAGTTTGCACTGCTGTGTATCACATCAGGTTTATTTCGTTTGTGTGTGTGTGTATTACATTTGAACATGACCTAGCCCATGGTGAATGTTAAGTCATCGTAAAAATTGGGCCTGTGGTAGAAGATACTTTGTCTTCTCTTTGTTGGTCAGGTGACTTCTCATATATGCACAACCATTTTGTGCACATACCTGAAATAGCAGGCACCATCCTTAGATCAGGGTTCTACTCTGCCACCACCACCCTCCAGCTGTGTGACTTTGGCTATATTTCATAACTAGTCAGTTTTCACGTATGTATAGTGAGACAAGTCTATCTTACACATCTTGTGAGCTAGTTATGCACAACTTTAGTGGCATATAAAACTCAGAAAGAAGAGTCTGAATAAGGAAAACCAAATATAGTTCATTAGGTCTTATCAAAGGGAGATCAACTGGGAAAAAGTGACAGCCATACCCATGATATGACACAACACACTGAGGAATTGCCTTCAAGTGGCATTCATTTTCAATCATACCACAATGATATTAACACAACAAACTTAAAAAGCACACAGCTAGTTCCAAATGTGCACACAAGCACTATTCATCTTAATCATCTCTCAGAATAATTAACTTTCAAAGCTTGGTTCTCTCCTCAATTCCAAAAGCAGACAGAGAAATAAAATAAGTGCAGGCTGTTGCCAGATAGATACCCTCCTACATCATCTGAAATCACTGCTTTGTGGTTCTAAACTAGGGTGCAAATTTTTTAAAAAGAGCACATAATAATACCATTTATAAAAGCTTTTAGCATTTTGGGGAAAACAGTGATGATTCTGCATTTCAGTTGAGAATAAACTTGGCTCTTCTCTACTATGAATTTAATTCTCTAATAGGGCTAGATTGAGTGGGCCAACACAGGCTGAACTTGCTAATGTGTGCAGGATTCAGGTGGTTTGTTCTTTATTTTCTTCATCAGTGCTGACATCTCATGATATCTCACCTGGGCTGCCTCTTCCAGAAGACATGGTGTTTGTTCTGTGGCCAATATGACTTCTGTGGCTTTGAGCCAGGTGGGGAGCAAATTCCTAATATGATCCAGTCCTTAGTGTATTTCAGAAACAGGATTTACATGTTTCCCTACTAGAAGCTCTTTATTTAGAACTGAACATCTTTAAGAATTTGACATCCTGGGACTTTCTCTTTGATTAATAATTTAATTAAAATAAAGTGAATATGCTGGATGTTTTCTTCACCCTCCCTCTCCTAATTTCCTCTTCCTCCATGTCCTCATCATCCTTCTTTATTATTGTGTTCATCATCAGATTCTGATAACAGAGCAACTCTGTGAAAGGACCAAGCCAAATATGAAGTTGTCCTAAATTAGCTTTGAAAGACCCACCAAGTCTTGATGGGGTGTAGGGGTTCATGGACAGTTGAGTTGCTATTTTCCATTGAGCATGAGGAAAATGGCCGTCACCTGGGCCCCTGCTTTGCACAGCTCCCTTAACACGTGTCATCTTGCTTTCCTCACGGTAGTCTTGTCATTGTACCTGGCATCATTTTCAACTCAGAGATTTTCAGTATTTTGCTCCTGGCTACCCTGGCAGTATGTACCTCTGGTGTTTCTTCTGAGAGTTCTTTTGGCCTCAAACTCGGTGTTCTTGTTCCATTCAATTAGGACTTTTTGAGTACCTATTATGTAGTAACAACTTGTACTAAGATTGAAATATACAAAGTTGTTAAGTAAGATAATGCCTTCCTCCATAAATAGACTAGCAGGGGAAACAGGTAGAATAAACATTCAAAACCACGTCATCAATGTAATGACAAATATATGTGTGGGGTAGAGAGCAAGATAAAGGAGGGCATGATTGATTCCACTGAAGACAGGAGACCACGGAGGTAAGGATAGGGGATGCACATTGCAGATAGCCTGTTCCCCTGTTCAAGGAACAGAAGTGTGATGAATTGAGTGTGTTTAAAGGACTTTTAAGCAATAAATATAAATTGCAACAAATACTCTTATGCTGACTCTTGGGGACTCCAATACGTATAAGCAAACTTTCTAGTTCTCAATTCAGTATGGAAAATACAATTCATACTGTAGTAACACAACAAGATGGACTGATGTGATAACTTTTGAAGAACTGATAAAGACACTAAGTGCTGTAGACACTTGGACACAAGAGAGATGGCTTTTTCTGTAGTGTTAAGAAAAAGAAAAAGCTTGGAGGGAGAAGCATTTTAGCTGAACCCAGAAGGAAAGATGAAGCTGGAAGGAAGACATTCCAGAGACATGGTACCTGTGATCTAACCACTATGGATTCAATTCTTGTCTCAACTGTTCTCTAGCTATATTGGCTATCCTCTTTAGGCCTCAGACTCTTCTGCTGTAAAATTGGGAAAATACCATCTATTTCAGGAGGTAATAAGAATTAAATGCACAGTGACCAATAGCACACCCTCATCCTTGTGTAACTCCTCTTATGTATCAAAGCTTAGCACCCCATCTTCACCCCTTCCCTGACACCTTCTTTCTTCCTCACTCCCTAACTCACACTGCACCTGAGGAAGAGGTTGTATATGGCCACATTCCCTTTGGAAAGGATTTTGGATTCTTCTAAATTGTTTTTTAGTTTGATGTATTGTGGGAGGGTCAGTTGAGAATTATTAGCAGATATATTGAGAAATCAACTGAGCAGTGTTTTTGCCTAAAGGTAGATAAATCAGTTTTGCTGGCCAGATTCCTAAGAGAGCAGATTCAGAAGGAGATGGGCAGATGGGAAATTTGTTGGGGAGTAATTCAGAATCAAAATTCAATGGAAAGGCATAAGATTGGGCAGAAGGAAAATTTGAATGCTGATGCATCCCAACAAAGACTTCTGGAGGAATGGCCTATCAAGTTGTCATGATGACGAGCTGGGCCTTCACACCCCTTCATTGATCAGTCATTCTATGTAGGTTGCCCCTAAGGAAGGAGGGGTGATGCATTCTTCTGCAGCCAAGGGCAGCAGGTGTAATAAGTCCTTCAGTCTTGAAGGGGGATCTGAAGCACTCCTATATATGAGGCAAAGAAAATTTCTGTTTCTCTAAAGGATTATTTTATAGCAGGCTAGAATTCTTGTGTGGATTTTACTAATAGCCTAGGTATGGAATTTTTTTAAGCCAGAGGAACAAGGACATTGCATTAGTTTACTATTGCTGCTATAAAAAAATTATCACATGTTTAGTGATTTAAAACAACACAAATTTATTTTCCTATAGTTCTGGAGGCTGGGAGTCTGTAATTGGTTTTAGTAGGTTAAGGTCAAGGTCTCATCAGGGCTTGCTGCCCCTGGAGAGTCTAAGGGAAATCCATTTCCCTGCCTTTTCTAGTTTCTGCAGATAGCCTGCTCTCCTTAGCTTGTGAGCCTTCCTCATATCACCCCACCTCTTCCATTGTCTCATCTCCTACTTTCTCCTTTGACCTCCTAATATGGACCTATATAATTACATCAGGACCAACTCAGATAGCCCAGGATAATTTCCCCATCTCATTATCCTTAATATAATCATCCCTTCAAAGATCCAGATGTGATATAAAATTACTTCTCCAGGTTCTGGGAATTAGCATGTGGATATCTTTGATGGTCATCATTCAGCGTTCTACAAGCAGTGCAGTCAAGACTTGTGCTGAATACCTATTGTGAATATTTATCTAGTGGTTGTTAGATTGTCAGTCTAACCTATTCTTGTCACATTGTGCCTCCTTTAACAACTAGATCACCGAGGACAAATAATTTATTCTCTAGCAAACTATTAACACGTTTGAATAAAGTCAGAAAACTTTGTCTCTGTTCTGATAGAAGGAATTAAGAGCAAGAGCCCATTGAGAAAGCTTAGCTAATGAAGACCTAAAAATTAGGTAAAATCTATAGAAACCATGGAGGAAAAATAGACCCCCCTGAAGTACCACCTGGAACAGAGGGGAGGGGAAAACCACTTGTACCTCCCATCTTCCTGCCTGCCTATTTCCTGTCAGTGTTTCCATATGCTCAAACTAGCTAGAAGTCATTTTCCCAGGGAGCCTAGGAATTGTGATTGGCATGGAGTCAGCCTTTATAATATGAAATAGAGGAAAGTGTGCTAATTGGATATGAGAGAAAGATGTTCTGCCCACAAACTGAATCTTAGCAGATCCAGGGCTAAAGTTCTTAGCAAGTAAGTTTGTGCTGGTTATCCCTGTCTCATCCTTTCAATTTTGCTCAAATATATAGCTGTTCTTTGGCACAAAAACAATTTCCTCACTCCGCAGGTTCCTTACGCCGTGAGTTATTAATGATGGCAATTTACATTGTATATGATTTCAAGATTGTTTTCCTAACCATGCCTGGGATTTTATTAGTCATTTTCCTTCCTGTATCAGGAGGGCATGGGAACTGGTAGGAGTTGGGATCTGTTGGGAAATACTGTATTCACCACTGATTGGACTAGATAGCAGAACTAGCAAATAGCATACCTAACAGGAAAAATCCCTGGCTTTTGGATTTTGATCAAATGCTAATGATCTCGAGTATATTTCATAATTTACCACAGTGCTTGTTCTTAAATACCCCACTCAGCCCTACTTCCCTTGAGCCAGTGTTACGCCTGGCCTCTGATCCAACCTATTATCTATCAGGCCCATGAGGCTTTCCTAATTGGATTTTAATTTCATATTAATCTTCAGCAGCACATTGAGTTCAGTTCATTATAGACTAGAATGGAGATGCAAATGAGATAAGTTTCCCATCACTGGCCATGAGAAAAAGCTCCTCCTCTTTCTCCTCCTCTACACTCTCATTCTCAACTTTTAAAAGTTATAAAGGAAGTTTCAAAGGGCTATACAGAGAACTCCTGTGCATCTCCACCCTGTCTTCCCCATTGTTGGTGTCTTGCAGAACCACAGTACAATATCAAAACCAGTAAATTGCTATAATGCAGAGGAGCAGCTTCATTTCTTAAGATAAAGAGAACTTCTTGGGACTAGGTGTGGTAGTAGTTGGAAATATAGTAATAATCATTATAATCCCATATATTACACAGTGCTTTTTTAATTTTCAAAGCTCTTTTATTCTTTCCCACTAATGCAGGGATTCTATTAGCAAGTTTCTTTATTGAACCAAGGAGTTACTGACACTTCAGTCTTCTTTTTTTTTTAATCCAAAAGCCAAAGGTTCATTTTAGGGAGCTGTTCTTCATTTTTCTCATAGAAGGACACTGACATCAAATTGCCTTATCCAAAGATGACTCAGTCCCCTTTGCCCTGCACTTTCTATTGATTGAGGGAAATTTCTTCTCTTCAGAGAAGGAAGAGACATAACCCTTTTCCCCTTCAGAACCATCCCCTTTGCTTTAATGTGCCTTCCATCACCCCTATGCCTACTCCTCTTTGCCTAACCAATGCTTCCTCATCCATGAAAATTAAGTCTAGGTTTTACTCCTCTAGGTGAATACCACCACCTTCTTTGTATTTCTCAAGCTGGGTTGGGTACCTCTCTCGTGTGCTGTCTATACTGACAAGGATCCGTGTTTATGCATGAAAATTTTTTGTTGTTGTATTTTCTGACCTGTATTCCTTTGTAGACACTGAGTTCTCTGAAGACATGGATTAGAATTTTTAGTCTTTATTTCTATCTCTAACACATTTTTAAATGTATGAATAAATGGACTCATGGAATAATTTTATACCAATCTGTAAAAGTAGAGAGCTTTCATAAAAACTGAATGAAAGTTATGAAAACAAATGAGTCTTAGCTTATCTCCTCTTGAGGTCACCTGTACTTTCTGCAGATGTTGCAAAGTTTGGGAATATGGAACACGTAATGATGACAGAGCTGGTGTTCATATGATCTTGACAAGGTAGACTGATGGCAAGAAAGCACCAAAATTAAAGTTAATGGAGATTTTCTTGCATATATTTTGAACTTCACGTTGAATGTGGTAGTTTAAGAATCTGCAATTATTTCTATTCACCTCCAAAACTCCACCAACATAACAGCTTAAAGAACTTGTTAAATAGGTAAAAATATGAGATCAAAAAAGAAGTGAGTCAACATAACATATGTAGAAGATAATGAACATAAGTTTAGAAGCTGGAGAGCAGACAGGTGAGTGGAAAATGAGATAGCAAAGCCAAGAAAGCAGAGCCCCAAGTGTCTACATGGGTATTGAGCTAATGGGAACTGCAGAATCCTAGAAGGACTCAGGTATTAAAGATCTTGAGTATCTGAAGGCATAGATGTGAGGAAAGGCTAAAAACAGAGATTGGTTAGATAGAAGTCTTATAAGGACCAACCAGAGCCCCATATTCCCTTTTTGACCTGCCAACCATTCCCACTCTCATCACATGGATATTTCTTCTTTGGAAAGATCGACCCACAGAATCTTGAGATATGGGGCATCAGACATAGATCCTGGGGGAGAGGGGCAAAATATTGCAGAGAACAAAGGTATTGGAAAGGTAAGTAGCGCGTAGTGTGAATGTAACCCTGTCTCTTTCTTTCCTTACTCCTAGAACCCACCAATCAGGCTTTTAACCTACAAAAAAATGATATTAAGCAGTTCTGGGAAAACTGACCTGGTCTAAACATAGAGATAGTGAACCTATATTTGGGTGTCTCCAAAGTGAACATGTCCCCATTTATAAGAAACTTTTAGGAAAGAAAGAGCTTTTGAACATTTAAATGTATTAAATCATTCCTGGCATATCATATTCACTTCGTTATAACAGAGGCATTGCAAAAGTAGAGGAAGCCCAAGGTAGTGAGAGTGTGGATTTATTCATGTAGGTTCATGTATTTGCTTATGGCAAACATTTACCATGTGCTTCCATGAGTTAACCAGACACAGTTCTAGGAACAAAGGAGCCAGAAATGAGTAAGAGGAGGCTTAGCTATCAGGAGCTGGGATAGGATGGAGACAAGTAATACAAATAATAATAATAATAATAATACAGTGGTGAGTGTTATGCGAAGAGTAATAGCACACAGCCTCAGCAACGGCAAGGCGCTAAGCAACTCAGTGAGACCCTGTCTCTACATAAAACACAAAATAGGGCTGGGGATGTGGCTCAGTGGTCAAGTGCCCCTGAGTTCAATCCCCAGTACCAAAAAAAAAAAAAAAAAAGAGTAATAGCACAAGGTTCCACAAACAATTCTCAGGTGAACAGCTGAAAGATGTGCTTTACCTAAAGACAAGAAGACCAAGTGAAATGAGAGCTTTCTTCCTTCCCTTCCTGCATCCTTTTTTTTTTTTTGAGATATCTGAAGGGCTGAAGATTTGATAAAACAAAAAATCAGATCAAAACTCAAAATATGAAATAAACTAAGCAGTTTTGCAAAGGAATATTAAACCCCTGTTGAAGACTTCTGCCTGGAAGGTATTCTTCTACACTTTGCATGTCCTGATGATTCTGGAATGGGCCAATGGACTTGCTGTGTCTCCTATAGTTCTCAGTTTGAGCAAAGCAGGCTGGTAAATTTTGTTAATTTATTAGAAAATAGAGCAAGCATTGCTAGATTATATTAAAAAGGATACTTTCTTGGATTTATCTTTAGATACCAACACAGTTGTGGTTTAAATAGTAAGGAAATTGTTGGAATACATTGATTTCAGGATCCTGGTTTGGAAGCCCATATACCATCTTCAGGCAAGTCTGCAAGTATTCACCAGGCCCAGACTAAAGGAGACTAAATTTGCCAGCAAGTAACAATTGAAAGAAATTATCCTATGACTCTGTTAAAACAACCCCCAGAATTGGCCTTCAGTCATCCTGAATCTTCCAAATTTTTATCCTTTCGTTGTGCAAAATGCAAATAATTGACACCAGGCTCTGAGTCAGCTTTCTGATCCTCACCCTCATGGTTCAGATTTGATCTAATTATAGGAGCTACTCCTACATCTCCAGAGGCAGCATGCTTAGGATTTCTTCTTATATTATTAATAAAGAGGAAAGATAATTTTGCCTATTTAAGTACTACAGGATTCAATTTTCCCCTAGCATATTTTTTTATTTGTGCCTAAAAGCACATTTTAATGGTTACTTACTTCTATTGTTTCCTAGTTTTCCCAGGGGTCTGGAGTATAGAATGATCAATTAGTACATGTTTTATTCAATCCTATCTAACTATCATCCCAGAACAACTCTCATCTCTAATTATTCCTTAAGCCTGGGAAAGTCTCTGGTTTATAGATTGCATTCATTGCTAAAGATGTGTTTCCCCATACTCTTGGTCACAGAAATTAAGAAAACCTGGCACAAGACCCCTGACCATAATGATGCCCCCTTAAATTCAGTGTGCTCCAACAGGGACTCTATGGCCTTTTCTTTGCTCCCTTCAACAGCAGCTACTTTCTATTCTCAGTCAGTTACCCAAACCCAAAACCTAAGGGAACCTTGGGCCATTCTACAGTTTCTGATATAACACACTTAATTAATCAGTAAAACCTCTTGTTTGTACTTCCAAAACTTCTGTTTGTCCCCCCAACCCCGCCTTTTTTCCCATTCCCTATCCTCACCATTTCTCACCTTGAAAGCCACGCCTAAATTGGCTCCAGGTTTCTATCAACTGCTCAGTCATTCCATTACAACACAGGTGGCTAGAAGACAAATATGGCATATCCCTTAACAGATACTTAATGATTCTGAAATCTTATTGTTTGGGAGTTTAAATTTCTTAAACAATCATACTGTGCAGAGGAAAGTATAGGGTTACATTTTGTTCTTACTTATGTAACAATTCCAAGTCCATGTACCCCCAGGACATTCTTCACTTTCTCATAGATCTTTTGTCAAAAATCAGGGGTACCATTTTACAGAAAAAATTAGCAAATCGATTTTCTTTTTCCTGAGCCATGGAGAAAGCTAAACAGAGCATGACATTGCTACCATAAATTGTCCTAAAGAAGTTTTATTCAGTTTCTGTTTGTATGTTAGGGACTGCAGGCAAGCTTCCATTATGTGATTTTTCTGACTGCATATATAAAATGCTTACAATATTAAGATAATAATTAGGAATACATGTAGCATCTCAAGGAGTAAAAGGTAATGTCAGCACTGAAGAAAAATCTGCTTGAGATGTTGAGAAGGAAGTTAAGGCTAAATTCCCTCAATTCATGTCTCTGGTGATTCTTTCCTTCATTTCAGTTGAAAACTAAAAGTTAGTTTAGTGGAAGAACTAGTCATTGAACATATTTGTCAAATTCTCAGCACACTTAAAATGGCTAGATAACTTTTTCACTAGGATAAGGAAGGGATGGCCATAGTGGCAACCCCACTTCATCAGTTAGCTAACATCACCAGTTACCTACCGAGTGCCCCACAAAAAGTAAGAAAGTCCTTACAGATAATTAATAGGATGCTGAGTGACACAAAGGAAAAATATCTTGTGTTTGAAAGAAGGACCCGTCATGGCTTTGAGGTGTTAAAAACAAGGTGGCAGATGAGAACCTAGGTGAAAACAGCTGGAAAAGATGTTCCAGGATGAGTAACAGCATGGACGGTGTTTTGGATCTGGGAGACATTTGAACTGAGAGAATCCCCAAAACTAGCATCTTAGGGAACCAAAAGGGAGAAGAGACTAAGAAAGAATGAGGTGGGGGAATTAAGCAGGGACATTCTGAACCTAACCCTTAAGAATTGTAAGACAGATTTCAAACTAGAGTCTAGAGCTGGTTCTGGAATTACCACCTGCATTAGATTGTAGTAATGAAAGTCCTTTAGTACAGAAACATCATCATCATTATTATCATTATTACAATATTAGGGATTGAACCCAGGAGCATTCTACCTTTGAGCTACATCTCCAGCCCTTTTTCTTTTATTTTGAGACCAAGTCTTACTAAGTTGCCCAGGCTGGCCTTGAACTTGCAATTCTGCCTTAGCCTTCTCCGTAGCTGAGATTACAGGTACGCACCACAAAACTTGACTTGCTTTTTTTTTTTTTGGTACCAGGTATTGAACCAAGGGCACTCAACCATTAAGCCACATCTCCATCCATATATATATATATATATATATATATTTAGAGACAAGGTCTCCCTGAGTTGCTTAGGGGCTTGCTAAGGTACTGAGGCTGGTTTTGAACTCATGATCTTCCTGCCTCAGCCTCTGGAGCCACTGGGATTATAGGCATGCACCACTGCAACTGGCCCTGATTCACATTTTAATTATTATATTACTGGTGTCTAGACCCTGAATATCATGGTTGATGCTCAAGGAATATTTTCTCATTGAACAGGCCCGTGTGTGTAGTGGACATCTTGCATGGCTATTTCTATAATCAAATCTCAAAATGATACTAGGTCTGAGTGTCACTATACCTATTTTATCATGGAAAAACCAGAGTTAAGAGTGACACACTGAGCACACCAGATGGAAGAGCCAAGAGGAGCCCTAGTTTGTCACCCCTAGTCCACTACACTAATGAGTAGGACTGATAGAGGGTTGTCAGCTTTTTACTTTTATCAAATTAAGATATTTGATCTTTTAAAACAGCCAATTACATTTCTTTATTATGAACATTTTGAACTCATGCAAAAGAAGAGATAGATGTACAATGAATGCTCATGTACCACTTGTTATCCAGACTCAATAATAGAAAAATTCTGCCATGTGCTTCATATATCCTTTCAAATATTTTATTCCCTGATATATTTTAAAGCAAATCCCAACATAATCTCTACTCATTCCTACAATATTCAGAAAGGAGAAAGAAAAGAAAAAGAATGTTTTATTATAATACTAAAATGTTATTATCACACCCAACAGATTTAATAATACTTCTTATCATCTAATTCTAGTCCTTAATGACTTTTTTTAAATTGTAGAAGTTTTACCCCCTTTCTACTCAGTACTCAAACAAAGATTATACCTTACATTTAGTTGTTATGCCTTTTAAATATAGAAGGGACATGTTAATAACAAAAAGGTTAGAAAGACATACACAGAATGAAGAAAAATGCATGGTCTATTAAAATATGTAAGTTCACATTTCTGATCAGCTCTCATCTTTGGCTTTATTATTCTCTGCTGCCTCATGACCCTACTCTGCAAGAACTGTTGGAAATCCCTGTCCTGAACTGTTCCAGAGACTCACAAGTGGTAGAGTCAGGGGCTGGTTGCTCATTCTCCTGAGCATCGTGTTTCCCCTTAACCCTAGTTAAGTATTCGGTCTGTGCTTAATTGGAGTGCTGCATTCTGTATGGCCAGTCAGCTCCAACCATGTATGACTTCCTTGAAACATGGTTTCAAATGGACCTCAAATCTTAAGCACAGAATCACATTAATGATATTCAGAGTTTTCATTTGGGGAGTACATTGGGAAGACTGAATAAGGCTTTCTCATTTTGATCTCACGAATCCACCTATAGAATTCACTATATAACATGAGTCAATAGTTGTATTGAAAATTGACTGTTAAATGGTTTTTAGGGTGACCAAGTCAGTCAGACCTCTATACGTCAGGAGCAAAAGAAAAAAGTAGTATTCACTTGTAGAAGAAAGTGTGGAATCAATGCAGTAGAAAAAAAGCCTGAATTAGGCTAGAACCGCTATATGACCTTGGGAAACTTGGCCAGCTTCTTTGAGTCTTCATTTTCTCTTAGTTTCTTCTCAATGTCTTTACTTATCTAGGAACAGTTGTTTACCCTCCCAGATAATGTGTATGTAAGGCTCAAGACACTATGAAAGGATAAATCCAATAGGAATGTCATGGAACTAAGACAGATACCTGTACTCCTCAAGTCAACCCAGGGGTCTGCCATTCTGTCTACTTCTAAACCAGAACTGCTTTATCTCCTTTATCTACCCTGATCAATAATTAGGCAAGAATATTAGCCTTTTCATTGCCAAGATCTGATTGTTATCGCAAAACACAGGAAACTTGAACAACATTATTTTAGCTACTAGCACCATGATTTTTTTTTTTTCACTGAAAACATTTGTTGAGGCAAATAGAAAAAAAAGTTGTTACAATCATAATTTTTCTAACTTTGCACAAAATTATAAGCAGATTACATTTTTCATATTAAACATCTTTATATGCACTTTCAATGAACAGTATATATATATAT
>CM053399.1:63218959-63248574 GCA_028644305.1 Xerus rutilus | reverse complement strand
ATTGTTGCTGGTATTTTGGATAGCTGCCATTCTGACTGGGATGAGATGAAATCTGAGGGTAGTTTTGATTTGCATTTCTCTAATGGCTAGAGACATTGAACATTTCTTCATATATATGTTTATTGATTGTACATCATCTTCTGAGAGGTTTCTATTCAGCTCCTTAGCCCATTTATTGATTGGATTATTTGTTTTTTTGATGTTAAGTTTTTTGAGCTCTTTATGAATCCTGGAGATCAGTGCTCTATCTGATGTGCATGTGGCAAAAATTTGCTCCCAGAATGTAGGCTCTCTGTTCACTTCATTGATAGTTTCTCTTGCTGAGAAGAAGCTTTTTAGTTTAAGTCCATCCCATTTATTGATTCTTGCTTTTATTTATTGTGCTATAGGTAACACCATGATTTTTATACAGAAGATCCAACAAAGATTTAACATTTTCTTACTTGGTTAGACACAGTCTTAAGCAATATGCTTTAAATTAGGAGACACAGCTCCGTCTTCCTCCTTCTGAGGCACGGTGAGCTGCGAATCACACCATTAAACCACAGCCTGTGCATCCCTCTCTGAGCCTTTCAGTCAACTTGCCAGCAAACTCTTTAGAATCACCATTAGCAGCAAGGCCCTAATATCTGAAGTTTCCATTTTCCCCTAAAGAATTTCACATTTACTCTCTCATACACAGTGTCCTATGTGGCTTAATTTACACAGCTAAAACAAATTCAAATTCTACAGTCTCTTAGATAAATTTCAAATACTAAGGAAGTACTCTCCTAGCTAGGCTGGGGTTTCTTAAAAAGTCTATGTTGGCATGAATTATTTTTATCCTCACTTTATAATACTGTACTATTTAGGTTATCCAACATTTTTTTTTTTTTTTTTTTTTTTTTTTTGGTACCGCGGATTGAACTCAGGGGCACTCGACCTCTGAGCCACATCCTCAGCCCTATTTTTTGTGTTTTATGTAGAGACAGGGTCTCACTGAGTTGCTTAGTGCCTCGCCATTGCTGAGGCTGGCTTTGAACTCGCGATTCTCCTGTCTCAGCCTCCCTAAGTGCTGGGATTACAGGCGTGAGCCACCGCGCCCGGCTAGGTTATCCAACATTTTTATATACTTCTTAATTTGATTCTTACAACAACCTTGTGATGTATGCAGGATATTTTTATAATCTGTTTTTATAGAAAAGGATTATAAAGTTTTAACAGATCTTCATGGGTATTTTTTTTCTTTTCCATTTATTGAACACCTAGTCTTTTCCTAGCATAGCACTGTGTTGTGTATAGATGCTATCACATTTACTTTTCAAACAATCTGATTAGGCAATGGTGCTTTTCCATCTTATAGATAAGAAAACCATGTCTTTTATAGGTTGAATAACTTGTGAAAAATCTACACTGAATCAATAGTACATTTATGGTTTAAATTCAGATCAGATTTATCTCAGAACCTGTAAAAAATCAGACTTACTCTCAATTGCTCCAAGAAACAGGCTTTGCCAAGTTCAGGAAGTTTCTGTGCAGATTCCATTTTGTATAATCCTGGTGATTAATCTGCCTTTATGAATCCATAAAACAAAGTTTGCATTTAGCCAAATTTAAATTTGATGTATATAATTTTCAGAGTTAATACACATATTGTCTGTAATAACTGGTTGGGGATTCAGACTACTGTTTTCCTGTAAAACTTAATTCACACATTAAAGACTTCCTGAGTGTTTGGCTGAAACCTCTTTAAAAGTTCTGTAGCCAAGCTGAAAAATTGGTCTAGTCAAAATAAATGATCTCAATTCCATTTGAAAATGGAAGGTGGTAGGGAAGGGTAGAGAATAAAGCAAAGATATAAATTTAATTCAGTGTGTTATTGAAATATATTTTAAAGGGTTGCTTTATTTAGTAGTAGGTCTGACAAATTGTAGGATCAATTTTCTTTTCCTAAAGTCTTCATTAGCTCACCAATTCAACAAACATTAATCCTCACCCTCATGGTGTCCATAACGGAGTTCTTTATTTTAAAATTTTTTCTTAATGCTCAATATCAGAGATGTACCAGAAATGTGTATGTTCTCTTTTGTAGAGTACAGTAAAAACAGCAGACTCTGTGGTATGGAGTTTCTGGGTGAACTTGGATTCTGGTGAATTTAGTTTGTAATCTATCTCCATCTTTCACACACACACATACATATACATGTTTGAACTGGAAGTAAACCAACAACATTTGTAGATCTTTATAGTAGAAAACTTCACATCTCCCCTTCAGCTCAGAATCAGGTTGGCAACCTGAAAGATGAACTAGGCTGGGGGTTGAAATGCAAGGCCAGCAAAACCATTTGGCAGAAAAACCACGCAGGGGAGATCCACTGAAGAGCCTACCAGTGGCCAGAGGTCAGCTCTCTTGACATCAGACAGGTTTTCCTACACATACCTGGGAGAGAATCCAGCCTTCTAAGTAGTTCATGAACACAGCACCCTTGTAGTCATCGCTACCTGAAAAGCATCCAGGATAGAAAAGCTCTCAGGGTATCTCTGAAGCCTAATATAAGTGTGACCAGGCCCCTCCTGTGCCTGCCTGGCTCTAAAATCCCAGAACAACTGAGACAAGAAGCAGTGGTGAAATGGTAACCATTATTTTCTGAGCTCCAACTAAATAAAATTAATTTTGTATCATCATATGAAAGAATTTTGACAAAGTATTGCTTCTTGGACTTGAGGTATGACTAGTATTTTATGGTTGATCTTATTGTGACTATTTGGTTAAGAGTTTAGTGGAGAGAGCAGCTATATATTTGTGATTTTCTAATTTAAAACATTGATTATAGGACTCACTTCTTCTCTCTATAAAAATACACTTTGATCTGGGCACAGTGACACACGCCTATAATCCCAGGCTGAGACAGGAGAATCACAAGTTCAAAGCCAGCCTCAGCAACGGCGAGGCTCTAGGCAACTCAGTGAGACCCTGTCTCTACATAAAACACAAAATAGGGCTGGGGATGTGGCTCAGTGGTCAAGAACCCCCAAGTTCAATCCCCAGTAACCAAAAAAAAAAATACATTTTGGCTTGTGAAATCAAGCCATAATAAGAATGAGTCTTATGTCTACTCTCCCTCTAAAAAAATAAATGCTATTGTTATCTAATGGTGATTTTAAAAATCAATATTACTTAGAATAATGAAAATAAATACAGTGTGTTAGGTATTCACAACAACATATGTATGATTTACCTATTTGTACAAATGAGAAAACAATACCTCTGAGCAGGTAATAGATTTTCCCAACATCGCTCAGATCCAGGTCTTAAATCCAGAATCTGATTTCAGGGTGCTGCTTTGAAACTCTGGTTGCTTTTTTCACACTGTAAGTAACCTAATAGTTTTTTCGCAAGGACTTAACCTGCCCCAGTTTGTTCACTATAACAGAAACCTAGCTGTATTGGCCTTTCCCCATCAAGAAGAGCTTACTAATAGCCTGTTACTCTCTAGAGGAACACTTAATGTTCCTCTCAGAGAGCAGGTATTTAAGTGGCATATGCTGTTCTTACATTCACAACAAGCAAACAGAAAATTAAAAGCAGCTATGCACCAACCTTGAGCCCCTTGAGGTAAAGACTTGTCCAGTAGATTTGGTATGCTAGCATTTAGCATTGCAACTGGCATGTAATATGCCTTGAAGAAATGTTGGAAATAAATTAAAGAAGGATGTTTCCCCCAAAAGAAATGGAAGCATTTACAATTGCTCACAGTACCTCATCCCCCAGAGCAGCTATCAGATGCTGTGCTAAGAATAGAACTAAACTATCACCACTTCATTCTTCCCATACATCTCTCCTGGGTCCTGCTGACAAAGAGAACCATGTCGAAGTAAAAAATATTATGACCCCAATAACCACTTGCCATTGACATTTATCCCAGCCCCACTGGAGAGTGCCCCAAAGCTCAAACTCTCTTTGCTTATACTCCAGCAAGTTTCTAGTTCAGGTCTGTTGGCTCAGGTATGCAGCAGGAGCTCTCTTCAAACTGGATTTCCTGTAGTGCGGAAATGGATAGCTCAGCAGGAAAGCCTTCTCTGTCACTTGGATGTGTGGAACCCTGAACAATGCTTTAGTTAAAGCTGCACCCACGTTCTTAAGATCAAATAGGAAGAGGGTGCTATCATTGCCCTTAGTGCTTCTAAGGACTGGATATGCATTTGTCCTGACAGAAGCCCCCACAGGAATTACAGTTTAAAATGCTTCATATCAAAACTCGTTTTGATTCTCACAACAGACTGAGAGTAAATCTCACAATTTATAGATGAACAAACTGAGGCTAAGTAACTTCCCAAGGCCTTATTGATAATAAATGACAGAATTAATACTAACAGCTGGCCTCTAACCCTATTTCCTGTGCTCACTGCTTTCTCTGGTAACTGACAGCTGTGAGACAGCTGGATGGGCTCATGACTGTGGAGAGACTGCTACCCACCAGCCACTTGGGGGAGGTCCATGGCTTCAGACTCTAGTCTCATCCACTGAATTTATTGTTTCCTTCTCTCAGAACCAGGTAGGCCATCTGAGTCTTGAAGATGTGAGCAAGTGGGAAGCTTGAATCAATGCAGGTGAATCCTACTGCATTAAACAACTCTAGCCTTCTCACTGGAGGCGATGCCTCCTTTCTTGTGTGAATGGTAGGATGCACTTATATTCTGAGTCTTCTTGCTCACCTTTTTCCCCATATTTTTTGTTGATGCATTATAGTTGCATTTAATGTTGGGATGTGTTGTCACATGTCACATGTCACATGTTCATATGTGCACACAATATAACAATATTATTTAGGCAATATTATTCCCCAGTATTTCCCCTTTCCTTGTCTTCCTCCCTCCCCTAGTCCCTTTCCTTTACTGACTTCCTTTGATTTTCATAAGATTCCTTCCAACCACTTTTCTTTTTCTTTTTCCTCTCTAGCTTCCACATATGAAAGAAAACATCTGACTATTGACCTGAATTTGGTTTATTTCACTTAAAATAATGTTCTCAAGTTCTATCCATTATCCTGCAAATGACATTTCATTTTTCTTTATAGCTTATTAAATCCGCATTGTGTATATACCACATTTTCTTTATCCATTCATCTGTTGATGGACACCTAGGCTCATTCCATAGTTTGGCTATTGTGAATTGTGCTGCTATAAACATAGGTATGCATGTATCACTATAGTATGATGACTTTAATTCTTTAAGGATAAATACCAAGAAGTGGTATAGCTGGGTCATATGGTGGATTCATGCCTAGCTTTTTGAGGAAACTCCATACTGATTTCCATAGTGATTGTACCAATTTATAATCCCAAAACCAATGTAAAAATGTCCCTTTTTCTCCACATACTCTTCTCTTTCACATTTGACAAATTGCAGAGGAAATAAGTGTGTGGCAGAGCCCCTCTCACTGTGCAGTGTTTTATGTCCCCATTCTTACATTTCTCCATCCATGTGTCTATCAGTAGCTCAAGATCTTGAGATAATCCTAATGGATGAGGTCACCAAGTTACAGAAAACAGAGACAGATTTGGAATTGGGCATCATCTTTTCAGAGCTCCAAGTCACTGTGGATTTGTGAAATGATCCTGGGAATCTGTTTAGTGGTTACCGAGCAGATGAGAAGTTCTGTCCCGGTTACAAGTTTCCCAGATATATTCACCTGTGACTCATTCCTCCTTGATGTGGTAGAGACATCTAGTCATACTAGATGGGAAGAGGCTATACCAGAGGACTATAGCAATGGACACAATTTTCCATTTCACTTAGTGCTGAAAAGGGTTATGACTTTTACAAGTGATGAACAAGAATAGTCAATTACATGTGAAAATAACAAAGGGAAAGGAGAGTCATTACCAAGAGCCAACCTTTCATATCTACGAGCTCTCAAACTTCCCAGCATATCTGAAGATACGTACAATTATGATTCCTATTTTATTTATGAGATAATTGAGTCCAGAATGGTTAAAAACTTTCACAAGGATGCATAGCAAATAAGTGGAGGACCAGGATTTTGACCCAATCCACATAACCCGATCTCACATGCTTTCTACTACTGTTACCGATCAAAATAAATAGTTAAAAATCTCCAAAATGAATGTATCTAGGTAGGGATAATGGAATTTAGTATCTAAGAAGCCAGAGAGGGAGGGAAGGAAGGGAAGGGCAGGGAGGAAAGGAAGGAATAAAGGAAGGAAGAGAGGAAGGGAAGGGGGGAGGGAAAAGGAAAAGAAACAAAATGTAGCTTATACATAAAGGAGTTGGGAAGGCAGAGGAGAATTAGCTGGAGGTAATGTTCCTAAGAATATTTGCCTAGGAGTTTGATTTGCAGTGTTTTTATTCTGTCACAGAGGAAAACCTAAGAAATAAATAACTTATAATGTAAAAAACATTCACCAGACATCTATTGCATGCAAAGCCAGACAGAACAGGTCTTGCCTCCTTAATGTTGTTCTCCACCTCAGCATTATCATACTTAACTTCCTTGTCAGTGTCCCATTCTGGAAGCAAATTCTTTAAGGTTCTGTCCTGTTTATAACTATGTGCGAAGTGCCCAGTACAGTACTCTGTACACAGAGTGTAGAATGCTGAGGATGAATGAGGCATCTCAGATTTGGGGAACTGAGATAAACGAGGCATCTCTACTCTGAAGAGCTTAGGGTACTGTAGAGAAGACCATGCACATAACAAATAGAGTAGAGGAAGGGAAGAGCAAGATGTCAGGAGGGAGTGGTAGAGACTTAGGGAGGTCTTACACTGTAAAGAATTGTGACATTGTAAAGTAATAGAAACAAAATGGATTCACAGAGATTCAAGGTTGAATCTCAGCTCTGTGTCCAATGTGCAGTGATAACTAATGGCTCTGTGACTTTGGTGCAGTTGGTTAACCTCTCTGAACCTGTTTCCTTTATCTCTAAAATAATATGCCTACCTTGGAACTTTCTTAGGAATAATATTTGTAAAGTATGTGGTATAGATCCAAGCCTGTTGGAGGTGCTCAGCAAACATGAATTCCTCTTTATATCCTAATTTGAATGTTCTCATGAAGTTTGTAATTGAGAAAGACTATTAGGTATTCAATTGAAAAATGCCAAGGAGGAGATCATAGATAGGAAAAAAACATTTTGGAAAAGGAAAAAGAATTGCTATTAATTGGTATGGTAGGTTTTTATATTTTAACTAGTTGAAAATGTAATTTTCAGTATTATTATAAAGCGAAGATTAATATTTCACAATTTATGTAGCTAGTTTTCTGTTTATTCCTAGAGCATTTCAACTGCAAACTTGTTATCTCTGAAAAGTTGGAGACAAGCAACTCCCCACCTGCAAACACACACAATTTGTATTTGTAAACCCAGATCCAATTTTGCTCAGATGAAACTACCTCAATTTTGTTTTTCATAAAGGAGCAGAGAGGAAGGATAAACACCTTTGAACAAAAGATTTATGTTCAAGATAATCATCAAAATGGAGAAATGATGAATAGGATGAATTGCACATATGGCAAATGCATATGTCAATATAAATCATTTGTCATGGGTTAATTTAAACACTCGAGAATATGAGTCCAACCAAACATTCCAAAAGCATTGCAGAAAATATTTTGGGTATATAATGAGATGTACAGTTAAAGAAAATACACTTAAGGCAATTATCCTCTGTAGTATTACTTGCCTTAATTATAAGAATCTAATAAAAACCTTACAAGAGCCTGGCAAAGTGCTGGCCGTATTAATGTATTAAGTATCAGAGAAGTGTTTCCAATGTGTGATCTGACTGAGATGAGAAGAGCACATACTGCCTGGAGAACAATAAAAATAACAAAGAGATTAGAAAGTTATGTTTGCATATTTATTCTGGAAAAAGGAAGTACTAGAGGAGATGGATATTGTCTTTCTTCATTGCAAAACATAACATTGAAAATGGGCAATTTTAATATTTGCAGGCTTTTTTGTAACTGAGTTTTTTTATCTAATGATTTTGTTCATCACCTCACTTTTCATTCATTCATTCATTTTGAAAATGTGTATTGAGCATCTATTATTAAATACCTCTTGCTTGTCAGATGCTATGTTAGGGAATTCCAGAGAGAGTAAAATATGGCATCTACCTAAGACAGCTCAGACTAATGGGAAGATAAGCAACTGCTCAAATAACTGGGGGTTGGTATGATAAATGTAGTAAAGTAGAAGACTGATCAAATAGAGTAAGGAAGTAGCACTGAATAAAATCTTTAGGCATACAGATGGAGGAATTGCATAATTTTATCATTGTAAATTCATCAAATTTGTAGAGGAGAGAGTCCAATATCTCCAGAGGGAGATTTAGTGGCACCTAGGGGTGATGAATGATATTTATCAAGTAGCATTATTGAGCATGAATCGGAGGATGCTAAGAATTCATGCTGTATGTCTCAGACCAGATCATTATCTTCTCTGGAATATGCTAAGGGGGACTGAATGGTTTTTGTGCACACATAATGTGCGCACATACACTGAGATCTCTGTTTATGAAGCAAAAAGATGGATAGGCCTAATATCGAATGACATGGGAATTGTTAAACGAGTCTAAACTAGGGAATATAATTAAGGATATTTTAAAAATTATATATTTGGTAAAAAGTAGGAAAAGATTCATGTTACACCATTAAAAGGGGGGGGATCTCAGCACAACATGTAGACATGGTCTCAGGTGTGAGATATGTGTGTATACACATGTAAACACATACCCACAAACATACCCAACATAAAACCACGCATGTCTATTTAGGCTGAACTATGCAGAAGTACAACAGTGAGAGAGTAGGTAGGGAAAGGCAGAAAACATAAGAAGACCTTTCAATTTCCATTCTGTGTTTTCAAATTTTAAACATACATGGATTTAATTTTGTAACTTAAAGAAATGACATAAGGCTCATGAATCTCTGAGCATAGTCTGCCATGTGGCCAACAATAAATGTTAATTGCCTCTTTTAGTGTAGCAAGAGAATATGGCTTGCTCGAAATGATTTAAATCTGCAAAAAGTATCGTATCAGTGGAGATAAATAAGTGTTTTTTCTTGCTAGTAAAACAGAATGAAATAAATTATCTTAATTTATGCAAAGTAGATTGAATGTTAAATGTATGTTCTGCTTATTTAACCATTTAGGACCTAATTATTCAAAGCTAAGTTTTAGCAGGAAACCTTCCAAATTTAGATAAGCCAGCCTTTGCTTAAGTACCAGAAATTACCAGCCAACTCTTATGGCTTATCTTTAGATTACTTTTAAACATATTTAACATTTAGATCTTATTATCCTGTTGCCTATTGTAAGAAATTAATGTCAGATCTTTTAGGAAAGTCCACCCTATAATAACCAATAAATATTCAGTAAGTTGAAATTTAATTTAATTTTATGGAACTTATTATAAAGAATTTGAAACACTAAGTAGATCATCTTTTATTGCACTCATTTGGTCATCCTTATTTTCATGAAAAGTTGTGAATAAATTGAACTGAACATCAATTTGTTTTTTGAAGTATACTGAAATCCTCTATTAAAATTCTTCATGATGAGCTTCATTGTAATTAAAAGAATTTATTTTTTGAATTAACATTTTCACATTTGTCTGTGAGCAAT
The DNA here is from genome assembly GCA_028644305.1 of Xerus rutilus. NCBI lineage: Eukaryota > Metazoa > Chordata > Mammalia > Rodentia > Sciuridae > Xerus > Xerus rutilus. The sequence goes on along the minus strand of CM053399.1, from coordinate 63,238,944 downwards.
TTAAGCCTCTCACCTACTGGCTTTTCTTTCTTTCTTTTTTTTTTTTTTTTTTTGTACTGGGGATTGAACTGAGGGATGTCCTACCACTGAGCTACATCCCCAGCCCTTTTTATTTTTTATTTTGAGACAGGATCTCTCTCAGTTACTTAGGGCCTCACTAAGTTGCTGAGGCTGGCCTTGAACTTGTGATCCTCCTGCTTCAGCCTCCTGAGCCACTGGGATTATAGGTGGGTGCCACCATAACCATTTTTACCTACTGGCTTTTCTTAAAGCAAGACACCCCTCTGCCAAGGCAATGATAAAACAATGTTTAGATTATGATCAAGAATATTGAAACTTCAAAAACTTATTTTTATGTGATAATTTTGTTAATATGTATCTTAAAACTTACTTGTGCTTTCTCTTTCTTATTAGATTGACATGGCAAACTTTTCCTATGAGTAGCATGATATCATACCTATATTTCCTTGATTTTTTGGAACATATATACTTTTTTCAGGTTCAAATGTTTCTAAACTATATTTTATATGACAATATTTTCTACCCCTATTTTTAAATCTCTCTCCTGATTTAAATATATTGCACATCTTACAATTTATTCCTTGGTATGTGAGCATAGTTATAGGGACAATTGAGGTATGATACCTAGTGGTCAACTTCTAGGAGCCCTCCTCAAAAATAAACTTGGTCAAATTAAATGACATTTCTTACACAATCATCACCAAACAGTGATCCTCTAATCTATCGAGCTAAAGGTAACCAGAGACTCAACAACCTCATAATGTTGAAAATTCCATTGACTTGTTTTCTGTTTCTCTCTTTTATAAATTAAATTTTAAATTTTGAGATAAACAGACTGACGTGCAGTTATAAGAAATAATATAAGGAGATCCCATATGCCCTTTACTCAGTTTTTTCCATTAGTAACATTTTCAAAACTTAGCACTCTATCATAATCAGGATATTGACATTGAAAAAATTCATCAATATTATATAGATTTTCTCAGTTTTACGTGGGTGTGTTTCATGAAATTTAATCACATCTGCAGTACCTATATTATCCACCACTGCAGCCAAAATGGAGGATATTTCCATTATCAGGAGGATGCAGTTTGCCTGTTTATGACCATATCTACCTCTCTCCTTCTCATCCTGCCCCACATCCTTCCATTGCTTCTCTTGGACTTTACATAAGCTGGAAATTTGATGGCTGTGTGTTTTCTTAGTGAATTTTGTGAAGTAACTGATTTCTTCTTCTCTTGTGAGTGCTTGTGAAGAAAAAATAATTTTGAGCAAGCAAGCATCTCCCTGTTGTATTGGCAAAGGAACCAATGCCATTCAGCAGCACATGCGTATGCGCGTTCTCCTTCTCTCTCTCTCTCTCTCTCTCTCTCTCTCAACACAGAACGAAATTTACCATCTTTGTTTTCATTCCCAGATTACGCTCGATTTGAGGCCAAAATCCATGACCTACGAGAGCAGATGATGAACCACAGCATGAGCTCCGGGTCTGGGTCCCTGCGAACCAATCAGAAACGCTCCCTCTATGTCAGGTAGGCAACGGAGCATTTCTTACTATGGTCTGCAGTTTGTGAGCAATCCAGCTTGGGGAACCAAAGGCACCACCTTATAACAATGAAGCTTGTGTTCTAATTAGCCCCCACTCATGGTTACGCTACTGAAAGAACTTACATTTAAGAATAAATTTTTGAAATGTTAGTAGGTTAAAGTACTTAAAGGTCCCTGCTTTTATCAAGTTATTCTTTTAAAAATATTATGATACAGGGTAAAGTTGATAGCATAGGTTGCAAAAGAATAAGAAGAAACATTTATATTTGTGATACATCTTGAATATATGGACCAAAGCCCTGGACATTTGCTCACCTTTAGTGTGAAAAGAAAATATGCCTGATCAGATCGTTTCCTACTTTGCTTGATGTTGGCTTTGTTTGTATTGATTTGAAATCAATATTATTCTAAAGAATTACATGTTTTTTTCTAAAAATTTTAATGGAAATACTATTCTGTGGCATCTCATCACCAGTTGTTTCTCAGGCCTTAAAAGGTCATTGTTCCTGACCTGCAAAACTCATTCATTTGCCAGGAAAAACAAAGTAATTGAACTCAAAATTCCTTCCTGACTTCATCCCTATAGTTACCTCTTGGGTGAGATCCTGATGCTCGCCTATAACATGCTCCTCTTGCTGACACCAGCCTCCTATAATACTCACAAACTTCATCAAGGCTGACTGGACTTTTAAAAGTAATATAGGTACTAATATCCAGAAGGAAGGAAGTAATGCCTATGTAATGGTCAAAAAGAATCTATGTACTGTTTGGAGATACCACACCCACACCCTTTAAATTTTTTCCTCCCTGATGTGGCCCCGAATTTGATCTGACACTCGCCTGAGGTCATATTCTCCTCACCTGAAATCTTACTTTCCTCTCCTGGCAGGAGGTTCATGTTATACATACTAAACAATGTACTTGAATTGAACTTGTCCTTGGTTCCACTTGGCTGTAGAGTTGTCTTTCCTATATATATTAGGTAGGCACAGCAGGGGTAAGAGGGGAGGGGCTTCCTGAAGATGGCAGGTTCTCTAGGGCCATGAATTGTCAGCCACTCTGACAAGCATAGAGTCCTTTATTATCCCAGAAGTTTTAGTACCTCAGGAGCCCCGAGATTAAAAAAACAAGCAATAAAACAGATTGTTAATCTTCCAGATTTGGCCAACTACATTTCAGAAGATAATTTTAGTACATTTTATTGCAATCTGTAAAGACACTGTTGAGAACCACTCTAGAACTTGTCTTGCAGTGACATCACAAATATGATGGAAAATTAACCCCATTTGTGGCTATTTCTTTTTTTTTTTTATTTGTAGATGGACACAATACATTTATTTTGTATATTTAGTTTTTTTTTTTATGTGGTGTTGGGGATCGAACCCAGTGCTTCATGCATGCTAAGCAAGCGCTCTACCACTGAGCCACAACCCCAGCCCCAGGCCCCATTTGTGGCTATTTCTATTCTCCTTACTTATGTTGTATTGCTGGTCATCATGATACAAAACATTTTTTAATCTTTAGCATTTTAGTTTGGGGTGCAAACAGGGAAAAACCAGTTGGGGTTAATAGGATAGAAATAAATAAGGTAATGCTATTGAAATGGCTTTATAGAATGAATCTGGAAGGAAAAATTACCAAATGTTGGTATCTTATTAAAAAATAGAATGTGTAGAATATTGTTAATGTACTCGAGGAAATTTGATTAAAATATATGGGTAATAGCTTTTAATTAAGCAGTGGAAGATTGGCAAAATTAAATGAAGGGCTATGATTTTATATGAAATGAATGCACTTATTTGAAAATAGTATTAATTAGGCTGAAATCTTTATGTTTAAATGGCAAATAAAAATATAACCATCAGCCAGGTGTGGTAGTGCATACTTATAATCTCAGCAACTGGAGAGGCTGAAGCAGGAGGATCACGGGTTCAAAGCCAGCCTCAGCAATTTAACAAGACCCTAAGCAAGGTAGCAAAACCCTATCTCAAAATAAAAAATAAAATAAAGGCTGGGGATGCAGCTCAGTAGTTGAGCACCCCTGGGTTCAATCCCTGGTAGCAAAAGAAAAAATAAATATATATATATATACACATATTATATTATATATATATACACACATTATATATACTACATATGCATAAAATACCTTAAGAAAGAGATGATGACAAAATAAAGTACTAGTTGAAGATTGTATTGAGAGGAAAAAACTTTTGAGACTCAAAAATACTTGACTTTCCTTGGGAAATTCCCCAGATAAAATCCCTAAGAATATACAAATATGGTATTTGATTTCCAGATATTCAGTTAATACTTAAGCAGTATTTAGAGAGCTGACTTCAGCATCTAAATGACTGTAAGAGACACAGAATAAGAAATACAGATCATGCATATAGTAAGATCAGAAGGAAAGAACTTATAGGAGCCCCTGGCCTTGTTCTCAAACAATATGATAAAAATAGGACAACACTCCCTCCCTCCCTCCTCCAGCCCTCCCCCTGCCCCTGCAACAAACAACAACAACAACAAACAAGGCAAGAACATGAAATGGACTAGCAAAGCTTAAATGCAATCCTCACCAAAGAGGATTCAGCAGGTTTCTACGTTCGTCCGCCCTCCTCCCCCAATACCAGTTTTGACTCTAGGATAAATCGTAGAGATACTTGATTCATCCAGAGCACTCAAATAGGACCAATGCCAGTTGGTGTATGCTTATTTTAGAAAGTCAACTACTTTCTCAAAATAAATTTGTAGCAGGGTTTCTCAGACTATATAAATATAAGATGATGAGCATGCCTTTTTAATCTGAAATTGACATCCTAGACTATTATTCTCCTCATTTTGCTTAGCTTTATGTAATCCTAAATCTGGAAGGAAACTTAGCTGTCACCAGATCCAACGTCTAATTCACTGAAGATGAAAGTGAGGCTCTAGGAAAGAACAGGTTTGCCTAGGATTCCAAAGCTGTCATAGAGTAAAGAGATGGGGTCAAGGCAGAATCAGATCTCTTTCCCCAACACAACTTTCTCCTTGTGTCATTTCAACCCCCTAGGTCTAAGCTCATGGCATTTCAGCTGTTGAATGTAGTTTGGATTCTGAGTCTGCTTTTGTTAGCTATTGGATTAAGAAATGGGCTAACTGAAAGAAAAAATTAAAACACAGACCTCTTGGATTTTTTTATACAAGATAATCTGTGCTATAGGGCATACAGGCTTTCCTTGTTATTCATATTTTTCCATGAAGCTAAAACCTAAATTCAAAAGTAAGTGACCTTTTTGTTCTGCGACAGTTTAGCTGTCTTAGTATATTTGTCTGCACCACAAAACTGCTCTTCCTCTTGGAGTTCGCTCTAACCTATACACACAGACAGACACACACATATACCACCACCACCACCACCTCCACCACCACCCAAACTACCAATCCTAGCCTTGGCTCTGGTCATGTTAGAGAGGATGCATCTTCATCTTCTGAAGATATGGAATATTACTCAGCAATAAAAGAGAATAAAATTATGGCATTTGCAGGTAAATGGATGGAGTTGGAGAATATCATGCTAAGTGAAGTAAGCCAATCTCAGAAAACTAAATGCCGAATGTACTCACTGATAAGTGGATGCTGATCCATAATGTGGGGAAGGACATGGGAACAATGGTGGAACTCTGTTCACAGGGTCGTAAGGCGGGAGGGGGCATGGGGACAGTAAAGGTGGTGGAATATGATGGTCATCATAGCTCTAACTTTATGTATGACTGCATATATGTTGTGATTGTATACAAGTTACAACTAGAGAATTGATATGTTATCCTCTATCTATGTACAATGAATCAAATTGTACTCTGCTATCATATAAGCCTAAATAAAACAAATAAATAAATTAAATATGAAAAAAAATCTTACAGAAGTTGGCCTCATTCCCCTACTAGAAATGATCACCCCATGATCATTTGTTAATAAAAAATACTAATTTTGAAAGTTCAAGTAAGTAAATAACATCTTTATTGTGAATTTGAGTTTAAAGATCAGTGCTAAGAAGGGAATCAGTGTTACTATTACTAGGGTTTATTCATGCATTCATGAAACATGTTTTGAGTATGTATGTTCTATGCTCAAACTGTAACAGAAACTGAGAATTGAGGACAGTAACTATCATGTTTTCTGTCTACAAGAAACTCATGTCTAGTGGGGACCAGTGGAAGATAGCTAATTCAGTATAATATAAAAAGACTTTTTTTTAGCTCTAAAAAGCCCTGGAATCTTAATTGTATCATAATGCAGGTTGATATAACAGCTGAATTAATTCTTTTTTAAAAAATTTTTATTTTTACTACATTGTAATTATGTATAATAGTAGGGTTCATTTTGACATGTTTATAAATGCATATACATAGTTTTCTTTATTTCAATCCCCAGTACTATGCTCTTCCTTTCCCTCCTCCCTCCCCTTGACCCCATCTTTCTACTCTATTGGCCTTCCTTTTATTTATTTACTTATTTACTTAGCTGGTGCATTATAGTTATATATAAAATTGGAATGCATTATGATATATCCATACATGCATATAGCATAATTTGCCCAATCTTATTACCCAGTTCTTCCCCTTTGACTCCTCTCCTCCCTTGCCTTTGGTCCCTTACTGCTATTCTATTGCTCTCTCTTCTGTTTTTGTGAAATACTCCCCCCTTTATATTCCTTTTTTCTCTCTAGCTTCCACATGTGACAGTGCATATTTGACCCTTGACTGAGTCTGGCTTATTTCAGTTAGCATGATGTTCTCCAGTTTAATCCATCTACCAGCAAATGAGATTTTATTCTTCTTTATGGTTGAGTAGATCTCCATTGTGTGCATATATACCACATTTTCTTTATCCATTCATCTGTTGATGGGCACCTGTGCTGGTTCCAAAACTTGACTATTGTGAATTGCGCTGCTACAAAAATTGATGTGCCTGTATCACTATAGTTTGCTGATTTTAGTTATTTTGGACATATATGAAGAAGTGGGATAGCTGAGTCATATGGTCATTCCATTCCTAGTCTTTTGAGAAATCTCCATACTGCTGTCCAAAGTGCTTGTACTAATTTGCAATCACAAAGTATAAGTGAACCTTTTTTCTCACATTCTTGCCTGTAATCATTGTTATCTGTATTCATGGCGATTGCTATTCTGACTAGGGTGAGATGAAATCTCAGTGTAGTTTTGTTTTGCATTTTCCTGATTGTAACAAATGTCATTAATATTTTGGGGGACACTGAATTGAAACTGTAAATTGCTTTGGATAATATGGCTATTTTGACTATATTAATTCTATCTATCCTTGAACATGGTAGGTTTTTCCATTTTGTAGGGTCTTCTTCAATTTATTTCTTCAGTGTTTTTATAATTTTCATTGATTCTTGAAGGTCTTGCATGAGTTAACCCAAAGACTTAAATCTTTTGATCCAATATACAAAAAATATTCTTTTTCATTACCCCACAAATAAAGGTGAAAGAAATATAAAGGTGAAAGAAAATTTTCATTAAATAATATTAACACTTTTTATGTACAGTATTTTTTTTATTTTCCATTCTATGTGAGTTTTTTTAATTGTTTAAATGGTGGCCACAAATCATTAATTTAAACTGATAATGCACTGATGGGCCATGATTTAGGGCTTTCAGATACACAAGGAGGATTTCAGGGAGATTAAATAGTACACAAACAGAAGAGGGTAGGTTGACTGCAGTACATTTAATATCTCAGAAAACCCTGGACTCTTGGTGTTGTAGCCAACTAGGTAGGCAGTTATCCTCAACACAGATGAATAATGGGAGTAAAGGGAGACATCTATCATACACTTTATTTGTGTCAACTATTATGCTGGTGTTTTACATGTATTATCCCATTGATTCTCCCAACACACCAACAAGTCAGGGTATATTGCCTCCATTTCTCAAGAGAAGAAACTGAATCTCAGAGAATTAAAAGATTCCTTAAACTGACAGAACCAGACCATACATGAGCACAGGCATTCAGGTCCTATTTGTTAGACACTGGATGGTGATGTTTAAGAACCCAGCTGGTAGATTTTGTATGTGATTTGCCAAGATCTTATTGATAATTTTTGCATCAATGCTCATCAGGGATATTGGTCTGAAATTTTCTTTTCTTGATGTGTCTCTGCCTGGTTTTGGTATCAGGATGATACTAGACTTATAGAATGAGTTCGGAAGGATTCCCTCCTTTTCTATTTCATGGAATAATTTGAGAAGTATTGGTATTAATTCTTCTTTGCAGGTCTTGTAGAACTCGGCTGTGAATCCATCTGGTCCTGGGTTTTTCCTGGTTGGTAGGCTTTTGATGGCATCTTCTATTTCCTTGCTTGAAATTGATTGTTTAAATTGTGTATGTCCTCTTGGGCCAGCTTGGGTAGATCACATGCCTCTAGAAATTTGTCAGTGTCTTCGATGTTTTCTATTTTACTGGAGTATAAATTTTCAAAATAGTTTCTCATTGTCTTCTGTATTTCAATAGTGTCTGTTTTATTTCCTTTTTCCTCACAAATTTTAGTAATTTGAGTTTCTGTCTTCTACCCATACTACCCAAAGCACTATACAGATTCAGTGCAATTCCAATTAAAATACCAACATCATTCCTTATAGAAATAGAAAAAGCAGTCATGAAATTTATTTGGAAAAGTAAGAGACTGAGAATAGCCAAAGCAATCTTTAGCAAGAAGAGTGCAGCAGAAGACATCACAATACCAGACCTTAACTATACTACAGAGCTATAGTAACAAAAACAGCATGGTACTGGCACCAAAATAGACATGTAGACCAGTGGTACAGAACAGAAGACACAGAGACAAACCCCCATAAATACAGTTATCTCATATTAGACAAAAGTGCCAAAATCATACATTGGAGAAAAGATAGCCTCTTCAACAAATGGTGCTGGGAAAACTGGAAATCCATATGCAGCAAAATGAAACTAAACCCCTCTCACCAGGCACAAAACTCAACTCAAAGTGGATCAAGTACCTAGGAATTAGACCAGGGACCCTGCGCGTAATAAAAGAAAAAGTAAGCTCAAACCTTCATTATATGGGATTAGGCCCTAAATCCTTAACAAGACTCCTAAAGCATAAGAAATAAAATTAAGAACCAATAAGTGGAATGGAATCAAACTAAAAAGCTTTTTCTCAGCAAAAGAAGCAATCAATGAGATGAAGAGAGAGCCTACACTTGGGGAGCAAATTTTTGCCACACGCACATCAGATAAAGCACTAATCTCCATGATATATAATGAACTCAAAAAACTTAACACCAAAAAAAAAAAAACCCAAACAACCCAATCAATAAATGGGCTAAGAAGCTGAACAGACACTTCTCAGAAGAAGAAATACAATTGATCAGCAAATATGTGAAAAAATGTTCAACATCTCTAGCCATTAGAGAATACAAATCAAAACTACTCTAAGATTTCATCTCACTCCATTCAGAATGGCAGTTATCAAGAATACAAACAACAATAAGCGTTGGCGAGGATGTGGGGGGAAAGGCACACTCATACATTGCTGGTAGGACTTCAAATTGGTGCAACCAATCTGGAAAGCAGTATGGAGATGCCTTAGAAAACTTGTAATGGAACCATCATTTGACCCAGCTATCCCACTCCTTGGTCTATACCCAAAGGACTTAAAAACAGCATACTACAGTGATGCAGCCACTTCAATGTTTATAGCAGCTCAATTCAAAATAGCTAAACTGTGGAACCAACCTAGATGTCCTTCAATAGATGAATGGATAAAGAAACTGTGGTATATATACACAACGGAATATTATTTAGCATTAAAAAGAATAAAATTAAGGCATTTGCAGGTAAATGGATGGAGTTGGAGAAAATCATGCTAAGTGAAGTAAGCCAGTCCCAAAAAACCAAAGGCCAAATTTTCTTTCTGATAAGTGGATGCTGATCCATAATGGGGGTGGGGTGCAGGAAGAATGGAGGAACTTTGGTCAGAGGGGAGGGAAAGGAGAGGATGGGACATGGGGACAGGAAAAATGGTGGAATGAGAAGGACATCATTCGTTACCTTAGGTACATGTATGACTGCATATATGGTGCGATTCTACATCATGTACAACCAGAGAAAAAAAAGTTGTGCTCCATTTGTGTATAATGAATCAAAATGCATTCTGCTGTCATGTATACCTAATTAGAATAAATAAATTTAAAAAATTGTGGTCACTCTTGTCCTTATGAAGGTTTCATGGTAAAATTTCTTAAAATGGAAGTATCTTTCAATGCAAGATCTGCAAATCCCAGTAAATACCTTAATTTTATTATTTCTAATGCCTCATGTCACACAGCTAAATAAAATATTTGTTAATTAAATAAATTAATGAATTCCATGTCTGTCTTTCCTATCCAGAGGTAAAAGGCAATATTACAATGTAAATCAAGGTCTTTGAACAATTCTATGGACATCCGATACCATCTGACCTGGTTGTGTCCTCAAGACCAAGCAGTGCCTGATAGTTCAATACTTCCTAGGAAATATTCGGCATTGTAAGGCCATTCAAGCTACTTTATTTGTCCCCTGAACTCTGTAACTGTTTTAATCTAGGTCTAATTTAATAATGGATGTAAACATGCACAAACAACCTACACCTTCTCAGTGAGAGGTCTATGGTAAAAGCAAGGTCAAACTTCATTCCCAACACAGTTAATCTTTTTTTTTTCATATTAAACACCTTTATATGCACTTTCAATGAAGAGTATATATATACATGTATATATATATTTATATATATTTTTTATCAACCATCTTTACTTTCTATTCCAGAGAACTAAGCCTGAAAGGGTAGAATTGAGAAAATAAATCCCACCAAGTACACTTAGCCCTGATGGGCTTTTATATAAGGAAGCACATTGTTCCCATGTGACTGATTTTGTTGGGAAGGGAAAGCTACATTATCATCTAGGTAAAAGACTGGGTATCTGTTTTCCTTTGAATGGTAGCATATCCCTTCACTCAATGGGAAGAAGTCATAACATCTGTAGAATGTGTTACAGGTCATGTTTTTATTTTCTTCCTTCAACGTTGGACCCAACATGCTTTCAGCCACTATCCTCAGAGAATGTTATCATCAGCTCTGTGTACCTGCCTGCCTAGAACTTGGCACAGGGTTAGCTGACAATAGTATTTGCATTGCCTCTTAGTTCTTCTCTCATATAGTCTTATTTAGCAGCAGCAGCATTTATTCACAAGGAAAGTTATTAAAGATGACATATTTTAGCAGAACAGGAAGTAAATTCAGAGTTAACTCTTCTCTCTTAAAATCTTTCTGGAAGAATGACATGATCAAATACCCAAAACATTTGAGTAGGCTGAAGCAGAAAGTTTGGAGAAAGTCTAGCTAGAAACCAGAAGAAAGCTAGAAAGGTCATTGCAAAGTCCAGGTGGACAGCATGGGCTACATAATGAAGGGCCCAGGAACTTATATGCCAGAGCTTCACTCCTAACTTCATTTAAACCTTAGAGCAGTCCAATGACATAGACATGATTGTCATACCCATTCCACAGAGGAAGAAGAAAACTTACTTGAAGAATCAAAGGTATTTAAAAATAACCTGCTAAGGTACTTTGTAGCCAAGCCAGATTCTTTATCCATATATGTCTGCCATAGAAAATCATGCTTTTTTACTATAATGCTGTGAAGATGAAGACTAGTTAAACTCATATTGATAGAACTTCTGTTTGTTTTATATTTTATATTGATTTTCTTGAGATAGACCTAGCTTTTAGTCTGAAATTCTCAGCTTATCAATTATAAAATCTTGACTGTCTCATTTATAAAATGGACATAATACCTACTTCACACTCTTGTCAGAATTAAGTTAAACTTAGTCTACACAGAGCCCATCACATGAGATTTGTTAGGTAAGAAGGCAGTTTTTTTATCCATTTAAGTGCTTGGAATCAGCCTCCTAAACTGGTGCCTCCTCTATAATAGAATAAAATTTGACTCTTCCTTTATACTTTGAGATTCATTAGCATTATGCTCACTCTTTCAGTCATTTGCATTTTTAATTGCATCCTTAATTGTCAAATAAGAAGCTTTGTCTTCAGCCAGCTAATTTTATGCCAGAAATAGAAAGGAGGAAGAGTCATTAGGAATTTGGAGGAGTTTTCTTCTTACCCTGAAATCATAGCCTGCCAATGATTTTTAAGAGGGTTTTTAATTTTTAGATTTCTATAGGAAGAGGAGAGGGACAACAGTATCATGGATGGCCCCTTCATTGACCATCACATTTTCCTCTTTCTATGACAAGATCTAGAAACCAGATCTCATTGTTATTAATATCCAGAAGGCCTATAGTTCATTCATTCACCTACTCAGCCATCCAGCCAGCCATTCAGAAAATTTTTCTGAGCCCAAACCATCCACCTCATACCATACAAGTCTCTAGTGATAAAAAGATTAATAGAGCATCTTTTCTGCCCCCAAAATGCAAAGTTTATTCCACCATTTTGGATTCTGCTTCTTGACCCTCATCTCATAATAATCAAGTTTCCAGAAGTCTGTCAACTCGAAAGGAGGTGCTTAGCCTGAGCCCAACATTTCTACTTCCTAAAACAGCCAAAAAGCTCTGGCTAAATAAGGAAGAACAGTAGAAGGAGAAACACAGGGTGTTCACAGGAGAGAACAGGTGAGCAGGGAGGGCATGGAAAAACTGAAGTTACTCTCACCCTAAACTTGAAGGTGAGATTGGGAGCAAGGGAGTAGACACAACACATTTGTCCTTTAATCTAGGCTTTGCACAGTACTTGACATATCATAGGAATTCTTTAACATTCCTTGAATGAATTTTTTGAGTGGTAATTGAACATGATGATTTAACAGAACAAGGTATTCAGAAAATCTGAACTATTGAGGGGAACACATGCTCCTCTGAGACCCTCAGCAGGACATAAACTGCTCTTCTCCAGCCTTTATGTGGTCTCTTTCTGCCTGTTGACTCCCTTGCCCTTCTACTGGACTTCCGGTACTATAAAGATAGAGGATTTAGTGTACATTTGCACAGCCTGGCATGCAGTAACTGTTGAATCACTTGTACAAATGTATTAGGAATATGACTTGCTTGAGGAGAATTTAACACTATCTTTAAGTTTGCTTGATTTTTCTTGTGGCTCACAAATGGTTCCCTACCTAATCAAGATCCTTTCCACTTGTTGTTCAAATAATAAGCTATCCTTTTCAGCAATTATCTCAGATTAAAATTTTCAACTTCATTGAACCAGACAAAGCTATATTTATTGTGTGTTCAATTTCAGATCCATTTTCCTTTTAATTCTAAGTCAATAAGAACACAATAATGAATATTTATAAGTACTTTGAAATTAATAACCATAATAAATAGCTAATAGGAATTGATTGTTGTGGGCCAGGTTTTAGTAACTTGTTTGAATCATTTTATTTAATTCTCACAAATCCCCTCTGAGATAGGTTCTATTATTATCCCTATTATAGAGATGAGAAAATTGAGGCCAGTTTAAAACATACTCATAGAGGCTGAATTGAGACTGGGACCCAAGCATTTTGTCCTATGCCCCTACCTACTATGCCATATGGCTTTATTGAACAACTTTCACATATTTAATCTTATTTGATACAATATGTCTATAAATAGGCATTATTTTCCCCAGTTTTCAGATGAGGAATCTGAAGTTCAGGGTGTTAAGCTATCCACTCTTTTCTCCATGTATATAGAAGTATCAAGCCTTTGACTCAGTTTACCCTCTCATTAAATATCTGCAACTTTAGCTGACATGTATCTTTTCCAGGGTTTGCCTTATCGTCATGTTAAATAGTATGTGAGTTTTAATAGATCTACTTGTGCTTTGTTGAATGATGAAGGGCAGTTAAGTATGATACCTTAGATCTTGTACTCTAGTTTGAATCCAGATTATGTGGATTTGTGATAAACATAGAGCAAGTCCTCAGAGACCAGAGATAAGGTCCTTGCCCCTACTCTGCCAAAAGAGTGAGCTAGAGTAGCCCTGTATCTATAAATTAAGGGACATAATGGACTTGCCTGTCTCATAAAGCCCTGCACATGGCAGGGCATGCAGCCCCAATTCCACTTCTAGCATCTACTATATAAATTTTGAGGCCCAGTACAAAATGAAAATGCAGAGCTCCTTGTTCAAAAATTCAGACTATCAAGATGGCGAACACAGCACGTATGGGTGCCTGGATAATACAGGGCACACACCCACAAAGCCATCCCAGCTGACACCTGGTTTAGGATATTTTGCTCAATACTGAACGCATGCATGTTCTCTTGCACATGTATTGCTGTAAGTGTAAAGAACACAAGATCAGCATTGGGACCATTTTCAAGGATACAAGCCATGTCTTTTACCTAAAACAGTATTTTATATAAATCAACCATATGTCTGCCTTTATGATATGTGAAAATATTATCTTTCAGCCTTCTTAGTGTTTAAAAAACTTGAAATTCCCCCTTTCTCTGAGGCTTCAACAGTCTTATTTGAGTCATCTGTCTCCACTGAAGTAAATCTTTCGAAAGTTAAGGACTATTGCTTTTTCACCTTCACCTCACACCTGAAGTGCACTTCAGTCTTCCTGTTCTGGGGGTGGGGAGAACCCTTTCTCTGCTTTCTCTTCAGCCCTAAATTTTGAAGAAAATGCATACAAAAAGTGCCCCAGATGACTTTGGAAATAAATCTGTACCTGTTGGGGTTCATGTCCTTCAGTGTGGCTTTATCTAAATGCGGATGCTCTAAGACTTACAGATTTCCCTGGCCAATAACTTTAGAATAAAAAAAAAAATCAGGAGGCTGATGTGGCATCAGCAACTTCATTAGATCAAGATTTCTAAAAATACTAAACTAACTATAATATGTGATTTAATTGATCTTTATTTTTGCCATCTTTTTGTAGAAGGAAGGGCATTTAATGCCAAAAGAAAAATAATATCATAATCTGAGCATCAGGAAAGTCCTCAATTTTATAGGTTTATATTTCTAAAATCTTACTAACATGGATCTTCATATTTCCTGTATCCATACTATCTTGCATAATAAAAAAAAATAAGGAAAACATTGTATGGCTAAATTAATTAATTCTTAGCTCTGAATCTTTTGTTTCAAATTGATTCTAAAGTCCTTGGGATACATTCTGTGTGTATGTTCTTTTCTTTCTCCCTTCCTTTTCCTTCCCACCCCATACTGTCCCTCCCCATTTCCTTCTCCCTCTCTCACTCTTTTTTCTTTCTTTCTGTATTTTATATTGAATCGGGGGCTTTCTACCACTAAGCTACATTCCAAGTCCTCTTTGTATTTTAGGGAGATAGCATCTCCCTAAATTGCCTACGTTGGTCTTGAACTTGTGATCCTCCTAACTCAGCTGAGTAGCTGGAATTACAGGCGTGGCCCACCCACATCCCACTTTGCCTTTGTTCTCTCTTAACAAAGAAAGTCATCTTTTAGATTTTCTTTTTATAATGTACTTGTACTTTATCTTTTATGCTGTTTGCTCTATAAGTAAGAAGCCCAGAACTCTCCTCTGTGGTAAACTATTGTTTTTCAGTGATGTTTTAGTAAAAGGTGAGAAGGAATTTTCCATCATCAAAATTATTTTTATTATTTTTAAAATTATACAATTTGTTTATTGTCCATCTGTGTTGCTTTTTCTACATTTTAAAAAGAGACTTTTACAATAGCTTTATTGATGTTTAGTTGATATTCAACAACATACATACACTGAATGTATATGGTTTGATGAATTTTGAAAATTTCATTATATCTAAAAATGTCATATTTTGTATTGCATCAGACCATACTGTTCGCCTCATATACTTTTTTCCTCAATTTCCTTAAAAAGGCAAATTTGGCCTTTCAGATCCAAGATCCCATATTTTTATTAAAAATATTTATACCATTATCTGGTTCCACAGGTAAACTGATAAGAAAATATGATGTGATCTGATCGTTTACAACAAACAAGATGTTTGGCTTCTAGTGACCTCTGTCTTGAAACCATAATTCTCATTTAAATAATCTGTAGGTCTTAGTTTCCAGACAAACTTTTTAAACCAGTTCCAATAGTGTCTTTTGAATGGATTCATCCTTCTTTTCCAGTTATTAGGGGGTTCTAGCTCATCAGCAAGTAGGGCTTTCTTTGTGTTTCTGGTTGTCATAAATCCAGGTCAGTGGGATGTTTTCCTATCTGAAAGGCCTGTGTTGAATGAACCTCATTTATGGCTCTTCTATTTTCTTTCCCTAAAATTCTCTATTCCTATTTTTCTCTTTGCTTGGAAGCCTGCATACGATTCCCACTTCCATACTCACTCAAAATTCCTGCTCTAGAATTCGTGAAACCAGGGGCAATAAGCTTTTGTTTCTGCCCAAAATTACACAGCAAAAAATATGATAAAGACTCAGTTCTTTCCTATGCCAAATTCCTATTCTAAACCATAACTTCCAGGGCTTCTGGACAGCCACTTTTTCTTTCATATACCTGATTTCATATATGCTCCCTCATAAGTTTTACTCTGAAAAATATAGTTATCTAATATGCAGTGCAGCTCCCTTAGTAATAAATACAGTGAGTGAGCAAGGCATGGTGGTGCATGCCTATAATCCCAGGTACTCTGGAGCCTGAGGCAGAAGGATCACAAGTTCAAGGCCAAACAGGGAAATTGAGGACCTTGTCTCAAAATAAAATTGAAAAATAAAAAAAGGTAGTCAGTGAGTGGATTCTAGACATGAAGTTATGTTTGGCTCAGATTTGAACCAGATAATTATAACCTGTATTGAGTGACCACTATCCCATCTTCAGTAAAGAGGTATGAAGTTTCCAGCTATGGGATGCTGCACATAGAATTAGAGAATTATAAAATCTTCTGACTAACTTAGAGGTAATAGAGTGTATTGAGAAGTATATGGGTTTAAGTTTTATTTAGTTGCTATTAATTATAATATATGCTAGACAGGATATAGACAACGGTTCAAGATGGATCAGATATGCCCTCAAGGATAACACTACATTTAGTTGCAAAAATCAGATGAAAATAATAAACTTGTTATTTTGAGCCCAGGCTCTGCCCCAGGATCTGACAGTATGTGGGGAATAGGAAACACAAAAGACTTAAAATACCAACTATGATGGGACCTCTTGTAGTAAGTATGTTAGTCAGCTTTTCACTGCTGTGACCAAAATACTGACAAGAACAACTTAGAGAAGGAAAAGTTTATTTTGATTCATGGTTTCAGAGGTTCAGTCCATGTTCAGCTGACCCCATTGCTCTGGACCCAATGTGAGGCAGCACATCATGGTGGAAGGGTATGAGAGAGAAGCACTTTTCTGCTCATGGCAAGAAGCAGACAGAAAGGGAAATGGGCTGCAGGGAAGGTGAATCCTTCCAGGGCACATCCCCAAAGGCCCACCTCCTCCAGCCATCACCCACCTGCCTACAGTTTTACCATCCAGTCAGTCCATTCAAACTAGGATGGAGTGATTGGGTTACAGCTTTCATAATCTAATCATTTTAACTCTGAATATTCCTGTATTAACACAAGAATTGGGGAGGGGGGCGCCACTGTATATTCAAACCATATCAGTAGGTTATAAAAGTGAAGCTCTATGTTGGGGGCAGGGGTCATCTTTGGGTATATTTCCTCTCTGCACGAAGGAGACACTGCCATGGAACAAACAGGAAGTTAGAATACCAGCGTGCCAAGCTATTCACTCATGAGTTGAGTTCACAACCCAGGCAAAAAGCCTGGATTTTGGAGTCAGAAGCATTTGGATTTAAATCCTGACTGCCATTTTTTACCTTTCTTGTGAGCATAGAAACTCTTTTTTTTTTTTTCCCTCTAGGCTTCTGCTTTTTTCTGTAAAATAAGGATAACAAATATATAGTTCATAACATTCGTAAGCAATGATGTTTATAAATCACCTAGTGTTTTACACAGATTCTTACAGAAATTGAATACTTCTTAGGTTTTTACAATGTCAATATTATGTTAATAACAAAGCATGATAAAGTCATTATAAGAAAGAAAATGTATGGTTTAATCCCTCTCATTAAGGTAAAATCAAATGTTCAAAATAAAATTATAGCATTGTGAATTATGAATCTAGTGATAACATAGAAAAATATATCCTGGAATATATCTGAAATTACTTATTATAGTATGAAAGATTTTTTGTTTGTTTGTTTGATTTTGGTTTTTGATTGGGGGGGGGTGGTGGTTGTTTGGTACTGGGGATTGAACCCAAGGGCTCTTAACCACTGAACCACATTCCCAGCCCCCCTACTTTATTTTCTTTTTTGAGACAGAATCTTGCTAAGTTTCTTAGAGCCCCTCTAAGTTCCTAAGGCTGGCTCTGAACCTGCAATCCTCCTGCCTCAGCCTCCCAAGCTACTGGGATTACAGGCATTCACTACTAGGCATGGCCGAAAGATTGTTTTAACATTAGAAAGTCACAACATGAGCAGAAGAAAGTGTAAGAGTCAGTGATCTATATATGAAAGAAATATTCAATAAAACTAAAAATCTACTCATGATAAATGTTCCTAGCAATCTTGAAAAATAGTGGACTTCATTAATTTAAAAACTGAACATCTCAGGCCGACAAGAGTTTGATGGGAAGTGCTGCTGAATGATTTTTTCCATCCTCATCCGAAATATACCACTTAAATATACAACTTGCTGCACATTTTAAGCCACAAAACCAAAGTCATGCATGCCAATGAAAAAAGAAGTATCACTTAAAATACTGAACTATTCACAGATCAATACAGAACCACCATTCAATGCTTTTAAAACTTAAATTTTGATGGAACTCTCAGTCAGTGTCTCTCAGGGTCCACCCACAAACCTGAACAGAAAGTAGCTCCACAAATACTTGTTAAATTCACTGAAATTAGAGGATATCTGGTTTTTATTGTTTTGTTTTTCTTTTTCTTTTTTTTTTCCTATAAACTTGCTGCAATAGAAATAAGCTCATGACTTCATGAATATGCTAAGAAAGAAATTGGGTAATATTTGAGGCTCTGTAACAGTCATTTCACACACTTCCACCTCAGAAATTTTCATTTGTTTTATGAACAGTTATTGATATTTCACATGTCAGACACTCATTGGGTCTAAGAAATTCAAGGATAAACATACTTAGCCTTTGATTTAAGGTACTTTCATGGATGGGGGGACCACCAATGAAAGAATGCCAGCCAGGTGTGGTGCACGCCTATAATCCCCATTGCTCAGGAGGCTGAGGCAGGAGGCTCACAAGTTCAAGGCCAACCTGATCAACTTAGCAAGCCCCATCTCAAAATAAAAAAATACAGAGTTGGTGATGTAGCTCAGTGGTAGAGTACCCCTGAGTAAAATCTCCAGTTCTGGAAAACAGAAAGAAGGAGAGGGAGGGGAAAAAGAAAAAGGATGTCCAAATCGATCTCACCACCTTACATTAAAAAGATTGTGCTGATTTAATTAAGAGAAGAGCTAAGATCACTCAGTCATGTCTGCAGCCTCTCTCCTACAATATCCAGTTCACACTGGCTTTCTCTTCTGAGAAAAGCCAAGAATCTCTGGGCTTGTTTTACTAGATACTTCTTGCCTGATTGTAGTGGTATTCAACCTTAAATGCATTGGGAATTACCTGTGGAGCTCTTAAAGCACAGGTCCAGTCTAAACCTATTAAAACAGAAACTCTAATAGTTGGTCTTCAGGAATCAGTATTTTTTAAAGTGCTCTTAGTGGTTCCAGTGTATAGCCAAGTTAAGAACCAATAATTTATCTTCTCTCTTCTCTCTTCCCCTCTTTCTCACTTTCCTTCTTTCTTTAGTTCCTCAACTCATGTTTAAAAAACTGAGAGCAATAGTTCAAAAGTCTCAGATTTCTTGAATGGAAGCCCAAACTTGTAGCTAATAGGAAGGCTGGCTCCTGGGATGACTTTCAATTTTACAGCATTTAGCAATCATTGACCAGAATTTAGAAACAGCCCTTTAAACCTGATGCCATAATTTGCTCATAATTTGCCCTTAGCAAAAGTAGAATCTCCTAGTTCAAGACTAAATAACTTGAGGAAGAAGATTGAAAAGGTTGCTAAGATTTCTCAAGAATCAGAGCTCTGACATTCATTATCTGATTCTTAGTGAATAAGAAATGAGCTGTTTAGAAGTTCTTAAGTGGCATGAAGCCCCTTTGAAAATCTTTAGAGTACACTGAACTCCAGAGAGCTGTGTGTGTGTGTGTGTGTGTGTGTGTGTGTGTGTGTGTGTGTGGCAGTGACCCAGTTTGTGGTAAATTTAGGTACAACTAGATTTACCCAGCCCTCATTTCTGGTTCTTGCTCCACGCATGCACGCACGCATGCACACACACACACACACA
>CM053399.1:63200872-63218459 GCA_028644305.1 Xerus rutilus | reverse complement strand
ATGGAAAACTGAACATGAAGGAATTAATTAGAATAGTATTTACTGAGTGATATTACCTTAACTTTTTCTTTAAGTAGGTGAGATTGAATTATAAATAAATAAATACCATTGAAACAAAAAATTGGCAAATTAATTTTTTTTTGTAACCTAGATAGCAAGATTGCATCCTTGCTACCATATTAAACACTTGACTAAATTTCAGGGGTTTTATTCATTTTTGTTTTTCCTCACTATAGCACTATGAAGCAGATAATTTACAGAAAGCTGCACTATAAATCAGAAGAGTTAAGAAATTTTCCCTGTCCTTTAGCTAAAAAGTAGCCAAGTCCTGAAATTCAGATTCAGACTACTAGACTCAGGTCACTTTCTTTCTATCCTGCCACTCTCTCAGTTTAAAATCTTCCACTAAAGGAAGGCAGTGTTAAGATAGATATTTGCTTGAAGTCACAGATCAAATGATGTCCATATTGGACTTCCGTCTACTTCTTCCTTTATTTCCACAAGAATAAGGAAGGGGCCCATATTTTATATTAGTGAATCATCCACTGTTAGGATGGTGCAGTACTTGACTGGAAAATAATGGCCTGGTAGGGCTAGTCAGTGTGAAGGCACATGCATTTTGCAAAGTGTTGTGTTAGGGCATGGGTTAAATCAGTTACAGTTTTTTCGTAGTGACCAGATTTTCATGCTGGAACATGATAAATAATTGGTTGCAATGAAAAATGTTGGACACAGTTTGTAAGAAAATTAATTGAACTCAGAAAGCAGAAAGCCTCATTAATCTCCTGAAATGATATTTGAAATCCAGAAACACGCAGTTCATTCATTTCCCCTGTCTGTGATTTATTCCCACTGCAGCATATTAATCCCTCTGCTGCTTCGCATAGTTATACACAATCTTTATCTTTCTTCCTGAGGGAGAAGACTCTGGCATAGCTCTTTGGAAGCTAGAAGTCTGACTCACCGGGAAAAGATCTAGTATGTCCGGGTCTCAGTAAAGGCAGGGACAGTTCTGGTCTCAATAAGCACACAGCACTAGGGCCTAAGGAATCAGAAACAAAGAATTTTGATCAGTCTCCTTAAGAAATTCAGTGGCACCATATTACTTTGAAGCTATAGTTCCCAAACTTGACTGATTATACAAATTTTCTGGGAAGCTAGCAAGTGGTCCAGACCAACAAATGATTCCTTAGCTCCACCCCAAATTCATCAGGAATTACATTAACAAAGCATCTTACAGAATTCAGCTAAATTTGAAAACTATTAGCTCATATTGTTTAATGTCTTGAACTCTTTGACATGGTATTCAGGACCCTTTGCCAAGTAACCCTAGTGTGTGCCATTTTCCTTGATTGTGAGAGAAAGGAGCCCTGTGTTCATCCTCCAACATAAAGCCATTTAACTTTGCATAATTCCTCCAATAGCCATCTCTTGAGGACCTAAAATTTGCTGGATCCCACAGACACTATGAATTGTTTCTTACTCTCTGTCATTGTATGCTCTTGGTTAAGTTCAGCAAGTGGGACAGATTTCTAAGATAAATAACAATACAGTCTGAATTTTGCTACATGACAGTTGGATCTTCCACCAAGCATGATAATACCTCCAGGATATGCTTCTCTTAGTCCCCAAACATTGTTCATCTTTGTTCTTCCAACTTGGGTCTGGAGACGACTTCAGAATCCTCCTCAGTAGCCACTACCATACCATCTGTTTGGCACACAAGACAAAATCTGTTTGTTATCTGTTATATACCACATTTGAGAACCTGGATCAGACTCCCTTCCCTCCTTGCTACCACTGAGATGACAGAACTTGTAATAGGAAATTTCTACCAGATGTAGAAATTGCTTGTGTGATGGGTCACTGGGCAGTAATGTGCCCCAGGGTAGATGCCTCTAATTGCACATATCCCTCTACTGAAGAGTCATGTATCTACTGGACTGAAAACACAAATGGTTTTTGACATTCAGACTACCACTGTTTTCTCCTGTCTGCCTGGATTATCCATACACAGCTACTGTAGTAATTCATAACATGAGAACAAGTGTTCTAAAAGTCCCATTAACTACAGGCTGCAAAACTTTGTCATTTGATTTTATACATTCAGGAATGAAAGTTAATTTGCAATAGGAGAAAAGGAAATATAGGAAATTTCCCACAAGAAACATTATATTCTTGTCACCACAGTTTGGATCCAATAGAAACAAGAGATAATAAAATGAAAACCATAACTGCTGGATGCAGACAGACCTGGATTTGAGTATCACATATTCCCCTAGACATCCCCCCTGTATAAATTCATCTCCTCCTCATCTTTTAAAAAAGAATAGTTTCTGTGTGTTCACATGTATACATTTGTTATTTATTATTACATATATTAATATATATGATATTTTACATATATACACATATATATCATGAGTTTGTTTTTTATGGCATACATAATATGCATCTGCCTCTTAAATCCATTTTTGACCATATATTTATGTCCCCAGTTTCTGGCCCAGAATTTGGCACATAAGGGAAGATCTCCATAAATGGCAGTCACTATCACATTATACTCCACTATCTGTAGGCAATTTATCTACCAATCTCAAGGCTACAGAACATTACCAAGAACTAGCTAATTGCCAAAGTAAATGTTAATAGGAGCATGAATTTTCCATTATTATGGGCTTAATTCAAAAAGATCTCTACAGTCTTCATGCAAAATGTATATAGCAGTAGTTTAATTCTTCTAAACTGCTAATAATGCTTTTTGACTTACTGTAGATTGCAGGCAGAGTAAAAGAAATTAGCAGAAGTATCAATTAAAAATTAGTCTGATAAAGGGAGAGACAGAGAAACTAGTATGAGTCAAAAAGACACTACCCAATGATTATAGAGTACCCACTTTATGCCTGGGGCTTAATAAGCAAGACAATCTTTTTTTTTTTTGGTACCAGGGATTGAACTCAGGAGTACTCAACCACTGAACCACATCTCAAGGCCTATTTTGTGTTTTTTGTAAAGACAGGGTCTCACTGAGTTGGTTAGTGCCTCGCCATTGCTGAGGCTGGCTTTAAACTTGTGATTCTCCTGTCTCAGCTTCCCAAAGTGCTAGGATTACAGGTGTGAGCCACCGTACCCAGCTTTTTTTTTTTTTAATATTTTTTTTTAGTTGTAGATGGATATAATATCTTTATTTATTTATTTATTTATTTATTTATTTATTTAATGTGGTGCTGAGGATCGAACTCAGTGCCTCACATATGCTAGGCAAGCACTCTACCACTGAGCCACAACCCCAGCCCCTTAAGAATCTTGTCCTTAAGAAGCACAAAGCTGCCAGGTGTAGTGGTGGACGCCTGTCATTCCAGCGGTTTGGGAGGCTGAGGCAGGAGGATCTTGAGTTCGAAGACTGCCTCAGCAAAAACAAGGCACTAAGCAACTCAGTGAGACCCTGTCTCTAAATAAAGTACAAAAAATAGAGCTGGGAATATGGCTCAGTGGTCGAGTGACCCTGAGTTCAATCCCCAGTACACCCCCCAATAAAAAAGAAACACAAAGCCTAGTGGAGTGGGAGGTACACAGGTGACCCCAGAGTATAATGCTGTTATGAATGTCTGGTCAGGGCCACAGGGTCACAGTGAAAGGGGTAAGTGCTCACCTTTTCTGGTCAGGGAATTGGTAAGGGAAAGGCAAGATAAATTTCCTAAAGTCCAAGATGCTTTAGGTATCTTTGGAAGAACTGGTAAGTGTTTAATCAGAAAACCAGGAGGCACTGAGGTAAACAGGAAGGTGTGAAATGCCCTGCTGCCCTCGGGAATCTTCCATATGGGCCCTCCATTATAACTGGAGCTAGATTGTAAGGGCTTAGGCAGGAGAGGAGGTAAAGCTGGAGAGGTGACAAGGCCAGCTCACAGATGTATTTATATACATACATGTTGAATTTGGATTTTAGGTTGTAGAAAGATCCAGGGAAGGAAGTTTTTGTTTTGTTTTGTTTTGCCTTTAGCAAGCATATAAAGCGATCATATTTGGTTTTACAGAAATTTCTCTTACTGAATCCAGAGGAAGAACTTAGGGATGAAAAGACTAAAAATGGCAAAATCTGTTAGGCTGCTGCAGCAATCCAAGCTAAGGCAAAGCAGTGGAAGTGGACAAAAAGGGACCAGTACGAGCCCAAAGGAGGAGGTAACCAGGATTTAAATGGGTGGCAGATTTGGGGCAAGGGCAAACAGGTTCATACACTTCAGTAGCCTGCAAGACAATACGACAACACTGCCTGGTGCACCTTGCCATGAGTGCTGTGTTAACAACAGCCGTGAGTCTTAGAAGAAGTAATTGATGTTTAGTGTACTCTGCTAAAGCAGTAAAGTATAACATCTATTTTAGGGGAAAAAAAACTCAAAATAACTCTGTTGGGAAAGTATTATTATTGAACCCAAATGCAAATGAGAAATCTAAAGTTCCAATAGAAGAAGTGAATGTTTGAGGGTCACACAGCTAAGTGTTAGGACTACTTGGACACGAAAGCTCAGGCTCTTTCTAGCATCACTAGCCTGATCTTATCCAATAAGCAGTCATATTCTGATTGAAAAGAGAAGTTATTATGTATCACAAAAATTCAAGTCTGTCCTTTGAGTGTGCCATCCTTTCACTTTAAGATGGTACTCAGGAATTCTGAGATGGTTTTGATGGAGTGAGTAGAGAATAACTTTTCTGAAAGAACAGCCAAAGAGAACGGACAGCACATGTGTCTGTTCCCAATAACAATCTCATTTTCCCCTTCTCAGAAATGCAGAGTTATATTTGCCATCTTGCCCATGCAAAGCATATAGCCTCTCAAATGATTTTGAGATGTAAATGAATTCCTGCCCTGGAACACATGTCAAGAAATCCAAACAATCTCGTCTTCATCCAAATAAGAAGCATGAAATCTTGATGCTAGTCTCTTTCAAGTTTCGCCTAACTTTGTGAACTTAGACCAGCCCTTTAATTGTTCTGGGCCTCAGACTCTTCAGATGAAAAAGGGAAATTATAATATTTGCCTTCTTTAAGATGTTATAAATAAAAGAAATGTCAGTACTTTGAAAGGTCAAATATTCTGTATAAGTGCAGAATTTATTTTTATTCTGAGTCTCTAGATAGGAGTAGAAATTTTTATCTTATTCCTTTTATTTTCTTTGGCAAACATTCATTGTGAGTGTAGGCCCAGGGTGAATTAGGCTTACTTCCCACTCTCAGTTCATGATCCAGATACCTAAGATATGACATGCTAATAATGCTCTCATTGATGTTATCTAATCTTTATTTTATCTGTTGAGATAAGTGTTTGTCCATCCCCTTTACTTGATGTGATTGCTGAGCCTTGAAAGAGAGTAATATGAAACTGGCTGACTCCCCAAACTCAGGTCTATTTCCACCATCACTGAACTGTGTCACTATCTCAGCAGAATAAACAGGGTATTCATAATGAATTCCAATAAAAATCTGGTCATAGGGAGGAATCTAAGGTATGAAGTAGAAGCTGTGGGGGCTCAGAGAAGAAAGCAATTAATTTTATATTAGGTTTTTTTCCCACAAGGTATTCTCAGAAGAAGAAACATTTGAAATAGACTTAGGAGGATAACCAAAACAGATAGAAAAAGAAGATTATTCTAGATAACAGGAGGACCATGAACAAAAATGTGGAGATGGGCAGATAAATGGTCTGTTTGGGAGCAATGAACGCAATATGATTAAAACATGTAAATAATAGATTGAATTTTATTAAAAAGGAAGACTGGGCTCAATTGTGAAGGATCTTGAATATAATGTAAAACAACTTGAGACTCCAAACAGTGAGAAATTTGAGCAGAGGAGTGATGTAGTCATATTGGTGATTCAAAAACTATCCTACTGGCAATGGGAAGGAAGGATTATAGGAGGTTGAGACTGAAGGTTGGTAATGGCATTGGGGAGTGTTAGAGTAACACAGGAAAAAATGTAAAGGGATGTGGATTAAGGCAGAGGCAATGAGGATGGCTGAGGAAGATTAAAGGAATATTTTAAATTAGATTCAATAATAGTAGCATGTTAGTTTTGAGGGAAAGGGAGATCATTGTTGATGAGCTTGAGATTTCTGATTTAAGCCCCTGAGTAAATGGTTGTACCATGAACTGGGAATATAGGAGGAGAAGCCAATGTTATGGAAGGAAAATTATTTATTCATGTTTTGACTAAAGAGAAGGAGAGACATTCTCAAGTCATATCTGATCATGAAAGCCAACTTTGGGGATTTGATATGGTAACTCATATGAGTTGTAGTTACTTTCCTTAAATCTTGTTACTACCTTGCATATTTTATTTGATTTTTTTATATACTTTAAGCTAATTTTAGGATTAACAGAAGAGCCATTATTCTGTGACAATTTCATGTTCAGATCATGTTCTTGTCAATATGTTCAACAGAAGAATACATGCATTTAAGGTTTTATAAACTTCCTATTAATATCCACAAATTTCACTTTAATAGCATTTTGATATATTGTTTAATAATGTGCCTATTAAAATGCCATCTCTAGATCAAAGAAAACATTTGGCCTTTGTCTTTCTGGATCTGGCTTATTTCACTTAGCATGTGATAGTCTCCAGTTCTATCCATTTCCTGGAAAATGCCATAATTTTATTCTTCTTTATGGCTGAGCAATAATCCATTGTGTATAAATACCACATTTTTTATCTGTATGATTGGTTCCATAGCTTGGAACAATGTTTAGATCTTTTGGATATATGCCAAGAAGTGGTGTATATTCTGTGAAAGCTATCAGAATATATGTCAGATATATGATATAAGCTATCAGAATATATATCTGATACATAGACAAAAGCATATCAGACATATGACATATATTCTGATACATTTTGATATGCAGAAGCTAATCCAAAATAAGAGGAAAGAAAAGAAAAGAATAGATAATGGGAGGATATCATCAGAATAGAATAAAGATCAGTGGAGTAGAGGAAGGGAATTGAGGGAGAAGGAGAATGGATGGGATAAGGGAAGAACAGTGCAGTAATCTGGCCTAGTGGCTCTCACCATCATGTACATTCACAAGACTCCAATTAAAAATGAAACTATAAGGAGCTGGGATTATGGCGCAGTGGTAGTGTGCTCGCCTAGCATGCATAAGGCACTGGGTTCGATCCTCAGCACCACATGAAAATAAAATAAAGATATTCTGTCACCTACAACTAAAAAATAAACATTTAAAAAAAATGAAACTATAAGCAAATAGCAGAAAGATCAGTAGAGTAGATTTAAGGGAATGGGGAAGGGGAAAGGGAAGTACTGGGGACTGAATTAGAGTAAATAGTATTCCATGTTCAAATGAAACCTAGTGTTATGTATAACTATAAAGAACCAAAAAAGCTAAAACATAAATCTCACAAAAAAAGTCATCTCTACTTAATCAAGGGCATATGTATGAGATTAAGAGCCAGAAAATTACTGACAGATTTTTTGTTTGTTTTTTGAAACTCTTGTCAAGCATTCTTTTTGTTCATTTGATTCTTCTATAAAATAATCTCAATGATATTTTATATGTTAAAATAAGCTTGCATTTCAGTTAGCATCCCAAAAGGTAGAGAAATCAGAGAAAGAGTGAAAAATATGTAATTTATTGATGATCCCCCTGAGACCACATTAGTAACAGCATATCCAGTTTCCTGTAAAGTAACTGGCTTGTGGAGAAGAGTGACAGCAAATAAGACTGTATAATTCAGTTTAATTGTAGTCACAGAACCTCTTGTGCAGTACATTAACTAAAATGAGTGCTGTAGCCATTAAAGTCATTAATTTGGATACTTAGCTAGATTCTTATAGGTGAGAAAAATGGAGAAGGTGTGCTATTCATCTCACTTGGTGCCTGGAAGACAGTAGATTACCAACAGTCATCCTCAGTTTCCTCATCTGCAAAATGTGAATACTCAGAGTCTTTACACAATAAGAGCTCGAGAACCAAAAGATAAAAAGCACATAAAATACTCAATAGATTGTCAGTCACAAAAGCACTTCAAACCCTTTATCAACAGTTGAAAACAAAAGTGCAGCAATGTCGCATTTACTTTTTGAGTGCACCAGATTTGGGGCAGAAGCCTACCCTACTTTGCTATTTTCCTTCTAATTTTGAGAAATTAGAAGGCCTAGAGAGCTTTCAAAGCAAGCGTTTTCTGGCTTTGAAATAACTTAAATATACTAAGTCATTTATATGGAAATCTCAATGATAGGAATGAGCTCTTATCCCATATACCTCAATAAAAGAATTTGCCTAAATGCTGTTTAACATGAAAAGCTGAGGAACTCATTACCATCATTACATAAGGTATTATGAATTTCTTTAATTGTTGTGGTTCAGGAAGGTATAGCTCTACCTTTTTTAGTTTAAATTCAGCTTGGCTGCCTTGAGCCCACCTCATTTTGTTCCTGTCCACCTTCAAAGTGAAAATAAGGGGCTGGGATTATAGCTCAGCGGTAGAGCGCTTGCCTTGCATGCGTGAGGCCCTGGGTTCGATCCTCAGCACCACACACAAAGCAATAAAATAAAGACATTGTGTCCATCTACAACTAAAAAAATATTTAAAAAAAAAACCAAAAAAAAAGTGAAAATAAGTTATGAAAAATCACAATGGAAGTCCACATGCTTTCACTGAGAAACTCCTTACAATAAACCTCAGCAACCAAGAGTTCCAGTTCTCCTGGGAATGCACATCCCACAACCCTCCTCCTACCAGCTCAAGAATTATGAGCACCTGCTGGGCCCAGAGGCACATGCCTGGAATCCCAGCAGCTCAGGAAGCTGAGGCAGGAGGGTCTTGAATTCAAAGCCAGC
Organism: Xerus rutilus; assembly: GCA_028644305.1. NCBI lineage: Eukaryota > Metazoa > Chordata > Mammalia > Rodentia > Sciuridae > Xerus > Xerus rutilus. The sequence goes on along the minus strand of CM053399.1, from coordinate 63,209,601 downwards.
TTTAGCACCTTAGTGAGGCCTTCAGAAACTTAGCAAGATCCTGTCTCAAAATTAAATCAAAAGGGCCAGGGATGTGGCTCAGTGGTTAAGCACCCAGGTATTCCTGGTAGTAGTAGTAGTAATTATTATTATAATAAATAATAATAGTAATTAGAAGCACCCTGAAGCCATCTCTTCTAGTCCAATCCTGTCTTCCCGTCCAATCAATTTATAAATCTTCCCCTAAGTACCTTTATATTTGGTTTCTCTTCAACAACTTCTGTTCTTAGGGAGTCTTCTCTGACTCTAATATAAACTTTGATTGCCTCCATATCATGTATTTTAAATATCTACGTAAATTAGATTGTTCTATAAAATTGCTCATCTCAAGACAATCAAGCTAAGATAGACTACACTACAATAATAAACAATTGTTAAATTGGCTTAATTCAACAAAAGTTCATTTCTTAACCCACACTACCCATCAATTGGGGCTTGAAGCAGGGCTGTGCTCTATGTAGGCACTCAGTACTCAAGATGGTGGAGGCACCAAGGTCTTGAAGCTGCACCACTGGAAATAAGATCTTTGATAGCCAAGGCAGAAGAGAAAGTGTTCATACTGACACATTCGTTCACAGACTATGGACCAAAACAAACCACAGAGCCCTGCCTCACAGTGCCAGGCCCAAGAAATAAGGGGAACACATGGATATTTGGTGAGCAGTGAAATACTTCACTTGTAATATTTCTGTCCAGACTAACCAAATCAAAGGGCCTGTATTTTTTACTTCCCCTTTTAATTCTTTAATTGTTATGCTTATCTAGATTTGCTTTTGGTTTATAACTTGTGTAGCTAATTTTTAAAAGATAGTCTTAATGGAGACTTATTCATGCTATACAGAAGAAAGGAGTTATTTTATGCTGTTTTCCTGTGAAATGACTATTGTTGCTTTCCCAAGTAATGAAGACATTATAACCTAGAGATTTTCTACCTTTATACTTAGAGCTAGGCAAGTTTATGTTTTGCTTTTATAAATATCAATTTGATACTTGCAAGCACTAGATTTCCACCCAGTTTGTATAGATTTCTTCTCTTTATTGACTGTCAATTCTAATTCACTATCTTCTATTAGAAGTAGAAAATTTGATGTAGAAATGGGAGATTATTCCAACTGAAGTGACTGCTTACAGCCAAACCTTAAGAGAGAATTGTTACACTATAAATAGCTGATTATTTTAAAATATAAAGCATAATAACAATAAAAGCAACTACATTCTGGAATAACTGCTGTGTATTAGGAACTCCACAGAAATCATTTCATGCCTTCTGCACAACACCCTTGGTGAATAAGTATAACTCATTCTAGCCACATAGCCAGGAGTAGAGGAATTAGGATATGAAATCTGATTGTTTTTCTCTAAAGCCTAATTTACTAAGATCAAGGAAAATAGTCCATGTAGGCATCACCATGTGCCCTCTGTTGACATTCACAGAAGAGAGAATACTGAGAGAATTACTGAGTATGTGTTAGAAAGATACCACAGGGCAGCACTTAAGAGCACAGCTTTGGAGCTAGATTGCTGAGTTTGTGAGTTGAGTCCAGACTCTGAATTTCTTAACCTAGAGGAACTGAAACAAGTTGTTTTTAAGCCTCTGCATGCTTCAGTTTCCTCCTCTGAAAAATATGAATAAAAATAGTATCTGCCATATAGTGCTGCAGGGCAGATTAAGTAGTGACCACAAGGAAAGCACTTAGAATAGTATGTGGCACTCAGTAAAGAATGCTGTTCAAAGACTTAGGCACTAGAACAGAGACCTTGTGCCTACTAGAAGAAAAAGTAGGCCAAAATCTTCATGCCAGCCTAGGATCTGACTTCCTTAACAAGACCTCTAAAGTACCAGAAGTAAAATCAAGAATCAATAAATGGGATGGATTCAAACTAAAAAGCTTCTTCTCAGAAAAATAAATAATCAATAACATGAAGAGAGAGCCTACAGAATGGGAGAAAATCTTTACCACATGAACCTCAGATAAAGAACTAAACCCTAGGATATATAAAGAACTCAAAAAACTTAACACCAAAAAACAAATAACTCAATCAATAAATGGGTTAAGGGACTGAACAGACACTTCTCAGAAGAGGAAATACAATCAATCAAAAAATATATGAAAAAATGTTCAACATCTTAGCAATTAGAGAAATGCAAATTAAAACTACTCTAAGATTTCAACTCATTCCTGTCAGAATGGCAATCATCAAGAATACAAGCAACAGTAGCCAGGCACAGTGGCGCATGCTTGTAATCCCAGCACTTTGGGAGGCTGAGACAAGAGAATCGCGAGTTCAAAGCCAGGCTCAGCAACAGGGAGGCACTAAGCAACTCAGTGAGACCCTGTCTCTACATAAAACACAAAATAAAGCTGGGGATGTGGCTCAGTGGTCAAGTACCCCTGAGTTCAATCCTCACTACAAAAAAAAAAAAAAATACAAGCAACAATAACTGTTGGTGAGGATGTGGGGGGAAAAGGTATACTCATACATTGTTGGTAGGACTGCAAATTGGTGCAACCACTATAGAAAGCTGTACAGAGATTCCTCAGGAAACTCAGAATGGAACCACCATTTGACCCAGCTATCCCACTCCTTTGTCTATACCCAAAGGACTTAAAATCAGCATACTACAGTGACACAGCCACTTCAATGTTTATAGCAGCTCAATTCACAATAGCTAAACTATGGAACCAACCTAGGTGTCCTTCAATAGATGAATGGTTAAAGAAAATGTGATATATATATATATGTATATATATATATATATGTATATATATGTATATATTCAATGGAATATTACTCAGCATTAAAGAAAAATGAAATTATGGCATTTGCTTGTAAATGGATGGAGTTGAGAATATCATGCTAAGCAAAGTAAGCCAATCCCAAAAAACCAAAGGCTGAATGTTTTCTCTTATATGCAGAAGCTAATTCACAATAAGTGGATGAGCACTAGGGAAGAATAGAGTTACTTTAGATTAGGTAGAGGGGAATGATAGTAGGGGAGGGGAAAGGATATGGGGATAGGAAGGATAGCAGAATGAAACAAACATTATTCCTTATGTACATATATGACTGCATTACTGATGTGGTTCCACAACAGGTACAATCAGAAAAATGATAAGTTATACTCCATCTATCTATGATATATCAAAGTGCATAAATGCATTCTACTGTCATGTATAACTAATTCAAACAAATAAAATTTTTTTAAAAAACAATGCTGTTAATTTTCAATTCTGATCATGCACCTTGAAGGTATATGTGAAAATAGAGAAAGAAATAATAGTTTTAAAGAATGAAATATGCTTATATCTCATAAACACACTGATTTCATTCAGTCTTCTTAAAAGCCCTGGTAAGTGGGTTATACTCCTCAAGGAAGCAAAACTTGAAATACAGAGAAGCTTAGTAATTCCCCATAGTCACCCAGCAAATAAGTGGCAAAACCTGGAGTCCAGCCTAGATTTGTCAGTGCTACAACAGGAAGAAAATAATTAAGTATACTTATTACTGTTCTGTTTTTAATAGAATGTGAAAAAAATGCCCTTAAATTGGCAAGAATGATGGACATTGAATATAAATTTAATCCAAACACTGAGAGCAGAGAGTGACAAAACACTTTTCACTGGCTCCGGATGCTACTGTGTTTCTGGCCTGAGCCTCAGCAGTCCTGCTGGAGAGCTCCCATCCATCCAGGCTCCCCAGTTGTCATCGCGCACTGTTCTCATCTGCTCTCCTACCTAATGCTGAACACTTGCAACCTGCCTTTGGTTAATTGTCATGCCCACTCTGGAACTTTCATTTGTTGAAGAGCTAGCTCTTTCTGACCCCATTGTGGGAAGATTGGCCTTAGTTTACCCCAGTTTCTTTCTTTACCTCTTGACCTTTTCTCCTCTGTCTCTCCTCTCCTCTGGCATTGCCAGGTTTCTAAAGCTCCATTTTCATGCAACAAAATTATACCATGGTCCTGAGCTACCATCTTCTCTTGAATTTTCATGCCTTGAGTGTTGACTTTTCTGTTTCTTCTAGTTCATTTTGATAGTTGTTTTTAAAGCTTCAGAAATTGTAAAACATAGCTGGTAAGACATGCTTAGAAATTCTCTTTGTGGAAGGAGAGGTGTCACCATTTTCATTTGCAAAATTCAATGGAAAAATACTGTCCAAGTAATGTTTTCAGTTATAAAAATACTCAAATGTTCATGTGTTGTTTTGATTTCAGTCCAATTTGTATTTCTTTGGTCTTGTGTTTGAGCTCTATGAGATGATTGATAAATGAAATAGGCAATAAATGAATAAGTAGTTCATACTACACTATAGGGTGATATAACCAACAGGGATACAAAGAGAAAAATTACCAAATGTTCAAGAATACTGCAGCATTCAGGTGCATCTGTGGACTTAGGCTAGAAAAGCTGTTTATTCTAACAGTGCATGCCCCGGCCTTCATCACCAGTTCTTAGTTATGCCCAGATCAGTGTGCCTATCCTATTAGGAAACTAATCTTAATTACTGGTAGTTTAAAAACTTGTTTTAACATTTATATTATCACTTAAAATTCTTGCTTAATTTTTTATTATTACTGGTGTCCTACTAGTAGTAGAATACTTTGCTTATGCCTTGTGATTCTAACATTTAGCAGGTGGCTCAGAATATAGAAGTCTGTGACAGGGCCCAGAGACCCAGTTTGTTTGTGTTTTGTTTTTCTCTGAAGCACATACAAGTCACCGAAATCTGTCCTTCAGAAGTGTTCCAGAAATTTAACATGAATCAGAAAATTAAGCCTTTTTGTTAAAAATGTTTCTCAACACTCTGAATCAATTATAGAAAAATATAAAAAAACACAATTTTTATTTTTTGTTTTTGGGTTTTGTTTTTTTTTTTTTTTAATGATTCAAAGGAGTGGGACCAGCCAGCCAACTTAGACAAGATTAAGAAGTAGATGTGTCCAAACATCTGAGACTCTATAGACCCAGTTCAATTAAATTTTGCATGTGAAATCTCACCAATTTTCCTTTGTTATACAGTACTTATTCATTACTTTATTAATAAAACATATCAATTAAACCCCAAAGTAATAGGTATATTACTAGGTGCTGAAAGAAGACAATCAGAGGTTCTTATTCTCAGGAAACTTCCTATCCATAAGAAAAACAAGATCTGCCTTAAAAAATCCCATCAGAAAACCATATCAGCTGACTCATTTAAGCCCATTTTAAGCCATAATAAGGAGTCATGGCATTTTACTGGTATAAGTTACCTTAGAAACAAAGCACTTTAATCCTTCTGTTTTGTGGATAAAGCAGCTGATGGTCAGAGTGGTTGACAAATTAATGTCAGTTCTCACAAAGTAAGAGGAAGAGGTAGGTCTAGAATCCATTTCTCTATTATATTTGGTGCTCTTCCCCACTGTGCCACACTGCCCTTAAAAATGTACTTAACTAAAAGTTTAGTGATTGGATTGGCACTGCCCAGACCTATGCTGTCTGAATGCAGACTTTGGGTTATATGTGAATGAGTGACAGTAAACATGGGCAGAGGGGTGGGGCAGGGCAGTCCCTCTAGGGCAGAATTGCTCTAACATGGTTAAATGTTAAAGAGGCAATTCCTGACTTTTCCCTTAAATACTTAGCATTCAAAGAATATTTCTTGTCTCATGCCAAAAAGAGGGCTCAACAAAATGGTTTTGTAAAGAATGATGTGTTGCATCCTCATTTAATTGATGTACCTTTGCTAAAGTGAAGCTCTTAAATGAGGGATCATACAAACTAGCTTCTGCACTATTTTCTGATCCAACTGCATCCGGATGAAAAGAGCAAGAGCTTTAGTGCTAGAAATCCCTGGATTGGTACCCTGATCTTCCATGCCATAGTTGTGACACTCAGATAAGTAACTTTGCCTCTTTGAACATTTCACTTCTTTCTGTTGAATGGAACTAGTAAATACCTCTTTTGCTATAAAATAAAATTTAATAATAATGATAACAGTTTATCTCTGACTTAGTCTCTTAGCTGGATGTTTTCTAAACATTATTTTGTTATCACTGTATAATATATAGTAGAGTGCTTTGCACTGAAGGATTGTGGTATGCTTTCTTATTACTAGTTACCTAATCGTCCCTTAAAGAACTGTCACTTTGACTACAATTTGTTTGGAAATCAGAATCTTATTTACCAAAACCTATAGTGAAATGTTATTCTCATTTAATATTAAATATTTACTATTTTTATTTGATTCCTCTAACCATGGACAGTTTTGTCCATGAATTAGGAAATTTTTTTGTCTCTCAAATCTCTCGAAGAGTACCTCTTGACCTTTCTACCACAAAAGAAAGGTCGTCTGCTGCTCACTGTGATCCCAAATTTTAAGAAAGAAAGAGGATGAGAGAGAAAGATGTAGGCAGGAGATGAGAAAGAGTCATAAAGGGAGGGAGAGGAGCTTTGATTCCCTGGACCTGGGTTAAGTGCTCTCCCACAGAAGCCAGAGTACAGATTCTTGTACGAACACAGCAATTAGTGTGAGAATTTTAATGTTGAAAGTTGGAGGTGGAAATGAGTAGTGATACTAAGCAGACAAATATATCACCCAATGTAAAGTGTCTATATTATTGAAGTAAGTTTTGCAAGTTCACTTTCTCTATGCATTAATTTTTTTGTTGTGGCCTTCTCACTTGCATTCCAGCAGGGTGCTCTTGAGGAGAGGAAAGATAGTGTAGTCATCAAGGCAGGATTGGGTGGACCCAGCCCCTCTTTTCATGTACACAGGACCTATTTATCCTTGTGCCTAGCACAGAGTAGCACTCAGTAAACATTTGTTGAATTATAAACCCCAGGGTTATACCTCAGCCTGTAGCAAGCATTTTTTTCTAATAGTTGTGACATTTGGTAATTGTTCTAGAAATTGCAAATTATGATTTATATAGTAACTTCCTTTTTTAAAAATTGCAATCATTATCATATATTTTTTAATGAGAGAGAAAACAAAGTGAGAGAAAAATGGGAAGAGTCCAATTCCATCTACATTGCACACGAGCACAGTGATGCTGCAGATATTTCTATGAATAATAGCACAGAAAAGATTGGTAGGTAGTTATATGATGGATGCAAATGAAATTTGCAGGGATGATACTCTTAATAACACATAAGGAGAAATTTTATATATTGTTTTAAAAATAAATTGTAGCTTTGTTTCTCTACTAGCACATGCTTGCCACATTTTCTTTTAACCGTTTTATTATTTCCTACAAACCAAACATTTCTTCTATCTTTAAATATCTGCTTTCACTTAACACATACTTATTACAAAGTTTTTATGAATTATACCACAAGTAAAGTAAAAGTTTACAGAACCTGAATATAACTTCCATTATTTCTTTCTTTTTTGTCTTTGATAAAAATCTGGGTGCAGTCATAGAAAGATGACATGCTCCTCAACCATCCATTATTTTAGTTTTTCCAGAAACAAAATTGTTATAAATACATAATCTAAGACATGGACCACATCAGAAAGAGATTGCTTTACAAATATCAAATAGTAAATAATAAAAGATGAGGAAACAGAGCAGGAATATAATTGTTTCAGCTTCTGGGGTCATTGCTAGACTTGAAATTAATGGGTAGAAAAAATATGTTTTATTCTCCAAAATATTGACCATGCTAAAGTCTAAATAAATGTCTTATAATAAGAATCTTGCTTACTACACATATCACTTTGGTTGGATGATCATGAAAAAAGGGCTTATTCTTTTTTATTGGAGCTTTACATTTATACATAGTGACTGGGTTCATCCCAACAAACTCATATATGCGTGGAATTCAATTTCAGTTCATGATCCCCCCTCTTGTCCTCCCATCCTCCTCTCTCTCATTTTCCTTCCTCTACTCTACTAGACTTCCTTTTGCTTATCTGTTTATTTACATTTGATTGGTCCTTGCACCAATGTATAAAGGTGAAGTTCCCTGTGGTATGTTTATGTATGCACATAACATCATTTTTTAAGGAGTTCATTCTGCATTGCCTCTCTTTACCCATCCCTCCATTCTGCCTCTAGATCTCCTTCTACACTACTGATCTTCCCTTTATGTTATCCTATCCTTCCCATCCCGTTTCCTTTATTTTACTCTAGCTTCTGTATATGAGGGAAAATATCTAACATCCAACCTTTGAGTTTCTGACTATGACTTATTTCACTTAGGATAATATTCTCCATTTCCATCCATTTACTGACAAATGCCATAATTTTGTTCTTTGTTATGGCTGAGTAGAACTCCATAGTGTGTGTGCGGGGGTATATGTGTATGTATGTGTGTGTGTATGTGTGTGTGTGTAGGTATGTATGTATACATGTATACATACACACACCCTTATTTATTTATTTATTTATACATCTATTGACAGGTACCTGGGTTGATTCCATAATTTAGCTGTTGTGAATTGTGCTCCTATAAACATTGATGTGTCTATGTCACTGTAGTATGCCAATTTTAGATCTTTTTGGAAAATACCCAACAATGAGATAGCAGGGTCATATGGTAGTTCCATCCCTAGTTTTTTGAGGAACCTCCATGCTGTTTTCCAGAATGGTTGTACTAGTCTGCAGTCCCACAAATGCACAAGTATACTTTCTTCTCCACATCATCATCAGAATTTTTTATTGTTAATAAATGTATCTTGATAATTGTCATTCTAACTGGAGT
>CM053399.1:63132454-63200372 GCA_028644305.1 Xerus rutilus | reverse complement strand
CCAGAGGTGCTTAATCTCTAGCCTTATTATTATTATTATTATTATTATTATTATTATTATTATTATTTTAATTTATAGATAGATCCTTGCTAAGTTGCTGGGGCTGGCCTCAAACTTGCAATCCTCTAGCCTCAGCCTCCCAAATCACTAGGATTACATGTATGCACCACCATGCCTGGCCTGAGACTATTCTTTGTATAACTTGAGTCTTTGTTTTACAACACAGAATGTGATCTTTCTTGACAAATGTTTCATACCACATGCACTTGAAGAGAACGCATTGTGCAGTTGATAGCTGAACACTCTCTAAAGGTTGTCAAATTGGTAGATAGTACTATACAAGTTTTTGCTTCATGCATTTTGAGGCTTCATTATTATGTGATTAAAGATTTAGGAGCATTATGTCATCCAATGAATTTGCACCTTTCTCATTATAAAATTACTTTCTTTATTGCTGGTAATATTGCTTGCTGTGAAGTCAACTTCTTCTAGTATCAATACAGTCCTTTCAATTTTCTTTTGACTAGTGTTAATCAAGTATATTCTTTGTCCATCCTTTTGATTTTAACTTAGTCGTGTCTATATTGTAAGGCATATTTCTTATACCAGCAAATGGTTGGATTTTTCTTCTCTTCCCTTCCCTTCTCTTTCTCTCTTCACTTTGCTCCTCTCCATTGCCTCTCTCTCTCTCTCTCTCTCTCTCTCTCTCTCTCTCTCATTCATCCCCCCCCCCAGGAATTGAACCCAGGGACATTAACCACTGAGTCACATCCCCAGCCCTTTTTTATATTTTTATTTTGAGACAGAGTCTTGCTAAGTTCCTGAGGCTGGCTTTGAATTGCAATCCTACTGCCTCAGCTTCCCAAGCCACTGGGATTATAAGCATGCACCACCATGCCCTGCTTGGTTTTTCTTTTTTATCCACTCTAAAATCTTTGTCCTTCAGTTAAGGTGTTGATAACTTTTACATTTAATGTGATCATTAATATCGCTGTGCTTGAGTTGAAACATCTTAGTACAATTCTTTGTTATCTCTTCTTTCTGTCTGTTTTGGGGTTTATTTGATGATTGCTATGATACCATTTTTATCTCCTTTATTAACTAATTGGCTATAACTCTTGTTATCTTGATTACTTTAGGGTTTGCAGTTTACATCTTGAACTTACTTCAGCCTAACATTACCATCAAGTAGCATAACACTTCATATACAATTGTAGAATCTTATGAAGTATACTTTTCATCCTTCCAGTTTTTGTGATATTTTCATACATTTTACATGTATGCATGCATTTATTTGTTTATATATAGATAAACATGAATAAAATAAACACTCATGATACATAGTCCATATTTTGGTGTAACCAGTCAATTATGCTTTTAGAAAGTTTAAATAAAAAGCAAAAAAACATATATTTTCACTCATAGTCGCCATTACCAGGACACTTCCTTTGTGTACATCCAGAGTTCAATTAGGTGTCATTTTCCTTCTGTCTGGAGTCCATCTTTCACTATTTCTTTGAGTGAACATCAGCTAATGAACTCTTTCAGCCTTCCTATTTTTGAAAAAGTATTTTATTTTGTTTTATTTTATAGTACTGAATATTGAACCCAGGGTTGCTTTACCACTGAGCTACATTCTAAGCCCATTTTTTTAAAAAAATAAATTTTTAAACAGCATACTACAGTGACACAGCCACATGAATGTTTATAGCAGTTGATTCACAATAGCTAAGCTATGGAACCAACCTGGGTACCCTTCACAGATGAAGGGATAAAGGAAATGTGGTATATGTACACAATGGAATAGTAATCAGCCATAATTGACTTTATGACATTTGCCAGAAAATGGATGGATCTGGAGACTCTTACACTAAGTGAAATAAGCCAATCCTCAAAAACCAAATGTCAGATGTTCTCTCTGATATGTGGATGCTAACACACAACAAGGGGAGGCAAACTAAAAGTCCAGTAGATTAGAGAATGAGGAATGAAGGGAAGGGAAAGGGGACAGGAATAGGAAAGACAGTAGAAAGAATCTGACTTAACTTCTCTATGTACATATGTAAGTACACCACAGTGAATCTCCACATCATGTACAACCACAAGTCTAGGATCCTAATTAAAACAAGACGTAGTGCACATTTGCATGAATGTGTCAAAATACACTCTAAACTGTCTTATATAACTAAAAATAACCCCAAAAAAGTGAAAAAATAAGATTTTTATATTTTCAGACACAGTCTCACTAAGTTGCCTAACCTGCCCTCTAACTTGCATTCCTCCTGCTTCAGCCTCCCAAGAAGTTGAAATTACAGTCATGTGCCACCGTGCTCTATTTTGCCTTTACTTTTGAAATAAATCTTCTCTCAGTATAGAATTTTAAGTTGGCGTGTACCTTGAAGACGTTGCTCCACTGTTTTCTTATCCACATTGTGTCTGATGGGAAGTCTGATGCCATCTTTGTCTCCTTTGTTCTCTCTGCACAATGTGTCTCTTGTTTTCCTGGCATAATTAAACATTTTCTCTTTATTACCAATTTTAAGCTATGATGTACTTTGATACATTTCTCTTTATATTTCTTATGATTGTGTGTTATTGGGATTCTTGTGTCTAAAGGTTCATAGTTTCCAATATAATTTAGACAATTACTGGCCATAGTTCCTTCAAAAGATTTTTTCCTTACCTCCTTTCACCTCTCCTTTAATTACTCTAGTTAAACACATTAGGCTACTTGAAGCTGCCTCACAGCTCCCTGATATTCATGTCATTTTGTAAAATTATCTTTTCACTGTTCCTTTGGATAATTTCTCTTGCTTTGTATTTATGTTAATTAATCTTTTCTTCTGAAGTATCTAATCTGCCATCAATCCTATCCTGTGTGTTTTTCACTTCAGACATTGTAGGTTTCAGCTTTAGAAGTTCAACTGGGGTCTTCTTTATATATCTTTCATGTCTCTATTTAATTTGCTGACCATCTGGAATACAATTACAGAGCTACTTTAATGTTCTTTTCTGGTAATTCTAACATTTATGTCAGTTATGAGTTAGTTTCGATTGGTTGATCTTTCTTCTCACTGTTGGTCATATTTTCCTACTTCTTTGTGTGCTTGGTAATCTTTGACTTAATGCCAGACACAAGAATTTTGTTTTTTGGAAAGGGAGATGGATACTACTGCATTTCTCTAAGTATTAAGCTATATTCTGGATGTGGTCAAAGTATTTGGACGCTAATCATTTTAAGTCTTGCTTTTAAAGATTCTTTAGGTAAAACTAGAGCAATACTTAAGCTATGGGTAATTATGTACTGCCATGAGGCAACATCCTTCTAAGTATGTTACTTACTAATGTCTCATGAATTGTGACATTTTCTAGTTTTGCTAATGAGACCAGCACTGTTCTCAGTCCTTTGTGAATGCCAAGGCTTGATCCCTCCAATCCTTTAAACAGATTCATTTCCTGGCTGCTGGCAGTTCACACACACACACACACACACACACACACACACCCCAATCACTACTCTCTCTGTTGGATACTCAAGAGTGACTACATATTTCCAGATGTGCAGCTCTCTTTTCTCTAGTACTCTGTTAATCAAACTCTGGCCATGTTGGTCTCCCTAGATTCTCAGTTCCATCTCTTCAACTAAGGGAGTCAGCCAGATTCCTGTTTTTTCCCTCTGTTTAATGGTCCAGAAACTCCCTCAAGACAATACAATAGGACAATTAGCAGGTTTAATTTGTTGTCTGTCTGAAAGAACACTTCTCTTCACTGCCTGATATCCAGTGATCTGGGAAGCCATTATCTGGTATAATTTGTCTGATTTTATTTCCATGTGATTGAGACATGAGATTAAATATGATTCCTGTCATTCCATCTTGCATGGAAATGAAAGTCCCTTCTTAAATCTTTGAAGATGAAAGCTAAGCACCATTTATATACCCTTGCAGATGCTGTGTCTCTAGGCTATCAGATATAATTCAGGCTTGGCCAATCAAATGCCCTTAAGCAAGTTTTAGAATATGGAAATGAGTTGGAAGTTTTATTTCTTTTGCATCTGCTATTTTTTCTGGCATGCATAATGGTTGTAGGGACATATTGGGTTTCTCCAGGCTGTGCTATGAGAGTTTCCATTGCTTAGTCATTGGTTTCATGAGTGTCAAGTGTTAAGACTCAGGGCATCTTCTTTTCACCTTTGCTGATCTAGGAGCTATACCATATCCCTGGAACCAAGGCTTTTAGGCAATCTCTTTAACTGTAAACCTTAGCTAAAGCTGTATGTTTGGGGAGACAGTAGTTCTAGTGAGTTCTTGGTTGCCTACTTTACAGATTATGCCAGAGTAGTGGCTCATCTTACAGTTTTGGAATCACAAGTTTGGTTCAGTTCAGGCTAAAACAACCCTGTAACACCTTGGTTGTTTTGCTTGTTCAGAAAAGTACAACAATATGCAGAGATCACCTAAAAATAGGCACTTACAAAGGTGACTTGTGAAACTATCAAATCATAGCAAATGAACACCAAAAATGCTTTTTTTAAAAAGTAAAAGAATGGTTATGTCAATACCCTTATGCTGTCATTTCTCACCTCAAAAAAATCCTATATTGTAAGCAATATTTGTACTTTTGTAGTTTTTCTTTTTCTTTCTTTTTTCTTTTTTTTTTTTTTTTTTGGTACCGGGGATTGAACACAGGGGTACAAGACCACTGAGCCACATCCCCAGCCCTATTTTGTGGGTTTGCTTTTTGTTTTTGTAGAGTCAGGGTCTCACTGAGTTGCTTAGCGCCTCGCTGTTGCTGAGGCTGGCTTTGAACTCATGATTCCCCAGTCTCAGCTTCCCAAAGTGCTTGGATTACAGGTGTACGCCACCGCACCAAGCAGTATTTTTGTAGTTTTATTTGTCAAATATGTTTAGGATAAACTCAGTGTACACATGTAAAAGAATATCTTTTTAAACTGTTCTATATTACCTGCAGAGGGAATTTAAATTGAAATATGTCCAAATGATCTTTAAAATCAATTCATGCTGATGCAGCACTATGTCTGCAAAAGACAGACTTCCATTTGAGCTTCACTTTTGGCTTCAAGATACCCTCCACCTTCCTCCAGCCTCAATTTCATAGCCATGTGGTGGAGGGAAGGCTTGTCTAGGTTTGTTGTAGAGTTTGAAGGAAGGAAAAGTAACACATTTAACATGCTTATTACGTGCCACACTCTGATAAATGTGTTTATATATTGCTTCATTTAATCATTACAACAACCTCATGAGTAGGTTCTAACATTATTTTACATCTGAAGAACCTGAGACTCAGAGGTTCACAAGCCCAATAAGGAATAAAGCTATAATTCCATCCAAATCTATCTGTATTAAAGCTATATTCTTTCCATTTTTCTATACTACTTCTAATCATAGTTTTTAGGTTCACTGTTCTTCTCCAGGACTAGAACCATATGTAATTATCTTGCTTCAAGGAACAAGTTTCCTTCCATTGCCCATGGAAATGTACCAATGATATAATTCCAGGGCTCATTCTGCTTAGTGCAATTAAAAGTTCTTTACATTTTAGCGAAAGGCGATGTTGAAGTGAAAGGAAATAATACAGTGCCTTAATTCTCAGTAAGTTATTGAGAATAACCTACTCTTCTCAATAGACTTTCACCTTTATTGGATTAGATTTTCCTTAGGCTTCAAAAGATGATTTCTAGGAATGAAACCATTTTATTAAAATTTTGTGGTGTGGTTATATGTGTTGTCAGTCTGTTCTATAAAAGCACAAAGGTGTGTTATTCATGAGGGAAGCTTTAATAGTGCATAGACTGATATGAGAAAGGAAGGGGAGGGAGGGAGGGAGTTCTGTATTGTTTCTGAGTTATATTTATGCCAAATTCGTAGTTATACCCCTCTGTTGATAAATCAGTATTAAGATGCTTCTAGCCACATATCTTCTATTAATGATAATTTAAGCATTTATATGCCTATCTGATGACACAGAATTGCCTAACACCTGAATTTAACTTCTATTGGGGGCTATAATCATTACTTTAGAATTGCTTTTTTAATAATCATTTTAATGAGATAAATCACAGTTACATAACTATGATTATAAATTGACTCTAATATTGTGTTGGCATATTTTGTACCTCTAAAGTAAACAAGTAAAAGACTTTTAAATTGGGTTAGACTAACAAATCAATTAGTTAGGAGACAAATTAATGAGCATACCATTTCAAATCATAGACAGCTATTAAAGAGCTAGATGGCACATGAAACATTCAATCTGGCAGAAAATTTCCAGTGAACCAGAAAGCCCTAACGTGCTATAAAGTGAGTGAGAGAGAGAGAGAGAGAGAGAGAGAGAGAGAGAGAGAGAGAGGGAGGTGGTATTTTTAAATTAGAAAACTCAGGTTCAAGTCCTTAGTGTTATTCAGTATAATTAAAATGCACTAATTAGTAAAAGCATTTGGGTGGTTATCCTGCAGAAGAGGGACTGAATTTATAGGCTATAACTAGAACTAACAAATTAGTTCAGAGTAAGGAAGCACCACTTTATAAGACAAAAGACCCATCCAAGAAGAAGTCGAGTTGTCTCTCTAATAAGTAAGCAGGTGCTCCAGCAGAGGCTGCGTAGCTGGCCATCCTGTATCATAAAAGACATTTCTCCAGCGATTGAGTATGGGGCTGGAGTTCTCTAGACATTTTCTGATTTTAGGTGACCGTACAGCCTCACTGCACACATAGCTTTCTGGTGTTCTGAGCTGAGTATGCAATTGCCTTAAGTAAAGGGAGATAGGTTTCCTCCCTGTCTATATCATCTTACTTTTATTCTTAGAAGCTTCTGCATCTTATCTCTGACCCAGAGTGATAAGGAATTTGATCCTGTTTCCTAGTTTTGAAACTTTCTTTGAATTTTCAGCCCTGCTGTCCTCAAAATTTTGGAGTTAGATAGCTGCTAGTCAGGCTATTCTCTAAATCACTGCCTCACAGCCCTGATCTTCCCACTTTTATCTTAACTTCTCATATTCCACAGTTAGTCTATGCCACATACATTCTCAAGGAACTTGCCCATAATGCTTGATCTCAAGCCCAAAAGATCCATCTTTGCAAATATTTTTTAAAAAAATATATACATATATATATAAAAGAATGTCTTATATTAAGTTGGAGTAAGGTTTCTATACTTCCTTTTCAAATAAGATTTTTAGTATTAAAAATGTTTATAAATTTAGGAAGATGTAAAACAATATAGTGATAAAGATAATTCACTTGTAATTCCACCACTCCAAAGGCAGCATTGTTCTTGTGGGGCATCTGCTTTTTATCTTTATACATACGTGAAGTAAAATTAGAGAAAAATATTAGAGAGAGCTCTGCCTTCTTTTTAACTCACTAAGCATTATATTGTGATAATTTCTCCAGATTATTATATATATTTTTAAAATGTGACTTAAGAATGAGCACTTGACACCAATAAAAAATAAACAAAAATATGGATATATAAAGATAAACACATCAATCCTATCCACAACAGTAGCCATTAAAATCCACCTCTGATCCCATACCAATCTTCAGCATCCTTCTGACTACAATTGGCTTTCCACTCAGAATTTTCTATAGAAATGAGGCATGCATACTTCTCTCTTGCTGAATAACAGTACTGTACCTTTGCATAGTCATTATTTAATTTAATCCTCACAGTTTCTCTATCCGTAGGCCGAGTGGGTGGTACAATACCTGTTTCAAAAATGAAGAATAGTAGCTCTGAAGGTTATGTAACGTATTCAAGGTCACTTTTTGACAGGCTGGACCACTTCTGCTAGAGAAGGTGGCTTGGAAATTTACAAGTGGAGAAGGTGGAATTTAGACCAGATATTTCTGTTTTCAAATTGTAGTTCTTTTAATGTATTACTCAGCGGCCTCTTGAATGGTATTTTGGTTTAGTAAATATTTATTGGCAAAATTATTTGAGATGAATAAAGTAATTAATGAACAAAAGATTTATTTTAAGTGGCAAAACAACAGATACTTATTTAAATATAGTAACTTCTGTTATTTAACATGAGCATAGGTTCCCATACCCTTTTATCATATTACTGTTTACCTCTTGGTAGAAGTTCCTCAGAATAAAGTGATTAAGAAAATTGATTCCAACCATTTGAAGGATGTTTTTAAGAAAATATATGTTTTCCTGGGTATCCTAAAATGAGCAATATTTTAAAAAGAATTTGTTAGAGACTTCAAGAATACCATTGTTGCCAGGTGAAGTGGTGCATGCCTATAATCTCAGCACTTTGGGAGGCTGAGACAGGAGAATCACAAGTTCAAAGCCAGCCTCAGCAACAGTGAGGCACTAAGCAACTCAGTGAGACCCTGTCTCTACATGAAACACAAAATAGGGCTGGAGATGTGACTCAGTGGTCGAGTGCCCCTGAGTCTAATCACCAGTACAAAAAATATATATATCATTGTTGAAACGGGAAAAAAAAACCCTATATTTTAGATTCTTAAATGAGTTGGATGATCATACTTGAAATTGGAATATTGTGAAAATCATTATTCCTTTGTGACAAGGCAAGTGACTCTTTCTGGCTTGATTTTCTCAATAAATAGAGAAAACATGAAAAGAAGGTAATGGTAGAAGCAGAGTTTCTATTTAAACCTCTTTAGGAGGTTTACTATGGGTAGGCCAGCAAACAAGTCATGGTGGATCACAAATGCATATAATATTTTACAAAGCATCTCTCCTCCATGATGTCTTCTGAACTTACTTCATCCCATTAAGGAGGTAAGAGATATCATTATCCAGTGGACCTTTCTCAGCCCTGAGCTTCTTGGACTTCTGTACCATAATGACCACTATTCCATTATGAAACTTTCTCCTACCTGGCCTTCTGTGACATTTACTTCTGGTTGTCTTCTTATATCTGCCCACACATTCTTTGTTTTCTCTGCTTCATCTAAAATATTGGTGTTCTCTTGGGTTTTATCTTTAGCTTTTTTCTTACTTTACCCTCTAAAGGCAACTCAATGAAAGCTAAGACTTTCATTAGCTTCTGTTTCTACCTAACTTGGAAGTTTCAACACAATCTCTCTCCTAAGCTCCTGATGTCCATCCCTGGATATCATTATTTGTATACTTCCAGGTACCTCAGTGCTCGCCCTTTGCAAATCTTTCCCATCCATGTTTCTGTATCTGGATGAATAACACCACTTTCCATCCATGCCCAAGTCCAAATTCTCACAATCATCCCTGACTTCTCCCTTCCTTTCTGAACTTTCATTCAATAATTCAATTTCTGTTGACTCTGCCTCCTTAACACCTCTCAAATCTCCATTCCCTGCTACTACCAAAACTCAGACTCTCATCATAACCTGCCTTCTCTCACAAAAACATCCTAATAGATTTTCTTGCTTCTGATCTCTGCCACCTACCACGCCAATCATACTATAGTTAGAATGATCTTTGCAAATGCTAATCTGTCTTCTCCCCCTGCACACGCGCACACACACACACATACACACACACACACACACACACACACGACTCTTACAACCTCACATACACATAGTTTGTCCCTATTACCTACAGCAGCACACATACACAAAACTTTCTAATTCAGTCTTTACTACTTCAGTTCTTGCCATTCTCAACTCCATTACTGTGCATGATCCTTATCTAGCCATATCTTGCTAGGCTTAATTTCTTGCAGTTTCCACATTTGCTGAGTGTCTCAGGACTTGATACCTTGTAATACAACTCCTTTGCCTGTAACTCCCATCTACACTGGGCTTATCACAATCTACCCTGACTGACTGTGCTCCGGGTCCTAGAGGAAGTGTCCTTTGTATTCTTCCTTCCTGGCTTATACCCTCCATTGCAATTTATGTCTTCAGTACTACTTGATAAATGATAACTATCAATTTGATTTTTTGTTTTCCCTGCTAGACTCTCCTTGCTTCCCATTTTATGCCCAGAACCTCACTACCTGCAACAGTGAATACTTCACATATAAAAAGCACTTAATATTCTTTAGATGGAATAACATTTAATAGGTGTGAAAACCAAGACACAGAAAGGCTAAGATCTTTCTATTAGTACATGGTGGAGGTAAAACCAGTTTCTCAGTCTTAGAAGTTTTTCTCCAACCTTCTTTTCATTGTTGGAGTGGCTTTACACAGAGGCTAAAAAAGGACTTTGGGGGAAATTCTAGCTTTAAGTCCATGATGCCATTGCAAAGAAAATCAATGACTTGTTAAAGTCAAGAGAACATTCTACGTTGGAATCCATTTAGATGTGACTCACCTTTGTGACACCCTTTTAATACTGGAATAAACATTTTAATAGTGGAATAAATATGCCTGTTTATTCCACTATTAAAATAAGTCACCCAAGACTTGAGAACTATATGGCCTCTTCGTATTTTATGTCTTTGTTTCCATTTCTAGGAGAATGGTTTTCAATTGGATTAACTGTTTTAGGGCAAACTCCACTAGCCCTTGTGATGGAGTCAGGCTAGAGTAAATAGCTCTCCCATGTATTATCATAGCACCAAAAAAGATTTATCTATTTATAGTCATAATAACGGTATCTACTAGTTGCTTAGGCACTGTTTTTAGAAATTTGCATATAGTATTTCATTTACTCTCATGTAAATCTTACTTTACTGAAAGATACAACTACTGTGAAGTGTTCTGCAGTTACTACAAGGCATTTAACAAATTGATTTTTAATGGAAAAATGTTCTTAGCATCATAGAATGAGAGGGAAAAAATTCTATATCCATATATGTATATCTATAATGTTCGTATAGTGTGAAAGGATGTATGTATGTATGAGTATAAATGTCCTCAGCCCTTAGCTTTCATTCTATTTAGGCAGATTAGTCTAATATATAAGCAGCAATCAGAAAGATAATTATTTCTTTAACACTTTTGTCCCCACCACCATGTTAAGCATAATATAAAATATGTTTATGTATGTTTAAATCTTCACATACAATACGCAGAGCCAGAATTATAGTCTGGTCTGCTTGGCTCTCTAATTCTATCACATGACATTTCAGCCAAAGAAGACCATTAAGGAATATGGAGAGCAAGGAAGTGAAAGGGAATGATCAAATTGTCAGAAAATACTCAGTGGGAAAAAACCAAATGTGAGTTATATGGGCAGAAAGGCTTCTGAATTCTGGAATTGAGGCTTCAGGACACACCCCTATAGAAAGAACAGATAGCTGCTCACCTATTTGAAAAATGGATCTCGTTCCTCCCTCCCCAGCATATTTCATCATTTACCTATGGTTTTTCACCAGATGTTTGCATTTAGTAGCCAAGCAATTATCCTTCAGCTATTATAAAATGCATAAATGTGAATTTTAAGTCATACTTTTCTGGTATACCTTTACTGTAGAAAGTTAGAGTTCTAAGAAAGTCATTGTACAGTAAAAATCAAAATACTTCAGTGAATCTAAACCATAGCACTGAAGATACCATTCCCTAATGGGCAAACAGGACTTTATGAAACAAAAGGAAATGATTTGCTACTGTAGAAAGTTTCTTCCTCAGCTAGTAGAGATCAGTGTTGGCATAGTGGAAACAGGAATACACTTCTGGACTAGAACCAGACTACCTAAAATTCAGTCCTGTTTGTACATTTATTACAGTTATTTGGATGTCCTTCATTAAATCTCTTTACTTCACAGACACATTCAATGGGTCTCCTACCTGCCCAAGTTGGACTAGACCAGTGTTTTCTAAGGTATCACTTCCAAGTTGTCTGCTACAGTGTTTGCAAAATAATTGCATAGCATGCGCCCTTTTGTAGATTCACAATGCTAATGTTCACATAAGAGACTCTGATGGCCTTATAGGAAACAAGCCTATTCAACATCGTTTATTACACCATTTAAACAGCTATTTGACTGAAAAAATTCAGTGTGCTTTTAAATATGATGCATAGATTGCCCAACCATATTCCCAACTCCAATTGTTGACATTTCAAAATTGCACAAGGGCTTCATAAAGATCCTGCTATATTACATTGTCTATTTCTCCTTCCCAGTATTCTGGATGCAAATGATAGTGTTTTATATAACAGTAGGGAGAAGAAGAGGTCTGTTTCTGCTTTGCTTCCTGAGTAAACAAAGGCCAGCTAAAGATGCAGACATATACCCCCTGAAGGCTTCATATTCCAATCAGAACTGATTCTTTAGCATAGTCATTATAATATAACCTCCCATGTGACAGAGCCCTGGAGGGGTGACCTTTGAACTTGTACTCCTCAAATCAAATAACAAAGTGGATTCATTCAATGATCTTCTATTGAGGGACCTGCATCAGGAGCTATGCTAGTCACTGGGGATACTACATTGATTAAGATGGGCATCTGCCTTCAAGATCACAGTCCTTTGGGAGAAACAGATAATTAACTGCATAATTATAGCCCAATTAGGTAAATTGTTTGGATTAGGGTTTGTATAAAGTGCAAAGGTAACTTGAATGAAATTCCTTATAAGCTATGAGTAAATCATAGTTACAGATTCCTTTTTCTGATCCAAAAGTGCAAAAGAAAAGAAATTGTGCTTGCGTTTGTGGCCAGTTGCCTTTGTGTCTTGGCTAGCATAATGATCTTTTATCTTTTTATCAAATTTCTTTTTTTATTTTTTGTAGATATACATGATAGTAGAGTGTATTTTGAAATATTATACATACATGGAGCATGACTTATTTTAATTAGGACCCCATTCTTGCGGTTGTACATAAGGTGGAGTTACACGGGTCATGTATTCATATACGAACATAGGAAAGTTATATCTGATCCATTCTACTATCTTTCCTATTCCCATCCTCCCTCCCTTCCCTTCATTCTCCTTTGTCTAATCCAGTGAACTTCTATTCTTTCCCTCCCTACCCTTCCTTCTTGTAGGTTAGCATCCACATATCAGAGAGAACATTCAGTCTTTGGTTTTAGAGGGACTAGCTGATTTCACTTAGCATGATATTTTCCAGTTCCATCCATTTTAGCATAATGATCTTGATGATGATGAAGGGGAAGCACTATGAGACATTATGAGATGCAAGTCATTTTATTTAATCCTTTCTGAAAGTTAACCATTCTTCTCTAAACAAGTAGATAACCCACTAATAATTAATACAAACAATTTAAACCACTTATTTACTTTTATTATTTATTTTGGTGGTGCTGAGGATCAAACCCAGAGCCTTATGCATGCTAGGCAAGTCCTCTACCTCTGAGCTACATCTCTACCTCTTTTTAAATTTTATTCTGAAACAGAATCCTTTTAAATTGCCCAGGTAGGCCTCAAAATTTGGGATCCTTTGGACTCAGCCTTCTGAACTGGGATTACAGTCATGTGCCATGTGCCCAGCTACGTCACTTTTTAAAAAGATTTTCATCAAAGGTTAGGAGGTTGAATTCCTCAGTAAGACCCAGAAGCACAGGTACTAGGACTCTTTTTTGTCCCCAAATCTCACCTTCCAAAGGAGCAGAATTTTTTCTCTGGGATTTTGGTTTAGTAAATCAGGTTAAAGAAAAAAGAGAACTTAGATCCTAGAACATAATATGCAATTTACGGAGGACAACTTTGTGAAGCAGTGAAGGGTGGGAGGGTTTGAGCAGGGCCACCAGCTGGTCAGGAGAGAGATGAGACAGATCCAGGGCTCCTGAAACCCTGTTCCAGTGCACTCCTTTCTATTCCTATCTGGGTGTCCCAGGACACTCAGGAATGTTCATAAGTTTTATGTAATTAATTTTATATTTTTCTAAAATAAACAATTGGGTAAATGTTGAAAAAGAATCCCAAACTAATGCCAAACTAATGTCACAAAAGGACATTCATACATTTAAAATTTACCACACTCAACAATGATGTATCTGCTGATGACATTTGTCATCAAAAAAAAAAAAAAAAAAAAAACCCATGAACAATTAGTAGTACTATGGTACTGATTTTCAAGCAGTTTCTAAGAATATGTTGGCATAGGTCCATGATGAACAATCAGGGAATTCTGACCGATAGACCAATTTTCTATTTGATAAACTAAGTCAAAACAGTGAATCATATCTCTCAGTTTTCTCCCAGAGAGAAGTACTTCAAGAACACATATGCTATAAAGACAGGGAAGTGCTTGAGACTAATATTGGGCAATCAAAATAAGAGTAGTATTAATTTAAATAGAAACCTTACACTGTGATTAGCACTTGGTAAACACAATCTCACTTAATCCTTACAGTGACTCCATAGCCAGATGAATCTTCACTAAAGCTAGACAACTTCTCTAGATTTTAATTTCCTCATCTGTAAAACAAAAATATTTTAAAATATCTACTCCCATGTAGGAGGACTCTTGTGAGAACATAAGATAACAACTGTGAACTGCTTAGCAGAGAGCCCAATACATAGTAGTTGCTAAGTAAAAGTAATCCTTAATATGATTGTACTCCACAGTCTTGTCATCACATTTTACAGAAAGACATATATTTGAATTTTCTTCTACAACTCTTAGAATATAGATCACAAGTACCGCGAAGCATGAACTTTCAAAACCCTCAATTAGAGCCATTGTCAGTACTTAAGCTTAGTTTTCTATATTAAGGAGCCATGTCTGAAGCATCCCAAGTGCCTTTGGAGTTTATTAAAAGACTCTTTGCAGCCTCAATAAGGGTATGATCAAAGAATATTTAATTTGAGTATTTCAAAGTTAAACTCAATAGCACAGAATTAGAAAAAAAAATTATACTGCTAACTCCACATGTGGAGAGAGATCCTGAAGACCAGATGCAAATTAATAGGATGGTTCATGTTAATTTCTCTTTGACTTCTAATTAAAATAAAAAGGAAAATGAAAGAGTACCAAAATTTTTGAAGACAAGGGAAAACCCAATTAAACTTCACAAAATTGTTGTCTTGTATTCCAGTTATGTATTATTTCAAAATACTGAAAACACAGATTGCACTCATTTATATACCCTTTTGCATATAAACAATATAAAATAATTCTGTTGGCACAATAATAATAATAAACTAGCTAAATTCCATTATTCTCCCTGTTCTTTAAATATTCATGTCATTCTAAATAAAGTCTTAATAGCAATTGCCAATTACAACCTTGTATTTCAAGCTCAGACTTCTTTCAGGAATCTCAATGAAATGGATGTCTGTACTAGCAGTTTTACAGTATAACAATTCCCCGAGTACATAGGGGTAAATGGTAGTTCCTGGAGCATGTGAGGGTCTGTTATAACATTTATAAGTGCTGCAAGGGGCTGAGTCTCAGTACTCTATAGATACTCCCTTTAAGTTGTATTCAATTGATACAGAAGAAAAGGCAAGGATTTGGGGCCAATAGACCTTAGTTTGACTATTGACTCAACTATTTACCATCTGGGTGACCTTTAGGTCACTTCAATTCTTACAATCCCAGTTTTATTATCTGCAGAACAAGAACACTAAGTCCGAACTTGCAGGGTTGCTGTGAAGATATTTTTTAAATGTTGTTATGCTTCTACTTCTCTGCTTGACCCTTGGTGATAATTTAGTCAGTGATAGCTATTTATATTACCATCATCGTCTTTGTCGTCTATCTTCTCTTCATCATCTTCTAATCAAAAACTGAATGTGAAGATACTTTGTCAACCACTGGCAGCACAATGTGACATTCTTAATAATTAACATGTAGACTTGAACCTCTACAAAACTCTGACCATCAAACTACAATACAGATAATGGGGTTTACAACCTTTGAGGAAAACCCAAGCTACTCTTCACCTGCAGGACTAAGTTGAAGTGGCTGCCTGGGGCCTGATGATTCGTGGTGTGTGAGCACGCATCTACAGCACTAGGGAGAGGAAGCATGCAATAACTAGTACGCCATCACTAACCCCTCTGACTCACTCATAGACAAGTTTTGGACTTCACAGTGTTTTTGCTAGAACAGAGAAGGAGCACTTATGTATTGTGCAGGGCAAAAAAGAAAAAAATGATACAAGGAGAACTTGTTCTTAAGCAAAACTATAATCAAGACTGTTTTACTTGTAAGAGAATACTT
Organism: Xerus rutilus; assembly: GCA_028644305.1. Taxonomy (NCBI): domain Eukaryota; kingdom Metazoa; phylum Chordata; class Mammalia; order Rodentia; family Sciuridae; genus Xerus; species Xerus rutilus. The sequence continues at coordinate 63,184,314 of CM053399.1, read as the reverse complement.
TTTCTCCCCTTACTCTTGGCATTTCCTGCCATGATCAGGATATCTCTGATTATTTCATCCCAGGGGAGACGCAATACATTAACTGATTGGAAAATCAGAAGCAGAAATTAGACATAACCTATTCCTCTGTCTTGGAAGTGGCCAGAATCACCCCAGGTTTTAGATGTGTCATAATCTTTTGTTTTTTTGGGATTTGTTGTTGTTGTTGTTGTTTTCTAGAAACATACATTTTAGACTGGATAGAATTTTTACTACTATTCCCCAACTACCTCTACCCACAAACGACCTTTAATCAAGCTTTTTCTGACAACTCTTCACATTCTTGGACTTCTCCAAATGCAGATGTTCCTCAAGATTCAATTCCCAGCCTTTTCCTTTCTTCTACTTTCTTCTATTATATTTTGTCTGGGTGATTTCTTCTGATCTCATCACATATCTATAATGGTGAAGTTGTCTACATTTTAAAAGCCCCAAAATACCCAAACTAGCAGTAACTAAAACAAGAAGTTGATTGCTTTCTCTTATGTAAAAAGCATCATTGCTGGCTGTTCAGAGCTAGTGCGGCAGTTTCACTAATTTGTCAATTACCTCCAGGTTTCTTCCAACACGTTGATCTGTCATTCCTAGAGTAGGGTCCTTGTCCTCCATGTCAAATGTGATTGCTGGAATGAGAGCCATCCTATATGCTTTGCTAAAATCAGGGAAGTTTGAGAAGAATGCGACCTCTTCCTTTTAAGGAGACTCTCCAGAGGTCCCATATACCACAACTTTTATGTTCACATTTTATGCACTGAGTTAGTCTCTTATACCTAGATACAAGGAAATATGGAAAGTAGGGTCTCTTTCTAAAGACATATGGCAATGCACCTGATTAAAACTTGGTATTCTTTTAAATCAAGAGAGAAGAAAGCGAGGCCAAACATGGCTTCTTCAGCCATCAACCAATAACTTAAATCTGCCTCTAGCCCTGTCTTATTGGTAAGTATAAATTTTCATTTCCAACCACCTGTTTGATTTCTCCACTAACACCATATTCAAATCAAAGTTCACTAATTGAATCCCATGCATAAAATAGTGAATAGCTACTATTGACCTCTGTTTTGCCCAGACACAAAAGGACCAGTGTAGTTCTGAGAGTAAGGCTCCTGTGTTAGTCATAGTTTCATCACCATAACAAAATGTCTGACAAAAAGATCTTAAAGAAGCAGATTTATTTTGGGTCATGGTTTTAGAGGTTTCAGTCCGCGGTCAGCTAGCTCCATGGCTATGTGCTTGTGGTAAAGCAACGCATCATGGCAGAGAGGGCATGGTGGAGCAGTTACTCGGCTTATGGCAGCCAGGAAGCAGAAAAGAGAAGCAGAAATGGGCCAAGGACAAGATACACCCTTTCAGGGCATGCCCTAGTGACACTTCCTCCAACTAGGCCCCACTGCCTATGGTTTTCATCATCTTCCAATAATACTATCAAATTATTAATTCATCAATGGACTAGTCCATTGATGAGGTCAGGGCTCTCATGATTCAATTCCTTCCCAAAAGCCCCACCTCTGAACATTGCTGCATTGGGAACCAAGCCTTATACATGAATGAGCCTTTAGGGGACATTCCAGATCCAAATCATGGCAGCTCTCTTAATGTGCAGAGAGCCTAACCAGGGCTTTCTAGTTCCTCCACATACAGGCCTCACTCCCATCACACACCCAAGCAAAATCACCAAAACTCCAAGAGTTTAAATCCCTAAGCCCAAAGCATTCTTTTGTAGCTTGATGCCTGTGTTCGTCTTGCTTCCTTACCCTCTAGTGCTCTTTGTTTTCATTTCCCTTTGACCAAGTGTCACGCATTCCTCAAGGCTTGACGCAAATGCCTCTCTTCCACAAAATCTTGTCTGGTTCCTCACAATTGGAACTAGTGTTACTCCTTCCTCAATTTTATTTCACATGTTGTTCATCACTCTTTTATGCACCTTTATATTATGCTTTGTGCACATGACCCTTTGACACATTAGAATCTCCTAATGGAAAGGGCCAGATTTTACTCATCAGACACATACAAAAGCATTGCTCTTTTGCATGTGGTTCCTTCATGTATACTGAACAAAGAATGTTGAAATAAAAGAACTTCAATATATCACCTCTTAAAGGCTGCAGATGTGACCGGACTCTCTGAGAGGAAAGATGCCCTATAGGGGCAGAGATATAGTAGTGAGTGCAGACACAAGAGACAGATCTGGGTTTCACTCCTAATTCATTCACTTACATGCTGAGTGCCCATAGTTGAATGACTTGATGTCTGTGAGCTTCATTTTTATAATTTGTAAAATGAGAATAACAAACTTATAGTGATTTTGTTCTTCGGTGTCAACATGTATAAATTGCCTATTCTAGTGGCTAACCAATGGCAGGTACCCAATAGCTGTTAGTTTTCTTCCTCATTTCCTCCCCTTTTTAAACCCCATGATCTCAGATGATGGGTGAAACAGTCCATCTTTGTCTGAAAATAAAAATACATAACTTGTATTTTCACATCTAAAAAGATTGACAGAAGGTAACAATAATATTTTTTAAAAACTTCTGACAGTTTGTATCAAAACAGCATTACTGAAAGTTATTTAAAACCACTAAAAAATTAATTGAGTATATGACATTCTGAAAACAAAAGTTGAAAGGAAGAGAAAATAGCAAAAAAGCACATAATAAGTCCCAGCAGGAGACTTTGTACTAAGTAAGGGACTACAACTAGATACAATTTGGAGAAATCATGAACTATGTGACTTTACCAAGAAATTACAAAAACCCACATCTCTGTGGATTATTAAGTAAACTACTTCACTCAAATGCATATTTCTCTGCCTACTTTATAGATTCCATAACTTTTCCCACTTGGAGTCAGTAACTCCATCTTCACTGATTAAATGAAATTGAAAAGGCCTCTTGTGGATATTTTTTCCTGCCAGAATTGATCTCAATCTGTCCCAGGCAATGAGCCTCTTGCATGCCAAACAGTCTACCTTGATTAACTTCACAACAGGTTAGTTCCCTTAGCACACTCACCCATCTATAAAACAGAAAATCCTCTTCTCTACCACCACAAATTATAAGTTTATAGAGCATTCCTTTAAAACCCAATACTTACTTTCTTTTTGGAAAATTTGATGGGAGTAAAGCATTTATCTTGCCTCATTGTTTTACTACCAGTTACTGTTATGTTAGAAACCTAGTGATGAGACACCTACGAGTAACATAAGAATGTTAGCAGCTTTCATTTATCTATGATTTCTAACCTTGGGTTCAAGACAACATGCTGGTCAGTGGGTGGCTATGATGCACAGCCAAGGGGACTAATATTTCTTTGTATATTTTATCAAACATCCCTGGTAAAATCAGAAGCAATGGGAAATTACTAAAAACAGATGAAATTCCAACTCAGAGAGTTATCACCCAAAGCTTGTGTTACAGGATGTTTTCCTTTTGCTCTGTGGTTAACCCCTGGTACCACTGGAAGAGCAGCTTGAGATCTTGCAGAGCAGAAATCTGGTCATCCCAATAAAAGTAGATGGCAACATGAGATTGTCACATCCATCATTCAGAGTTGTTAGGCCTTGGTTTCCTCTACAGATTGGGTATGCTTCTACTGTTGCATTTAACAAATTCTAGATAGAATTGATTTGTCTGCAATAATGTCTCACCTACCATGCTCATCAGTTATGTGAAGGCAGAGGTAACACCTTGCTCATCTTTACCTTCAGCACTGAGCACACTGTTTTGGACACTTAAGAAAACCTTCTTGAAACCCAAATGACAATAGGGAGCATATGGAGAACAAGTAAAGGATGCAGGCCAGTTCCATGGTGGTCCCCAAACAATTTTTATAATCTAGAAGTTGGGGTCATGGAATGGAAAAGGGAGTTGTGGCTTGTTCTGGCTTTTGCCATTAGCCAAGAGTCAGTTCAGCAGTCTGAATAGTTCTCACCTCTGGTTCCACCCCAGTATCTTCCCTGACCTCAACCAGCTTGTCTTTCATTGGATATTGACTTTTCTAGGGATAACTAGTATAGTTGAGTTCCTCATATGTTTTCCTATCCATTTTGCTTACTTTTATTGGAGCTCATTGGTTAATATCAGGTTGGTTTTCCTATTTGCTTCTTTATCAAAGCTAAGCTTTTGTTCACAAGAAAAACTATACAAAATAGAAATCTGTCATTCCTTCCTCTTCTCAATAGAAATGTCTTACCACTTGTCAAATTGCTCTTGATTCATCCACATACTTTACTGCATGTGCTGTTGATTTCTTCCTGAGAGTTTTCTGTTGTTCCCTCTGAACAAGTCAAATTTCTAACAAGAAGATTTTTCTTCTTTCAAGTAACTGTCTTCTGCTTGTCCATATAAATGACCTCTAACCAGAAAGCCATCTTCTCCTGAAAACACATGCAATAAATAGCTTTTGAACTGAATTCTGTCGACTGTGGTTACTCCTTGTGAGGACTAATCACAATTCCATCCTGCAGAGTTCCTGTAATTAGATTTGGTACACCCTGGTGTTTCTCTAGTTAACTCAAGGAGAACTTGTTAAATTTCCCCCAAAATACTCCAAGGAGAATTTCCATCAAGCTTTCAATTTTAAAGCAAATGGACATCTATGAGATTGGAAATGGGTTTAGAGATGACATAACATCAAAAAAAGAAGAAAAGCTTTTGTGCATTTAAAGTGGGAATAAATGTACTAAATGGAAGGTTTTCATGCTCTTGTTTAAGGATAAATAGAGTTCTTCATAGAAGTCTTTGGGCTGCTGAGCAGTAGGAGTGGAAAAGAAGCCATAAATTCTGTTTTCTTTGTACTCAGAGATTTTGTTAATCCTAGAATTATTATTTTGAAGAAAAATGATAATAACATTTAGAAACTATTGCATATGGATTATGATGAAGAGAGAGACTGATAAGCAGATAGATATAGGCCAAAATAAGTATATAGAACTTCCGTTTCTCCTACTGCCACCACCCTGGTTAGACCACCATCATTTGGATTACCACCTTAGGCCACTTCCTTGGACCTCAGCATCCTGTCTTGCAGTGTACTGCTGCCCAATCTATTCTCTACTCTAAAGCCAGAAAGATCTGTTTCCAGCACAGATTTATTCCACTACCCTGCTTAAAATCCTCCAATAGCTTCCCATTGCCCTTAGAAAGAAAAAGTGTCCTTCAGAAGACCTGTAGACCCTTGTGTAAGCTGGATTCTCCTTCACTCTGGTCTCATCATGGGCTGTTTAGGACACTGGTCTTTCTTGGGGTTTACTGTTTGCCATTTCCACTTCAGAGCCTCTGCATGTGCTGCTCCTCTGCCCACATTGCTTGTCGTGGAGTTCATAGCTTGGGCAGCATCCACTCCCAGAAACCTTTGCAAGCTGGTCTTCCCAGAGTAGCTTTCGTTTCTCTCCACTATATACTCCCCTGAATTATTAGGTACTTGATTTTTATGATGTAGCATTCTGTTAATTATTTCTTCTGTATCTGTCTTCCTTCTAAATTACAAAATGACATCATTTTGTTATTCATCACTTTATCCAATACCTAACATAATACTTGGCACATAGTGGACGTTTATTGGATATGCCTGAAAGCACAGTTGCAGGGTTTCAGGCATCTAAAAATTACACAACCTTGGCTGCCTTCAGAACATAGGACCATCTGATCACTTTACTGAGCAGGAAGAGAGAAACATGGGGGCAGGCAAGGTCTGTTGCCAATAAGTCCAACCCACATGGGACTGCTCTGAGATCCCCTAGCTTTTACTACCAATAGAACCACTGGCCCTACATCTGACATGTAGTTATGGCACAGTCATCCATATCTGAACAATTTATTCTTGCAGTTTACCATGAATCTACTATGCCCCCTGTTGAATGCATTTTACATGTGTTGCCTCATTTAATCCCAACAATGTCTATCAGACAGGATTAGTCTTTTGCAGATTAGGAAATAGAATTTAAGGATTTTGCCTATAGCTACAGAGTAAGTGTCAGCACTAGAAGTACTCCCACGTCTAGCTGACATTTTCTGTTATCCTACGGCCTAGGATATAGTAGATGTCCCACAAATTAATGAATTAATGGGTGGATGACTTGCACTAGGTGCATGGAAAATGCCCTAGCTTGAAGCTTTACTACCCAAGTTAAAAGATTGTGCTATAAGAATAAAATGCTAACATTAGCCAGGCGTGGTGGCTCAAGCCTGTAATCTCAGCACTCAGGGAGGCTGAGACAGGAGAATCACAAGTTCAAAGCCAGCCTCAGCAATGGCGAGGTGCTAACCAACTCAGTAAGACCTTGTCTCTATATAGAACACAAAATAGGGCTGGGGATGTGGCTCAGTGGTCGAGTACACCTGAATTCAATCCCTAGTACCAAAAAAAAAAAAAATGCTAACATTTACATAAACTACAAATACCAAAATAATAAACATAGTATTATAGATATCTTTAGTTCTTTTCCCGCCCTCTAAATTTCTGAACTATTGGCAAAAATTAGGGACATTTTCTACAGACACTTCATTTAAAGTTGCTGAACAGAACTCACACTGAGCAAAAATCAGACTGCAGCACAGTATTTGGTCCATCAGCATTTTCTGAAAAGTCACCAAGGGAAAAAAATACTGCAAGGGTTTGCAAAAACAAACAAACATAAAAGAATGTATATAAGAAGAGTTAACTACAAGGTGACTCTAAGTGACCCATTACATATAACACAGCAGCAGCAGCAAATGCACACACACATATGTCATATTGATCTTAGGGATTTTTCCTCACAGCCTATGAGATGATGCCTATCATGTTCATTAAATGTAGTTTACAGTGGTCATAACATGTACCCTATGTGCCACCAAGAAAGCTAGGACACTGTCAATTAAATTATAAGATGGTATTGATGGTTAAGAAACATCCTGATTTTAGATATGAAAAAGTAAAATGTGCATTTTTAATTGGATGAAATATAGCATTTTTAATCCCATTTTACAGAAGAGAAAATCACAGAAGACCCAACAAGATGAAGTGATTTTCCTAAGGTCACATGGCTTGGACTCTGAATTTAGTTCAGCTTAATTTAGCATTATTTTGTGAGCACCTCCTTCTCTAGGCTCTATATGTGGGATACAGAGATGGGTGATACTACCTAATCCTACCTAGCACAGCAATCTAGAGAGAAAGACATACCTGCAGGCAAACCAACTAAATGTAATCAGCTAAGAGCAACAATAAGACCACAAACAGGATATTGTCATGGCACAGGAAGGGGAAAAAATAGTTCTCTCTGCATAGACTCAGGAAAGGTTTTCAGGAAAGACATGAGTTTCTAAGAATGGATTGAAATTCATAGGATTGGTGAGATATATATATGTGTGTATGTGTGTGTATCACCAATATTTTGTGTGTGTATATATAAATTATTAAATGCTTCTATTTTCTTAACAATGTTATGAAAAAGTCTCAGCCAAAAAATTCCATCTGCACTATACAAGTTGTAGTAGGATATGCTCAAGAGAAGGAAGGAAGGTGTTCAGTGGCCCAAGTCATATGCATGTTTACAAGGAAAAGCAGAATGGGAAGAGGCTGAGGGAAGGAGGCTGGGACTTCAGGAATGTAAGATCACTTTTATTACAGAGGAAGCTCCCACTGTGAGAAAACCTGAAGAAGGCCACTCTGTAGGGTAGGTGGACAGGAGCATGACCACCTCTCATCTAGTATATCTGGGCAAATTGTTCCTTTGTTCAACTCATTTACAAGCACCTAATGAGGGTTCCTACCCTGCCACCTTGTAGTGCCCCGCATCTCTCCTAACAGCACCTCTGGACCACATTTAGGGCCTTCTGCACTGGCTGTTCGCCCTTCTTAAAGCACTGTCTCCTCAGATGCCTGCATGACTAACTCCCTTCCCTCCTTCAATCCTTGACTCAGATGTCTCTTTCTCACTGAGTCCCGTCTTGACCACTCTATTCTAAATTGCAACCTTCAGTACTACCATATCCCTACTGCATCCCACAGTCCTGGTCCCCCTTACCCTGCTCTTTTTTTAACATTTTTCATAGCCATTAAAATTCATAACTATTACATTATTTAAAGTTTATTTATTTATTTTTTACCTTTTGCCCATCTCCTCTTACTAAAATGTAAGCTCCATGAAAGCAGGAATTTTATCTGTTTTCATTCAGATAATGAATGAATGTAAGCCCCTTCCAGTTTTCTGAAAAATCAGAAACCACGTAACAAACCCAGTATTGAAGGTAGCTGAAGTGGTCACCAATAGTCTGGTTTTGTGTTATGTGCATATTTTTTATATTAGATATTCAGTTAATTGAAAATGTATGGTATGTGAATATTTCATTACTTGCTCTGTTAAGCCACCACTAGTACAATGGTACTAAGGATTTGGGGCAGTCTTATCAAATGTTCTTGGATCTTTTTCTACAGTTTTCTTAATATACTTATGAGAAAAAGAAACTATATTCAGCACTTCCTCTAGTGCCAGTTAGCAAACACTTAACAGAAGTTCTACTGGAAATCAGAGGTATGCTTCCTTTGTTCATGTTCCATGAGCAACACTAGAACCAGGGGATGGCATTTGTGGGGAGGAGATTTAGATCTAGACTCAAGCAACAAATACTAAGCACCTGCTGGGTTCTAAGAGCTCTTACTTATATAATTCTCATAAGGAACCTATTGGGCAAGGATTCTTGCCCCTCATTTTACATTTTCAGAATCCCAGGTACCAAGGTGTGAAGTAATTTGCTGAAAATCAGACAGCTGCTCAAAATGAAAGAGCCAATATTTGAATCTGGAACTATTTGATGTCCCCATCTTGTGAGCTTTACATGAGTCATCCACATAAATTTAAATGTTTGAATAATAATTGTGTTTCAGCGATGATGAAATTTAGTGTCAGGAGTTTTCTTCTTTTCCACTGCAAGCTTACTAATTAGTGGCAATAAGACCCTGAAAGGTGAATTACCAAGGCTTGATCCACCTTTTTTACTCAGATCAGAAATAAAGGGCTGTGATCAGGGCTGTGCTAGCTTTTTTTAAGTCGATTTCCTAATACACAGAGCCAGAAAGTAGGAGCTTTTGAAACCGTTCATATTCCTCTTTCTCATATTTCATTTTCTGATCATTCAGCTGATGGCACTTGGGGGAAAGAACAATGATTTTAAGGAGATTAATCTTTACAGCCTCATCCAATCCTGGACCTGAAGTACCGTCTGCCATGGTTCAGTAAGCCCTGCCTTTGGGCAGGTTCAGGTTTGCTTCTGCTTCCTCCAGGTGGGGGTCTCTTTACTCAGAATTGAAATATAAGCCAATCTGACAGGCTGCCAGTATACCATGAGAGAGAAGGCACGCAGGAGTGGGCTCATCCCTGGAAACTATGAAGAAAAGTTGTCTGAAATGATCAACACACAGGCCTCCAGATACCAGAAATAGGCTCTCACCATGTCCCTAGTAAAACTGGGAGCACTAGAGTGTCAGAGGGTCTGAGGGAGAATGAAACAGGGGAAGAGAGAGAGAGAGAGAGAGAGAGAGAGCTGTCACTGCCCTTGGAAGCATTGCTGGTTGCCTGATTATGATCAAAATGCCACAGCTACAGGGAGGCCCAGGCTGTGATGACCTCTGGTGCCCAATTAGATGTATCCTTAGTCTTGAGAGAGACTTTCTGATTCCTTGGGTACAGTAGAAATTGACATTTCCCCAACCTTCTAGTAATGTAGAAAGAAATAGTCTGATGTGATGAGAAGAGTATCTTTAAAGAGCATAAATCTGCCTTCTAAGGTTATTGTTATGGTTTAGATGTGGTGTCCCCCAAAAGTTCACATGTGAGACAATGCAAGAAGGTTCAGATGAGAAATGATTGTTATAGCCTTAACCTAATCAGAGAATTAATCCCTGATGGGATTAACTGAGTGGTAATTGGAGGCAAGTGGTGTGTGTCTGGAGGAAGCGGTTCATTGGGGGCGTGGCTATGGGGTATATATTTTGTATCTGGAGGGTGGAGACTCTCTCTGCTTCCGGATCACCATGTTGTGAGCTGCTTCCCTCTGCCAGCCTCTCTTACCATCATGTTCAGCCTCACCTCAAGCCCTGAGGAATGGAGCTGGCCTTCTGAAAACGTAAGCCCTCAAATAAATTCTTCCTCCGCTATAATTGTGCTGGTCGAGTCCTGTAGTCACAGCAGTGAAAAAGATCACTAAAATAGTTGTTAATGATTAAATAGCACAACTCATATCATACCATAATCCATGGCACATAATACATTTTTCATTTTATAAAACAGGAATAACATTTGCATTTTTGAGGGGTATCTTTTGTGTCACGGATAATTAACATTAAGGCCTGGCACACTGTAGAGGCAACTACTTGGTCAGTAGTCACTCAATAAACAAGAATTGGTGTTTTCAACCACCAAGATTGGTTTGCTGGTTGTGTCAGCCATCCTTTTCATTGGGGACAATTAGTTACTGAAGTGAAAGGGAAATAAGTGGCTACATAGAATTCCATTAGCCTGGACGTGATGACTCACCCACAGGGTGTGTGCGTTACCATTTCTTGAGTAGATTCAAAAGTAATCAGTACAGAGCTGTGTGTTTCCTCTACTCTGAGATGAGTGTCTTCTTACTTGAAAGGAAGAAATTTTGTGGGCATCTCCTAAGAAAGGCATGGGAATCCATGCTAGACACCACTCAGGCCTTCCTCACCCATTGTTTCTAACTGTACATGCCATTGCAGAAAGGAAAAAATAACCTTTGGTATTCCAGAAATTTTCTTGTGATAAATGATAGGTTGAAAACAAAAAATAAGTTTTATTGATCATCTGCTCTGCCCTGGGAATAGAATATATACGGACTTTTTCTGTCCCTCTTGTTCATACAAACTAAAATATGCAAAAGTTAAAAATCAGTTCAGTCCACATGGTGACAAATACCTGTAATCCCCAACCTGGAAGCCTGAGGCAAGAGGATCTCAAATTCAAGACCAGCCTGGGCAACTTAGCCATGTCTCAAAATATAAACAAAGGGCTGGGGATGTAGCTCAGTGGTAAAACACCTCTGGGTTCAATCCCCAAACAAACAAACAAAATCATTACAAGTGTAATAGGAGAGGAGGTACTTAACTCTCAGTGAAGACATGGGGACAGGAAGAGAAGGAATTGTGGAGTTGATAAAGGAGATGACACAGAACTGAGTGAGTCTCACAACACAAATACAACCAATCCCTGAGATACATATTAGTACTAGTCCCATGGAAATTTACATTTCCTCAAAGTGTCTTGCAGGACAGAGGTGTAGAACATGACAACAATACACCTAACAATTTTGTTTGTTTGTTTGTTTGGCTTGTTAATTATATAGAAGCTGCAACCCAAAGAGGTTAACTTACTCACTCAAGGTCACATAGTAAGATTATGTTGATGCCCAAACTAGAACCCTGGTCTCTTAAGTCTATCCAAGATTCTTTCTGCTTCCAGGATACCCTCTCTGCTTTTGCAACACTCGTTCCTTACATGCATGAGTAGGTGAATTAATGTTTTTTAAGAAGGAGAAATAGATGGAAAGCTTTGATTTTTAAAATAAGAACAACTACTGAAGATTACATTTCTCTGCTCCCAGTCTAGCATCCTTTCCCACAGCCCTCTGCTGAGAAAATGCTTTGAGGAAGATTACTACTTATATATTTTTATGTCACACTTAAAAGACATATTCCCCTTCCAACATCTGTGGAAATTTCCCTTCATTCATCTCCACAATAGGCAAAAGGTGAGGTAAAGGAACTATTAGCTGTTTGTTATTGTGCTACATGTTTTTCCTATGTCACTTCATTTGACTCTCTATAAATATGTGAGATATAGAAATAACTAACCCCATTTTGTAAATAAGACCAAAGCTCAGAGCACTCCACTGACTTTCTCAAAGACATTCTGTGGGAACAAGGTGGACTGACTTAGATATGTCTCTTTCACTCTGATATCTCTGCTTGCTGCACTAACCACAGCTACTTACCTTAACAACATGAAACCGACCACCCAAGCCAGCCATAGTGGGATGGAACAGAGTGGACTTTATATTCTGCTGCATAGAAAGGTGAAAACCAAGTCTACTTTAATCAAGCAGAGACCTCAGCTTCAGTAGACATACGAAATTGAGTCAAAGCACTCTACTTCTTGGAACTTAAAGTTGTCATGGAAACAGTCCTGTCCAGCCCAAACAAGTTCACAGCACAGAAGGGAGTTACTGCTGATTCACTACTTTATTTCTAAATGCTTCTGCAAAGAGTCTGATGAGGCGGGCTGTGGGAGCTACATACATGCAGTAGCTTCAGATCCATTAGAAGAGGAGAAACTCATTCCCATTCAAGATGAAGTTGTAGGCTTCACATGAGGAGGCATCAAGGCAGAGTGCCTTGCAACTTTGGAGAAAGAAATGACTGCTTCTTCCATGCCTCAGCTTCCTTATTTGAAAACAGAGAACATAATATTGATCTCAAGAGGTTTTTGTGAAAATTAGATGAAATACAAATATAAGCAATTAAAGCCTTAAGTTCTTTGTGTGGAAAAAATAAGCATACCTATATTTCAGACTGTTTACAGAGATTCAATGAGATAAGATTGTGTAAAGCAAAGATACTTTGCCAATGGCTTGGCCAATACTAGGCACTCCATAGGTTATTATGGATGCTTGTTAATTATTATTATTCCAAAAAAACTTTGTTCAGGATCATCAAACTGATAACCTTTTCCTTTTACCTGTCCTCTATTAACTCATATTATTTCTCATCATCTGTATTAGTTCTACACTGCTGCTATAACAAATTTCCTTCCTTGAGTTTTAGATCCAGAAATGGCAGTCAAGTCCTTTTCATGTCACATCTCTATTCTTTTGCCTCTTCTTCTATTTTCAAGGACTCATGATCAGACAGGGCCCACCCAGATAATCCAGGATAATCTCCTCATCTGCATGTCCTTTATGCCGCATAGGTTCTAGAGATTATAGATTCTAAGGATTAAGACATGGACATCTTTGGAGAGTCTTTATTGTTCCTGTCACAATACCCCATCAGGCCCTCAATGATTCTTTTTTCCACATAAATGTAGAATATGATTCCACTAAACTTTTCACTACTTTACAAGGATCTTTTTTCTAGTGTCCAATAACATGTTCTCCCTCTAAACATTCTCCAAGTTCAGATTTCTGTTAGAAGTCTGTGAAGCTTGATAAGTGCATCCTTAAAATCTATATTTCTGTTAATCTTATGTTCAACATAGTCTAGGATTTCTCTATCATGTTCTTCAACATTCTTCCAGCCTCTTCCCAGTACCCAGTTCCAAAGCCACTTCCACATTTTTAAGTAGCTATTACACAACACCCTATGTCTATTGCTACCATAACAAATGACCACGAGCCTAGTGACTTAACGTCTCACCAAAATAAAATCAAGCTGTCAGCAGGCTGCACCTTTTCTGGAGGATCCTGGGAGAGCCTCAGATAGAAGCTCATTCAGGTTGTTGACATAATTCAGTTCTTTGTGGTTGTAGGATTAAGGTCCCTTTTTTCTTGTTGGTTATGACCTGAGAGGCATTCCTAGTTTATACAAAAGACCACTTTCCTTGGTTGGAGGCCCTGTTCCTCCACCTTCAACGCCAGTACTACTGGTAGGTCAAGTTTTTCTCAAGTCACATCCCTCTCATCCACTCTTCTGCTTTCTTCTCCAACTTAGGACTCATATGATTAGCTTGTATCCACCCAGATAATCAAGCATAATTGCCCCATTTTAAGACCTTTAACCTTAATCACATTGGCAAATCCTCTTTGTTATTTAATATATTCACAGGTTCTGGAGATTAAGGTATAGACATCTAGGGAGGCCAGATTGGGGACATTATTCTTTCTATCCTATCATTTAAAATCAGTTTTGCTGGTCAGAGTAATTCCATCCCTGAAGTTCCCTCCACCTTTGTCATTCTCTGCTATCCTAGCTTTAGCCAACATAGAAAATACCAGTACTATTATGGTCTATGATTATTACCTGTTGCTAAAGTCTAAGCTCAAGAAGAAAGTATGTTTGGGGTTACAGAAGGTTGCTTGCAAAACAACAATAACAAAAATGGATTCATGTAGCTCAAACTTTACATTTTGTGCTGACAGGCAGGTTTTTCAGGTTAAGTCTTGCCCCAGCCCATATACACTTGGTAGCTGATGTAGCACAACATATTGCTGAAATTATCCATGTCAGTGTTTCCTCCTCTGTAGCAGAAGGCTAATATAGACATCACAGGGAAGTTGTGAGAACTGAATGTGCATTCATGGAAATACTCATCCCTCCCTCTTGCTGTCAACTCCATAGTATCACCAAATCCTGAAAGCCTTGCGAATGAGATCTAGGTACAATGTTCCTTATCAAGAATTCTGAAGAGATTTCTAAGGTCAGGAGCATGAGCTTTTGAGTCAGACACATCTTTCTATATTTGAATCCTGATCCCATCACCTAAGTAGCCTTTTTCATTTTTGCTCTTTTAGTCTCAGTTCCTTCAAGGCCGCAAAATGCTTACATAGCACGATTGTTGTATGAAATAATAACAAAATAGAATTCATTCTGTGTTGGGCGCTTTGCATGTATGATCCCATTGTTGTATCTCCACAGCAATCTCATAAGTTAATGTTAACAGTATCTGCATTTCCTAGTTGAGGGAATGGCCACCTATAGATCATCACAGCTAGGAATGACAGACTGAGACTTAACCCAGGTCTCTTCTGTCTCATAAGCCTCGCTTACAACCCATATGCTATCTTGCCTACCCAGTGATATGAAGGAAACAATATAAAATACTCGACACATTGTGGAACCCTAGTAAAGTGCTATTCAATAGGCCATCCAGGTATCTGCAGCCATGTAACAGAGCCACAGGACAAGCATCTGCTTCAATCTTCCTAGACTTCCCCAGCTGGCAACAGGCCACCACACACTAAAATTCAGGAGGGGCAGGAGAGCTGGGAAAATTGTTGCACTGTTTGTGTCAAATTCCACTTGTCTAATGGACTTGTTGAAAGCACCCTGGGTGGAAAGTGTGAGTCTTAATGGCATTTTATAAAAGTTACTGTGATGAATTAGCACATAAAGCAAATTAAAAACAGCTTATCGCTTTTCAAATTAGGTGATGGGGCACTGCAGCAATTTTCCCAGACGTGAGGCTCCATTAATATCCAGAGGAGCCAGAAGCTGCTGAAATGTGTCAGCTGCCTGGTTTTAGAAAGCTGACAAGTCTGAATCTGTGTAATACTAGAGGGGTAGGTTGTCCAAGATAAACAGAGCCCATGCAAAGAGCATGCTGCTGAGCTCTCCAAAAGGACATCCATTGCTAGAGGCAGGAGTAGGGGCTCCCCTTCAGGACTCTTGGGAGCAATGGAGCACATTCAATGAATGAATGATCTGGTAGAAACCTCCAGAAGCACCCTTCCCCCCTTCTGCCTGACAAATGAGGGTGCTGAGGCTTGAGAAAGAAGGACTTTGAACAGTCATCTGAAACATTTCCACAGACTGTACTGAGGATCTGTATGGGTCCCACGTTGTGCTGGGTCCTAAAGATAGAGAGGTGCTTCAAATGTCTTTACATACAGTCCAGAAAATAGCTGAGGTGACACAGTTCTGATGCAGATCTCATAATTCCAAGCCCAGTGTTCTCCTGAATAGCAATTACAATAGTAATAATAGGTAACAGGTATTAAGTACTCACTGGTGCCAAGCTAGTGCTGCAGTACTTTGCATATATTATCTCATTTAATCCTTACCACAACTCTTTGAGGCAGCTGTTATTATACCAGTTTTACAGTAAAGAAAACTTGAGGCCCAGAGAGGTTACATAATTTGCTCAAGATCACACATTTTAAAACCCGGGCAGTCTGGCCCTAGAGCCTAGTTTTTTGGCTACTACATGCCAGCTTTCCTCATGGCTTCTCCATTTCCACTCCCCACACTTTACATCCAGGAGCTTGGAACCAAGTGAGCAGTCCAAGTACTTTTAGGATAAGAAAGTATGGGACAAGAATTAAGGAGTAAGGGACCTTGACAAATTTAAAGAAGAGGTAGGCAGCTCTAAAGGAAAGATTTAAGATCCTTGCTACTGCTAGGTCATGAGCATGGCCAGAGGGCAACAGTCTAGGAAATTGAGCAATATAATAAAATGACCACGAAAGTAGTTTTTAGACTCAAACTTCATTTTATATTCAGTCTCTACAACATGTATACATGTGACTTGGGGCAGGTCACTTAACCTCTTGAGTCTCTTTTCTTCAACTATAAAACAGAGATACTGATTCTTTCTCTTAAAGTTGTTACGATTTTTTTTTTATTTTTTAATTTTATTTAGGCTTACATGTTAACAGTGTAAATGATTCATTGTACATAGATAGAGAATAACATATCAATTCTCTAGTTGTAAGTTGTATAGAATCACAACATATATGCAGTCATACATAAAGTTAGGGCTATGATGTCCATCATATTCCACCACCCTTGCTGTCCCCATGCCCCCTCCCCCCTTAAAGTTGTTATGATTTTAAAAATGACACTAACAATGAAGTGCCAGGATGCCTAATAAGTAGTGGTAGCCATTATAGCTGTCATCCTTACCACCCAATCACCATCACTTCCCCCAGGTTGGATGGGGAACAAGGTAAAGAGCATTGGACTTTAACATAGGTCTGGGGGCCCAAATTCCAGACCTGGGTTGCTGGGTTGCTGCCACTAAGCAAAGCCCTATATCCTGGGGCCAGTCAATGGGCCTCCCTCATCTGTAAAAAGGGGATGGTACTCCCTCTCATACCTTCTTCACAGGAATGGGTCAAGTTGCAAGGGAGTATATGTGAAAATGCTTGCAATCTAAAGAGTGTGTGTTGGGTTCCACAGAACAACACACAGGGTTGGCAGTTCTCTACAAGCTTCCACAGGATTCAACACAAACTCGTTACTATGATTTATTACAGCAAAAGGATGTAAAGTAAAATCAGCAAAGGAAGAGATCCTGGGACAAAGTGTACAGGAAATGAGGTATGAGCCTCCAAGAGTCCCCTCTCAGTGGAGGCACAGAGGACATGCCTGCTACTTCTAACAAAAAGCTGAGAGAGCAGGTGTGAAATGTTGTCTGCCAGGGAAGCTCATTAGAAACCAGGATCCAGGGTTTTTACTGGAGGTTGGTCACATAGGCACCGTCTCAGGTGATAGTAGTCTCAGGCCTGCTATGTTAACATTTTTTGCACAGAGTGGAATCTATGGAAAGGATTTTGATTAGTATCCACTCAAAAGGGGACAGTAGTTCATATTGGTTGCCACTGTGGCAGGCACTGAGATACATGCTTTACATAGATTACCTGGTGTACCCACACATCAACTCTGTATTAGAGGTGCTGTTATCATCACCACTGTGTTATATATGAAGAAACTGAAGCCCCAGAAAGATTAAATAGCTTGACTAGTAAGACCAGTAGAACCAGGACATGGCCCCACCTGTATGGCCCTAACTGCTATGCTATCCTCTGCTACAGTGCACTTACCAGGGATGAGTGCTGCATGTGTGTTATTTCATTAACACTTACCTAGAAGCTCTATTTGAATGTAGTTGTTGGAGTGCTTTTGTGTCAAAAAACCTGTGACAAAGCAATGTTAATTAATTTGTCATATCACATAGCCAGAGAAGTGAAAGCATGAGGAGCAGGTATCTATCATCCCTCAAACCCCTTTTCTTGGCTAAGTCTTTGTCTTAGCCTTTGGTAGGGAAAATGCAAATAATCAAAATGGAAATAATTTTTTTTCCAGAAGCTCAGACCTGGAAACTCTTTGAATTTTATCACTTAGGAATGGAAGAAGGACTATATTGTAATTCAGCTTCTGTAGTATTTAAGAAATAAACACTGTCTTTGGATCTTTTTGGTTACTATGACTGCACATGTGACATTTCTTTAACAGGGGAGAAAAAGAAGAAAGAAAAGAATTGCTCTTGGTTCTTGATGATTTTAGAAAAATATATTCTCCAAATCTAGCTTGTTTTACATGAATAGCTGTTATATGCCAAGAAAATTCTTAGAATGGAATCAAAGGAATAAATAGGGAGGTGGTGAAATCTGCTTCTCCTAGGAAATCATGTGTTGTACATGTGTCGTAGTCGTTTTTGCCAGTGCGGGATACAACAGGACAAAGGCAAGATAGGACTTGCAGTAAATTGTCACCTCCTTAAGACAACAGCTTAAGAAAGATTCTGTTCAGCATTGTATTTCTGCTTCCAATCCTGCACCCACCAGTCATAAAAATGTCAGTGCATTGACCTTAGCAAAGGCTCAGTAAAAGCTCTTTAGTGAGGGAGACATTATATAGACAGCAGGTATCATAATTCAGAGTGATAAATGCAGTGATGAGCTAGGCTTGGCATCTTTATAGAAGCAAAATGATTTTTGAGGTTGCTCATATGAAACTGGTCTACTACATACACATACATAAACAGATCTATGTATATATTATATATACTCATTTACTGCATTTTAAACATTCATTCAGGTTATTATGTTAACCCCATCAACCATCCAATATCAACAAAAGTCCAATATTCTATTGTCTGGAAGAATTATAACCTACATGTGAGCACTTTAAGTTGTTACCATTTTCCCCTATTATAATGGAAAGAGGTCTACAGGATGATCTGAGAAAATTTGTTGTAACACAAAATGATCTATTCATTTTATTTCTCTTTTAAGTAATTTTTAAAATGTGATTGTAATGGGAGAAAAAAAAAGTCTCTCAATTAGATAGTAAACTGGCTTTCTCATCTCCCATTATCACCTTGTAACATCTGACAGTCTCTAACAAAAGCAGCAGACTCCAGTTTCAGGGACCTCTAAGCTACACTTTGCAATCCCTAAGGAGAAGCAAGAACTAACCTCCATTTGTAGCCAAATCAATGGGATGTGGTCTGTCATCCTGTGGGTTGATATCAAAAGATTATGGGTTCTCAGGGCAAGAGTGAAAATTCAAGAGCATGAATTTTAAATACATACCATCAGAGATTCCTAACCATGCCCTCTTCTGTTATTTCTCTCAGAGCCATGTTTGACTATGACAAGAGCAAGGACAGTGGGCTGCCAAGTCAAGGACTTAGCTTTAAATATGGAGATATTCTCCATGTTATCAACGCCTCTGACGATGAGTGGTGGCAAGCCAGGAGAGTCACGCTGGAGGGAGACAGTGAGGAGATGGGTGTCATCCCCAGCAAACGGAGGTAAGAATGCTTTTCATAAATCAGAATATTAGCTCTTCAGCTATCCAGGGCATGGAAATGAAGGAAGAGGAAGATGGAGGAAACTGTTCACAAAATAACTATTTAAGTAGGATAGACAATCTGTAGGAAAATTGTCAGTGGTGACAGGTGACATGAATAAAAAAAATTATTGTTCTCCTCATATAAGGATTTTACCATAATTGGTAACTGTGACAAGGCATAAAGGAAAAAAGATCTGCTTACACTGTGTTCCCAAAACTTCCCAGCATCTATCTGCAGGTGCAAGGTTATGCTCACCAGCCTGTATGCTGACTTATCAACTCAGTGGGTTTATTCCAGATGTTCACCATTTACCAGTGAATTTTACAAACAGGCCAAGTAAAAGACAAATAAAGTAGATAATTTACTAAACTAAGGCCCTGGCTATGTAATATCTCTAAATATAGATGGAAAAAAACCTGAAAACCTCCAAATGCAAATGTTTAGGATATGAGCTGCCAAATACTTGGTGAAGTCTAATGACTGGGTTTACAGTTGTTTCTTTTTCTTTTTCTCATTGTTTTAGTTAGTTGTGTTCCCCACTGCACAATTCCCAACAGTCACTTAGATATTTACTTCTGTATAAGTGTTTCTTGAGTCAAGAGTATCATGCCCTTTCCCTTCTGAACATTTCTTCAGCTCTGCTTTTGGAAGACAGAAATACACCTCAGAGCAGCCAGCGCCTTCGTCCGTCCTAGCAGCTTCTAATCATCACCACTAGAGGAAATGTCCTCCCCACAGGTGTCCTTTTGGCAGCAAGATGCTGTCCAAGAAACAGAAATTGACTCCTAGAAAATAGATGTGGTACAAAATCAGGAATGGTGGTTGCTCAAAGCAGTCATCAGTTTTATTCAGTCTGCAGGTGTTTTGAAGAGCCAAAATACCTTTAACTCCTCAGTGAAACTGAATATTCAGTGCTGCTACACCAAGGCGGTATGATGATTGAGCTAGTACAAACCACAGTGAAGAATTGTAAAGTATCCCTCCAGAGTAACTCTGTGGGACACTCATGGACCCAGGGAAGACAGTTCTCCATCTTTCTCTGCCTGCAGCCACATAGTCCCCAGGGAGGAATGCAAAGGAAGGTGGGGTCACAGTGAAGTGATGGAAACTCCAGGAAGCTTTCCCATCCTCCATGCCTTTGCCTGTGGATCTCCCATCAGCAGACAATTCTCTAGGCTCCTGTTATTGCTTTGCAAGGGCATTCTGACTTTGTAGTATGGCTGGTAGTGTTTACTGAAAGGCTACATATTCAAATCAGTGACTCTTAGCAGTAGTTTTTATGTTAAAAAAAAAGTTAAGACAACGTGCTTTGGGGGGTTGCTTTGACTTAATCAGAGCTGTCTGAAGAGTTCTTCTCTAGAAAAAGCAGTGATCTTATTGAATATAACCCCAAGCATAGAAATGGGGTGGAGGAAAGAAAGTTAATAAGGAATAGATTTCAGCTCATTTTATAGAAATCCTTCTACTACTTGGAATTGCCTGGAGGTAGCAGGGACCACCTGGGAAGATATAAAAAGGATTCAAACTCTGGATGGAAGAGTTGAACTATGTGATTGTCAGGCCTGTTTCAATCCTGAGGTTCTGTGAGTCTAACTCATTATGTCAGAAGTCACCCATTTGTTCATTTACTCATTTTCCCCCTGAGGACCATTTCAGTGCCATTCCTCTTGAAATAATTTTCCATATGCTGGTGATTATTTTTTTCCCATTTCTCATGTTCTTTTTAGTTATACATGACAGTAGAATGTATTTTGACATATTATACATGCATGGAGTTTAACTTCCCATTCCTATTCTTGAATTGGCTATTTCTCTCATACTTTGGATAAAACCATCTTAACAACCACACCACAGCTGAGCTGGAGAAGTTTGTCCAGCATCTGCAATATTAATATTTATTTGCATTCTATTTCATGAAAGGTACACTAGTCCCACCTCACAAATATGTTTGTTTTATTTTATATAAGTTTGTGTTTTTATAAAATAAAATATACTTATTTAAGTATATTTATGTTTATTTTATGTAAAATTTATAACTGTAAATGAATTTCTATCAGATTTTCTCCTTAGCATTTTAATTTTTTCAAAAAGTCATTGTAATTGTTTTATGTATTTATAAAAGTGTTATGTCTCGGGCTGGGGTTGTGGCTCAGTGGTAGAGCACTTGCCTAGCACGTGTGAGGCACTGGGTTCAATTCTCAGCACTACATATAAATAAATAAAGTCCATTGACAACTAAAAGAATTTTTTAAAAAAGTGTTGTCTCACCATAGAAAAGTAGGAAATTTTAGAAAACTATGAGAAAGTATAAATCCTACCTCAGAGTCCTCATGTACTAATATTACAGCAATTTTGAATTAAATAAATTTATTAGATTATTTTTTAAATCCTAATTCCTTTTATCCTAGTTCCTGAGTATATTTCAATTAGCAGACCTGGTCTGGAAATATTTCATAATGGACAGCATCAGTATGTGACTTCACTTCTTACAAAAATGTTTCTCTGTTGATGATTCCATTTAATCATCCCAATAAAACTATAAGGCCAAGAATATCAACACTGTCATCTCCTCCATTCTTTTTTTTTAAGATGATGAATAAATTTATTTGGTAAAATACTCCCATAGTATCCTACCACTATTTGAAGTCTTTTATAGTTAGTAACTTATTTAAACCTCATTACAACCCTAAGAGTAAGATGCTGTTATTATCCCCATTTTACAAATGAGAAAGAAAGGCTTTGAGGCAAATGCAAGAGGTTAATTTGCCTGAAATTGCCCATCTACTAAGTGGCAAAACTGGGGTTTGAATTTGGGCTAGAATTGCTCTTAACTCATATGCAATCTTACCTCCCAAAGGTGAAAAGTAAGAGTTTACAAAATTGAAATTCAGCAAGCATTGCTTGGGCAGTGTCTATATGCCAACTGCTGTTATAGGGGCAATGCCTGGAGTCCCCCACTCATGAGACCAGCATGTAACTGTGCCACAGCTACTCTGTAACTAGGATGATGAGGGCTCTCTTGTAAAGGTACCAAGGGAAGTGAAAGGGCAGTAGATGGAGGGATAAATTCTATCTGATGATAGCACAGATATATCATAATCTGAGTTTTTGTTGTTGTTGGTGGTGGTGGTGGTGGTTTTATAACAGAATACCACAGACTAGATCATTCTAAAAAGTACAAAGGTTTATTTAATTTACAATCCTGGAGACTGGAAAGTCTAAGGTTGAGGGGCCACATCTGGTGAATGACTTCTTGCTTGTGGATACTGCAGAATCCTAAGGCTTTGCAGGGCATCATGTGGTAAAAGTTTAGGGTACAGACAGGAGAGAACTGAATTGCCTTTTATAACAGACCCACTCTCATGATAGCCCATTAATCCATTAGTACATAATTGGATTAATCCATTCATGAGGGCAGGCTACTCATAACCCAGTCAGCCTTAAAGGTCACACCTGTCTCACCTGTCTCTCCCTCCCAGGGAGAGAAAGAAGCTCATGCCTTTGTGTCACTACAGGGAGGGGCTAATGATGATTAAACTTCAACCTGAATATTGGTGGGAACATTCAAAATGTAGCACTATATATTGTGCCAGATTCTTTCAAATGCACAGTTTCAATTTAATCTTAAGGAAAGCCTTTTAAGGAAACAAGTTCAGAGAAATCAAGCAACTTGCCCTAAGATACACAGCCAACCCCTAGGTGGACACAGGCTCTCTGGTAGCAAAGCTAGATGACTTTCTACTATACCAGGAGCACTATTTTAGGAACACTTCCAATTACGGAAATGTGGTTTCAGAGAATTCAAGTTGCCTGCCAAAACCACACTGGCAGCAGAATGCTAAGCCAGGATTCAAACATACACCTTTCTTTTACCTCTGTGAGCACCTGCCAAGGTGTGGGCTCTTCTTAGTCCTTACAGCTCTCCAGTCTGGTGGCCCACATGAGGATACCCTCACAGGGAGAGAAAGAAGCTCATGCCTTTGTGTGACTACAGGGAGGGGCTAACCATAGCAGTGAGCCCCTGAGGCAGGACATCTGTGTTACCTCCCTTTTATAAGATAAGGAAATTGTGAGTGTAGATGGCAAGTGATATCATGAACAGAATTATCATAATCAGTTTAGCAGCAGCCTATTATTCTTTGTATCAGAATCTATTATAAACAATTTGCTTATATTGTCTCATTGAACATTTACCATAATTTTTGAAGTCTTTGTTACTATTTTGCCAATATGAAGATTATTTTACCAACATGAAAACTAAGTTCCTAAAAGGCTGAATGGCTGCCCTAAGTCACAGACCCAATAAGTGACAGAGACAAAATTCAAACTCAGCATGGATAATTTCAAAACCTGGGCTTTGGGAATAGAATCTCTCTTTTCTGAGTTTACATAGCTTATGAGTAGCCAAACCATGATCTATCTTGCAGTCTCTTGAATTCAAGTGTCTGTTCATTGTTCTCCAGTGACTGGTCACCTGAGCTCTTAGATGACAGCTTGTATCTAGCATTACATAAGAGTTCACTGACCTGGCCTTCACAGCAAACCTGTGGCTACTGACATGGATGGTATTTTAATTCTCCCTCTAACAGAGCCTGTGGAACACAGGCAAAGGAACTCCCAGTGACAAATTATGTTCCCCTTACACAGTGCTCTGAACCTGACCCAATTATGTGATTGGCTGGAACCTGAAAATACCAGATGGGAGATGGGGGAAAGGGAGAGGGAGACAGTTGGGCTCATTAAAGCATGACCATTTGGTGCTATCTGGAGATGCTAGGTGTCAAAATTGATTGCTCAAATTTTGCCATCCAGTTTGTTTTTAGAATTTTGGTCAGTGACAAGACTAGGGCGGGGAGGATTATTTCTGCTTAAACAATCTAATTAATTGCTGGAGTCTAAGTGCAAGAGGAAAAGTACAGCAGTTGATCTCATCACAATCTGTGTATACAGGTGGTCCCACTGTTTCTTTAAACCTTTAGACCTTAATATCAATTTTTTCCAAAGGTATCTTACTCATTGTAATAATTAGAGAAGGTGACGCTCAATTTTTACCAAGATTCTAACCAAGAGAAAAGGTCATGAAATGGTGAATAACTTTATAGAAAATAGTAGTTGTTCAACAAGTCCCTTAACCTCTCTGAGCCATAGGTTTCACATCTAGGTAAAGAACTAATAGTCTCCTTAAGAATTTATTTACTCATTCATTCAACCAAGATTCACTAAGCTCCCACTACATGCCCAGCTCCATGTTAAGTCCTCCATGTTAAGTACAGATTACAGATAAAACAGGTAAAGTGCTTAGCACAGCTTCTAATACTTCATGTTTGCTTAAATGAGCTATTTTCCTTTTTTTAAGATTTTGAGCTTTTGGTGCCAGAGAAAATTATACCATATTATTTAAGGTTTTATTTCTGATCCTTAATTCTCATTTCAGCAGTAAACTATCCATATACATCCTAGGAAGAGCTAGGAGAGAGAGTAAGGTGGAGAAATACACTGCCACCAAGGAGAGCACTTTGCAAAGAGCCCTCAAAGGCAATTACCATAGGCTTATGTAGTGGGAAATCACAATCCTGGTTACTGGAATGGTAAGGAGGGAGACCAGTTCAATATGTGTGATGTAATGTTGCAAAGGAGCATTTGGCTAAGTTGACTTCAGTGTTCAAAGCAAACTTATTTTGAATTTTAAGGCCAGCTTCGTATGGTGTGGTGCTGCTCAATGATTATATACTTTAATTTTGTTGTGGTTTATATAATTCAGAACATCTGGGTGATGGGGATACAAAGGAAGGGGATGTTTATCGTTTCTCAAAAATTCAGTCTAGACTCCTAAGGATATGTATGAGCCTTACTATGAATGACTCACCCCAAAACCTCATGTTTGTTTAGAATTTCCACTAAGTCAGGCATGGAAGGTCCCTGAGTGCTGTTTTTCCCAAACTAAGTGGCTGTGGACAGACACCCACGTTCACTGTCAGAGGATACATGTACGACCTGTTTCTACCACTTTCTAGTCTGGCAAACTTCAAGTATGAGCTCCCCCCGACCATAAAATGGAGTTGATAATACCTACTTCACTGGGTCACTATGGGGGCCAAATTAGATGATATAAAAGTGAAGGAGCTTCACTAGTATTTGTTAAAACGTTAGCTACCATTTCCATTATCATCATTCCTGAACTTTCCACCCAAATAAAAAGCAAAAGTATTCCAACTTCCCTCATGAGTGAACCAAAATTTTTACCTGAAAAAGATTTCAAAATTTTGTTTTCTTTTCCTATTATATGTTTGAAGATTAATAATAAACCATGGTGAATGTCAGGTTAATATATGTATGTGCATTTGTGGGTGTCTTTGTGTGTGACAACATTCTTTGCCAACTTTTTTTTTTTAAAGATTTTTTTTTAATATTTTGTTTAGTTGTAGATGAACACAATATCTTTATTTTATGTGGTGCTGAGGATCGAACCCAGTGCCTCACGTATGCGAGGCAAGCGCTCAACCGCTAAGCCATAGCCCCAGCTCCCTTTGCCAACCTTTTAAGGTTTGATTGACAAACCACTAATATTGGCCTAGTAAGGACATCAAGAAAATGGAAAAGGATAAACTTAGAAACCAGGGAGGGAAATAGGTGATGGGGATACAAAGGAAGGGGATGTTTATCTCTGTCTAAATAGTTCTTAGGTTTGAATTCAGCCTTATATTATGTATGTTTGGGGACTATGTGACTTCTGTGAGTTTATGCAGAACTTATTTGCATATTCTGATCAAACAACCATGTATTCTCCATGTGCCGCAGTCATGTGGGCAGCATCAAATGAATTAGTAATTTCCATCATTTGTCTAGTTAATGCTAATTAGCCAGAATAAAGTTAGGAGTCTCACAACACTTTTAGAAGAATACAAAAGAGATGAATATGAATTATCACTGGCACTTGGATTAAAGAGAGAAAAACTGATGAAGTTCAGAGCAGGCTTTTTTCCAGTGAGCACTTGGCAATTTAGCTTATCTGAAATTTTTCTTACTTTCCTCCTAACTGTTGTATGTTGGGTTCAAGTAGAAACTTTCAGTGGAACATATTGCTTTAATATCTAAGGTTATATTTGAAAAATGTTGTTCATCTGTTTCCACTCAAATATTCTACACTCAAACTGAAATAAATATATTCTGAAACTTTATTCTGTAACTATAGAAACCCTGATCTTTACTGCATTTCAGCTGGAAACACAAAAGAACTCTCAGTTAGAAAGGAGTATGCTGTTAATTACTGCTCTATGAATAGCTTAGCTTCATAAACCATTAAGTTTCTATAGATTCAGGGTCTTTTTTTCCCACTGCCCTTCTTTTCTGTCCTCAAACAGAAAAAAATAAAATTAAACCTAGCTGAATTTAAACAACAAAAAAAAATCATGTTACAACAATGCATTGGATGTTACTTTTGCTAAACAGATATTTATTAAGGACTTGCTATAACATGCTAGTTAATGAGATATATGTACAGTCTTCCCTTTAAGGAACATACAACCTTATATATACAAAACTAAACAGAAAAGTCAAGAAATAATATTGACATAGATATTGAATTAAGTGCCGTTGTGGCTTGGAGGAAGGAAGGTTCATGTCTAACTAGAGAAACTCAGAAAAATTAGGAAATATACTTCTCTTCCCCTCTTTCATCCTTGACCTTCAAATATGCACAAGTCCTATGAATATTTTTTCTTTGCATTTCTCCAGCCCTTCCCTCTCTCTACTTCATTATCATTTCTTTCCTAACTATGGAAAACATCATCTAAATCGCCCCCTAGCCTCCTATTTCTTTACTTCTCCAGTCTGTCTTCCACGTGCCCCAGGTTCATTTAAAATACTAATTTAATTGTACCATTTCCTTGCTTTATGACTGCTAATAACTTTTATTATTATTATTATTATTATTATTATTATTATTATTATTATTATTCCCAAAAGGAAAAATCTAAGTCCTTGAAGTGGATTCATATCCTTTCCAAAAAGCCCACCGCCTGGGCTTCTTCTCCACATCCTGTGTGTACCCATACACATACCACAGTCTGCTGCAATTTTCTAGGGCATTGCTGTCCCTCCTGTCTGGAAATTTCCCCTGATAAGCTTTCTCATTCTTCAAGTCCCCAATGAATTAACCCCTCCTCCAAGAAGCCCATCTCAAAGCTTTCCACCCCTTCTCACCCTCCCAGGGATATGAATGCACCCACTGGATATCAATAGTCCTACTAAAGAAGAGTGTCCTTCCTTGTTTACATCTTTGTGCTTGCCAAGGGATCATAGCAGTCATGCTTTTAAAATTTTTTTTTTTTTGTTCTCCAACTCCTCTTTTGTACATGTTAGGCACTCAAAAAATGTTTACTGAATGAATGAAGTGGCAGGTAAAATGACAAATCTGCAGAGATGACAGAAGGACATTGGGCTTCTTGATAAAAAATTCAAGATTATATGGAACATGCTTGATTATCAAATGGAGCTAAATACACTAATGTTCTTACAGAAGGAAATGAAAAAGAAAGAAGAAGAAAAGGGGAGTAAATGACATTTCATCTCCATTTTAGGTGTTTGTCCCTATGGACTGCAGTTTCTTTTGAAATAAGTTTTGATTGATTGATTTAAGCATTTAAAATAACAAATATCGTTTTTTCTTCCTCTTTGTTCCTTCCAAATACTGTGACTCTCAGCACATGTAACACCAAATTTTCAAGGGATATATTAGAAGCTTAGGGACTTTATACCAAGACTTTTTATACTGAACAAAGGAAGAGAAATATTTTAGAATAGATTTTACTTGAGTTGTAAGGATAAGAATAAGGTATTCTTAATCATAAATGTCATATGATAGACTCATTATTCCCCCCCCACCTTTTTTTTAGGGTGGAAAGAAAAGAACGTGCCCGATTGAAGACAGTGAAGTTTAATGCGAAACCTGGAGTGATTGACTCAAAAGGGGTAGGTACAAAACGAAGCAAACCAAGTTCTCTCAGTTGCCATGGATTTAATGATAATGAAGATTTAGGTTTACAGCAAACAAAAAAACTATGGAGCCACTAGACAGTATAACACTGTTTCAAATGTATTGCTAAAAGTAACATTGTCATTTCTGATAAAATCGATTTATGGTGAATATACTAAATACAGAGGGTAAAGCTAGTGGTCTGCACAAATGATGTGCTGATGAAGGTGAGGTTATGACCACAATGAAGAAGAAAATAGTGACATTTAAGTGTTTTCATGACTTTATTTTTCTCAAATTAATGTTCTAAAAGGTTGGATTTCATAAAAGCTATCTATTTATTCGAAAACATGTCTGGTTTCTTACACATTAGAAAGACAATGGTCATGGAAATATGCACATGGGTCATTTAAGTGAATATGTGGATTGTTGTGACAGACATAGAAAAGGAGAGAATTAACAAATCTCCAAAATTAAAATATTGACTCACACACACATACATCTTTTTAAAATAGCAGCTCTCATGAGATAAAATTCACATAGCATACAACTCACTGGGTTAAATTCAAAGTGTATAACCATCATGACAGGCTACTTAGAGCACTTCCTCACTGCATGAAGAAATCCTGCATTGATTAAATCACTTCCATTTCCCCCAACCTCCCTCCCCAATCCAGCCATAGGCAACCACTAATCTACTTTCTGTCTAGAGATAGAAAATATGCCTATAGATCTTTCATACAAATGGAGCTATATACCATATGGTCTTTTGTGCCTACTCATTCATTTTACAGGATGTTTTCAAGCTGTATTTTTGTTGTCATATATAGTACTTCATCTCTTTTTATTGCCATATAATAGTCCTTCATGTAGAAATATATTTAATATATCCATTTATCAGTTGATGGACATTTGGGTTGTTCCTGATTTTTAGTTATTATGGATAATGCTGCTATGAATATTTATGTAAAAAATTTATGTGGACATGTGTTTTTATTTTTGTTGAGTCTATACCTGAGTGAAACTGCTGGTTTCAGCAATATGATAACTATGCTTACCATTTTGAGGAACTGCCAGGGTGTTTTCCATTTCACATTTCAACTAGCAGTGTATGAGGGTTCCAAATTCTCCATATCCTTACCAACACTTAGCATTCTATTTCTTTTATTTTAATAGCCATCTTAGTTGATATGAAGTGGTATTTCATTGTGACTTTGATTTGTATTTCCCTGTGACTGTTGATGTTGAGGATCTTTGCAGGTGGTTGTTGGCCATTTGTATATCTTTGAGAAATGTCTATTCAAATCCTTTGCCCATTTTTAGATTTACAGTTTTGTTGTTGTTACTGACTTGTAGAAGTACCTCATATATTCTGATCATTAATTCATCATCATATAAATGCCTTTCAAATAGTTATTCCCATTCTCTGTGTTGTCTAGGTACTCTTTTGATAGTGTCCTTTGAGATACAAGTTTTTTATTTTGATTAAGTTAAATTTATTTTTGTTATTTATGTTTTTGATGTGAAATCTAAGAAATCATTGCCTAATCCTGAAGTAAAATGTTGAAAAGGATTCTGAGCCCGTATATAACATCAACAGAAAAAAAAAGTTATGATTGATTAGTCACTTCTAGCACAATGTTGGGAATTGTTCTCTTTTTGTAGTCTCGAAGTTTAATGATTCTTAAACATAAAATTTATGTCATATTTTCTTCTAAGAGTTTTACAGTTCTTGCTCTTATGTTTAGGTGTTTGATCCATTTTGTTTAGTTTTTGTATATGGATAGTGTTAGGGTTCCAATTTCATTCTCTTGTCTGTGAAGTATTTTTAATTTCATTTTTTAGATTGTTCATTGAAACTGTGTAGAAAGATAGTTTTTGTATTAATCTTATATCCTACAATCTTCATGAACCATTCATTTGTTCTAATATATTTTTGGTGGATTCCTCAAGTATTTTCTATACACAAGATTGTGTCATTTAAAAAAAAGAAACAATTTTCCTTCTTTCCTTCCAATATGGATGATCTTTGTTTCTTCCTCTTGACTAATTTCCCTGAGTAGACCTTCCAATACAATGTTGGAAAGAAGTGGCAACAGCTACCATCTTTGTCTTGCTCATAATCTTAAAAGGAAAGAATTCAGTCTTTAACTATTAAGTATGATGTTAGCTATAGCTTTCACAGCTTTCAAAATCTATTTTTTGAAGGGGCAATACTTGCATTATGTTGTATTATAAAATAACTCGACCTTCTCTCTTCCTATTCTCTTTTTCTTCATATCTTTCCTTTGCATCCTAAAAATCATGGCTTTTGAGTATCACACAAAACCACAAGTTATGGTCATAGGTGTCACCATGAAAAACAAAAAGAAAAGATATTTCTCACACTTTGAGACCCAAACCACATTGTTACCCTTTGAATTTAAAGTAGAAGTATCACTGGGAAGGCCAGTCATTGATAATTACTTTCCCCCAAAATATTAAGCTGAAATAGAAATATATTGAAGCATATGGTATCTTTCTTAAAAAAATAATGAAAGGATGTGACATCATGACTGTCATGATGAATACATTGTTTTGACCAAAATACCCAAAAAAACAATTACAAAAAAAAGTTTATTTTAGGCTCACAGTTTCAAGATTCAGTCCGTGGTCAGCTGACTCCATTGCTTTTGGGCCTGAAGTCATTCAGAACATCATGCTAGAAGGGTATGGCTGAGGAAAACTACTCAGCCCCTGGCAGCTGGAAGCAGAGATCAAGGAGCCAGGGACAAAATACCTTTCCCCAAGGACTTGTCCCCAGTGACCTACTTCCTCCAACCACGTCCTACTTGCCTATAGTTAGTCTTCCAGTGATCCATTCAAATCCACTAATTAGGTTACTGCTCTCATAATTAGTCATTTTACATTGGAATATCCCTGCATTTTCTATCTTATGAGTTCTTGAGGTGACACCTCATATCCAAATCATAATAATGACATAGAATGCTGTCAAACAAATACTACTTAAATCAAGAGGGTAGGATTTTTCAGTGATTTCTCATGAGAATTTAAAGATAGATCTTCTGCTTGTTTCATGTGTACAGTTAATATATAAAAGAGAATTTATATTGAAGACATACCATGTGTCAGATACAAGATTAGGACTTATGCAGGATACGAAGTGCAGCCCCTCTCTCTCCCTCCCCCTTCCCTCTCCCCACTTTCCCCCTCTAAGATTTATACATCAGATATCTTTTTGGTGAAGCTAAAGCATGCATGGTATGCTTTTTAATTGTATTTGTTAAATACTATTAAGTATTTACCACTGAATAGAAAGTAAATTCTCGGACTTGAGTGGCTATTGAAGAACAAGAAGAAATGTGGGAAGTGAAATCTGGCACTGAAATTGAGGAAGATCAAAACCTCAGTTCTGGTGTCAATTCATTACTAACTCACTACTGCTCTTTGGGTCTTATAAACAAATTACAGCTTTGAATTACATCTGAGATGTTAAAACAAGTTTCATCTCCTATATAGACTGAGGGATTGATAGTTTTTACTTGGTGTAATATGTTGAAAAGGATTCAGAGGCCATATATAATGTCAACAGGAAAAAAAAGTTATGATTGATTAGTCATCTCTAGCACAATGTTGAGAACTGTTCTCTCTTTGCAGTCTCCAGATTCAATGAATTTTAAAATGGAATCCATCAGTAATCTTCCATGAGATTTACTTATGCATTAATTGGTAATAAAACTAAATTCTTCTAAATCCCCATGAGAACAGTCGTCAGTGAGAAAATGCACTTTGCTTTGTCCAGAAAGCAAAGGAGAATTCAGAGAAAGTACACTGAGGAAAGGATACGTCCCCAGCTCCATGAAGAGCTGGCAAAGCTGAGTCATGCGTGCCACTCAACTTTGAGCCAAGGGCAAGGACTTCAGAAATAAATGTCATTGTTGCAGAGACCTCAGTGTCTGGGACCTTATGGGTAAACTCAGAATAAGTTGAGAAGGAAATTGTTTGGAAGGAGAAAGAGAATGGAATATTTTAAATAATCTTATCATTAGCTGGCATTTACAGAACATTATGAAGTGTCCTGAGTTGTCCAGAGTGAAAATCATGGCTATTGTACTAAAGAAACCTTTGAATCACTTAGTATGTAGGGAACAGGCTATGGCAAGGGCCTTACTAGTAATATGTACAAGAGCTCTGAGAATTTAGATTAATGGGCAGAGGAACGACCAGAGCTCATCATAGAAGAACTTGGACTTCAATTGGCCTTTTAGTGCTTAAGTTTCTTTTCCATGACTATCCATTGATTAAAAGAACATACACAACCAGGGTAATGCCACATTACGTACAACCACAAGAACAGGAAACTAGTTAGAATAAGTTATACTCTAGGTATGTGCCAAAATACATTCTACCATCATGTATACCTGAAAAGAAC
The DNA here is from genome assembly GCA_028644305.1 of Xerus rutilus. Lineage (NCBI taxonomy): Eukaryota > Metazoa > Chordata > Mammalia > Rodentia > Sciuridae > Xerus > Xerus rutilus. The sequence goes on along the minus strand of CM053399.1, from coordinate 63,151,575 downwards.
AAATAAAATAAAAAGAAGAACATTGAGTGCTGCAAAACACCATGCTCTGTGCTGGATGTCTTGTGGGGCAGCAAACAGAAAGACAAGGTCTCTCGTCTCAGTGAACTCACAAGAAGAAATATAGGCAGGCAAACAATAGCAATCCATATCACTAATGATTCCATAAATTTAAATGATCAACAGTTTTTATTTAAAAATCAGGACTGAGCCCCAGGAAGATTAACTGGCTTATCTAAGTTAGTAGGTGCAAGATTCAGGTTTAAATTCAAACCATTTTGACAGAAGAATGCCTGCCCTTTCCATTACTTTACATTATACTCATTATGTGTTGGATAAGAGAGAATGTCTGAGTAGGAGTTTGTCATACACATAGAAAAAGCATTAAAGTTATCACAGAAATTGCAAACATGTTGGAGTAGGGTCAGGCGAGTCCAGGGACGCTAGTGCATGGAGATTATGATGGGAGTTATAGCAAATGGGGCTAACAAGGAAGATCAGAAAGCTTGTGTGGAAGTATATATAACATTTGGAACTTATTGAATTTTGGGAGTATCCATGAGGAAACTGTAAATCTTCATTTGAAAGTGCATTTACTACAAATGAAATGGCCAGGCTCTCTATCCACTCTGTGCACCTTCACAAAGTCTATGTCTGTATAAGCAAAGACAAGTGGACTATAATGACAGTCCAGATAATTTCAGCCTTCTTAGACCCCTAAGCTGCAAATAGCCATCTACTTGGATGAGCCTCCTTGAGACTCAGCTCAGTTTTCCAGATCTCAATGCAGCCAAGCCCTCCTGGAATTAGTGGTGAATTTCCTAATGAGTCTCCATTTAAATTAGCCTCTGGTAAAAACTTCATCTCCCTTTATTTCTTTGATTGTTGTTCTAACTTTTCTCATTACAATCCTAACCAGCTGTTCTGTTACTTATTGGAAGGTCTAGGAAATTACATAGTCTTCAAAATCAAGCTGTTTTACTTTGAAAAATCAATGACTTTAGTGAGTTCTACTAAACTTTGTTGTTGTTTTTAATTTAAAAATCCCTATAATTTACGGAAGGGAAATATATGTAGAAGAGAGTTATGTCATATGTCCTGTATGTTAGCAAGGTACAATTAGTGTGCCTGTGTGTCCTTTTTGCATTGTAAGTCCTGTCTGAACTAAGATGGGATATAAATAAATAACTAGTCCTATTTATCATCTGTCTGGAACTTAATAGAGATGTTAGATGTTATTGAAAGTGGTAGGAGTGTTAATTGTAAAAACCCAGACAGTTTACACCCATTCCTTAATAATAGAGCAAAACTTCAAAGGGAATAGTTCACTTCCTCTTTATAAACTAAAGTTTAGAGAGGTAAAAAAAAGTCTTCATTCATGTCTGACTGATTTCAAAGTACCTTACCTGTTTACATCCTCTTTTCCCTATCAAGACTACATATCACTCTTGTGCATTTTAAGAAAAATGAAAAAACAAATTGAATTCTGTTTATATTTGCAAAAACTATCTCAGGCATCAATTCAAATCCTAAAAGAGGGAAGCTGATTTTTCTCAATGACATGCCTCTTTCTAGAAGAACATTTCTGAAGTAAGTTAGAGGCCACACATTTTGTTTACTGTGGCTTGCAAGAACAAAATGAAGGGATAAGTCTTGGTAAACACATGCATTCAGTTATTTAGTAAACTTTTACAAGATGCCAGTGAAAGGCACTTGAATAGGCAGAGTGGAGTTGTAAAGACTGGTGTGGTAGCTGGGCGCAGTGGCGCAGGCCTGTAATCCCAGCACTTAGGGAGACTGAGACAGGAGAATCACAAGTTCAAAGCCAGCCTCAGCAATGGCGAGGCACTGAGCAACTCAGCGAGACCCTGTCTCTACATAAAACACAAAATAGGGCTGGGGAGGTGGCTCAATGGTCGAGTGCCCCTGAGTTCAATCTCCAGTACCAAAAAAAAAAAAGACCAGTGTCGTACCTAGCCTGGAGGAGCAGGTATTCTGGGGGAAAGACTGAGTTCCTACAGCAGGCAAGTCAATTCCAGACCAGAGGGCAGAGAACTTGTTCTTAAGGTCAAAGGAAAAGGAGATTCTGACTTGCAAGCTGAGAGAATTTGAGGTGGTGGAGCCTTAAAGGATTAGTAAAAATTATAAGATATAGGAGGCAGGTAGGAGAAGGAAACAGGATAGGAAGGGGAAAAAAAACAGTTTACTTTCAATTCAAGGAAGAGTTTATGAAGAATAAAAGGACTTATATTTGGAAAGTTGGACTCAATTCAGTTCTAATACCTTAAATTTTCCAGGAAACTTGTACTTTATTCTACAGAGAATAAAGAATTTTAAGGATTGTGATCAAATCAGAACTAGCAATTTTCTCTGAGCTTATACCCTGACTGAACTTGTATCCTTGCCCATGTCACTACACTTTGAGGTTCTGCTAGGCAAAGGTCCAAACTTACCATGATTGTGTCTTCAGCATGGTGTCTGCCTGACACACACTAGCTGCTCAGTGTACCCATGCTAGGGCAAAGGGAGGGGAATGATCACAGGTGGGTTTCAGAGAGATCAACTTGGCAACCATGGTAAGGCCAGGTGGGAAGGGAGAGAGACTGACAGTGGAGGTGTTTGAGAAAGCAGCTACAATGTTCTGGGTGGAGATTCTAAAAATCTGAACTCAAAATGGTGGTGAAACGAAAAGAAAATAGGAAACTGTTGCTAAACAAATCAGAGAGGACTATCATCCTTGAATGTCTGTCCCAGTGGTTCCTAAAAATAGTCTATTACCTTTTCTAAAGCCTTAAGCATCCTTTAAGAGGTAATGTTGACTGTGAGAGAAGAAAGGAGGCAGAGGTAAAACTATGGTGATAGAGTGATGGCAATCTTCCTGAGCCAAATCAGAGCTGGCATTGAGAAATCTTGGTTCTACTTCATTGATTCTTGGAATTTCCCACAAGGCCATTGACTTGTATGTCATTTACAGATGACAAAACTGGAAATCATTTCTCTGGGACACCCAGAGAGCTGGTAGCAGAATACCCAAGAGATATCCCTCTTTTTTTTTATTTTAGATTTATTTATTTATTTATTCTAATTAGGTATATATAACAGCAGAATGTATTTTGATTCATTGTACACAAATGCAGCACAACTTTTCCTTTCTCTGGTTGAACATGATGTAGCATGTTATTCCACTCTGTCATTTATCAGAAAAGCAATTTGACAGTCACTGTTTTGTTAGCAAGGTGGGAATTGTATTTGCTTCACCAGGTTGAGTTATGGGAATTGATTTTGTAATAAATGACATTTTGTGGTAAGAGTCATCACTGTCCTAAAAAAAAAAAAAAAAAAAAAATGGAGCCAATCTATAGATGGCAGGAGCCATGTCAGAGGTGTCCTAGATAGAGATCCAGGCAGGAGGGGTGGAAGGAAAGCCATACTGTTTCATTCCACAGGCCATCAAAAAGGCAAGGTTTTCCTTCTGCAGAAAATTCAGAAAAGGCCTCTCCTCAGGTTCTTTATTATCTCCATTCTGGACCCTCCAGCAGCTTCCTAACTGGTCTTCCTGGCACTAGTCTTTCCCCATATTGCATCCATCATGGTTTTAACCAAAGGGGAGGGAAAAGTGGGGAGGGGATATGAGGGCAGGAAAGATGGTGAAATGAGATGGACATTATTACCCTAGGTACATGTATGACTGCACATATGGTGCAACACTAGATCATGTACAACCAGAGAAATGAAAAGTTGTACTGCATGTGTGTACAGTGAATCAAAATGCTGTCATATATACCTAATTAGAATAAATAAATGAATTTAAAATTTAAAAAAAAAAAAGAGAGGGATATCTCCAGGGTGCTCTGCAGCATCCCTAGCCAAGCCTGGGAAGAGCTGCTAAATCTCATATTTTCTTTTGAATGTGCTAATTGCATTTCTTCAACTTTGAGCTCCTTTCTCTGTGGAGTACTACCTGAGGGGCATATAGATAATTATCTGATAAAGAAGTGCCAGTGGCTTCTCCGTAGATGGTTCTAAGAGGAGCTCATCTCTAGAGGTTCTGACTCCAATGCATGTAAGGAGAGTCCTATCTAAACCCAGAAAGTCAGTGGAACTCAATAAACATTTTTGAATGAATAAATAGACATTATTCCACATATTGCTTATAATATTTACTTGTCACACTACTAATGTGGAAACTGCTAGTCTATAGGATGGCATGGAGAATAAACCACATGTTCCTTACATATTTATATGCATTTCTTAGTAGTTATTCCCTCCTGAGTCCAGAAAGCACTGCTGTCAATACTACCAAGTTAATCTGCAGTCATATATACCAAATATAGTATAGTGTGTAACTGACAAAACCTGTTCACCAGACACACAGACTCATACACATTCACATCCATGTTGTACATTTTAGTTTGTACAGTTCTGTCTTCTCCAGCTTCATTTTATATTTCAGACCTTTTTAAAGTTATATATGTTAAAGCCTGAATGTGTTTTGTCAACTTCATCCTCAAGAGGAAATAAAAAACGCAAAAGTTGTGAAATTTGAAGAATGCTTTTGAAATTCAATCTTATTTGCATTGCCTAATTAAGCTAAAGCTTCCTTTTAATTACTGTTGGAAGGAATATGGTACATTGCAACATTATAAATTCTCTTGCACATTGTGCTTTCCTCCTTTCTAATGTTTACATTTTTTTTAAGCTTCAGTTTAACAGGTATTTGCTGAAGCTGTGCTGTGCTCCAGGTACTGATTTAAACAATGGACGTACACTGTGAATAAGACATGGTTCCAGCCTTTAGGAATCTTAAAACTTTCTGGAGAGGCAAAAGAGTTAGTAAATAAAAAATACAATCTGGTTAGGCACTGAGTAAGAGGTGAGCTCAGGATATTATTTAAGCTCAGACCTGAATACTTATGTTTCTCATGGGGTTCATAAAAAATTTCCTAGAAAAGAATGGACACAATGAGTCTTGAAGAATCAATAAACTCCAACCAGGTGTAGAAGGATGAAAGCATGTTGTAATAGAAGTGATCACTTGTAAGATAGGAAATAGCCCAGTGTGCTGTGAAACTCTCTCTTTTAAGTATAAAAATTTAAGTACAAAATTTCAAGTGTCAGAAGAGAAGGTAGACAGAAAGTCAGGAGCCAGATATTGAAGGGCCTTGGTCTCAAAAGGAGTAAAAAACCTCAGGAAGATCTTAGTAGAGGTCAGACTAGAGTTTTAGCAGATCACTTCGCCATATGTGAAATTAATTTCCAAAGAGAGACAATCTTAGAGAACAGGAGCTATTATGGTTTGGATCTGGGTGGTCCTCAGAGACTCATGTGTTGAAGGCTTGGTCCCAGTGCCACAGTATTCAGAGGTAAGGTGATTGTATCCTGAAGGCTCTGACCTTATCAGTATACTAATCCACTGAAGGATTCATAGTTGAATGGACTATTGGGAAGTGGTGAAAATGGTAGGAAATGGGACCCAGTTATTGGGATCAGGTCCTTGGGGGCATGCTCTTGGTGACTATAACTTGTCCCTAGCTCCTTCCTCTCTCTCTCACTTCTTGGCTTCCTTTAGGTGGGCAGCTCTGCTCTACCACACACTCTCTACCATGAGGCTCTACTTTACCACAGGCCCAGAAAAGATGGAGATAGTTGACCATGGACAGAAACCTTCAAAACTATGAGCCAAAAGAAACCTTGTCTCCTCTAAGTTGATTTTCTTTGGCATTTGTCACAGTGAATAAATGCCAACACTGGAGCCCATGTCAGTAAATGCAGGTGAGGGGTCTGACCTAGAACCACAGAGTTGCGATAGAGAGGAGAAAAGAAATCAGAAAATATTCAGCAAGAAAAAATAACTTGTAGCTTGCAGCACCCTCATCAAGATCAGCTTAGGGTCTTATTAAAAATGGATATGTCTAGTTCAGTCCCAGTCCTGTGAAATCAGATTCTCTGGGGATAGGGGCTAGAAAGCTACATTTTAACAAGCTCCCCAGAGATTCTGCTAGGAAGGCTAAAATTTGAGATATACAGACATAGCAGGAAGATTTGATATCAGTCACTGACCAACTTCTTTCAGAGTTATCATATCTAAGCCTCAGTTGCCACATATGTGAAAATGAGAATCATATTAAAAGAGATAATGTGTATAATGTTCTTAGAAATATTAGCGTATCTCTTCCCCATCGCTACCTTCATACACACATCTCAAACTCTTCCTAAATAAGGCTAGAATGAGCAACTTCTTTTTTTCAGATAATAAATATACTATTAAATTACTATTCATGATAACAAATTATTTAGTAAACAACTACTCGTATGTAAGCACATTTGGAGTTATCAAGTCCCATCTCATAGGGTTTTGCATTAAACTCCATTGTCCAGCTAATAGGAAGCTGAACAGAATTATTTACTGCCACAAACCTGCAAAAAATAGAATCTAATGTTTGTGTGAAATCTTACAATTCATGAATTTCTCTACCACAGAAACTTATGAAAATGTATTCCATTTTTTTGCAACCATAATGTAAGAGACATTTTCCCTAGAATTCTTTAAAATTTCACTTGAAATCATTTCCCCTCACTCCTCCTCCAAGATCCTCAAAGCTCGGAAATGTATTACATTCACTTCATGGAAGAAAAAAGATAAATAAGAATTACTAACTAATGAAATATAAGAGTAGATATTTGGGAGTGAGGGGATCCTGAAATTCAATTCTATCCTGCCTCCTTAGATATATGTTCTGTTCTTTCAAGCTTTACTGACTAAATACATTTTGCAGATAAAGAAAAACTGAGGTTGAAAGAAGGAAAAAAATCTTTTCAACAATTTCAGGCAGGAAATTATTTCCCTTTCCCTCCCCTCTTGCCTCCCCTTGATCTTCTTGCTCTAATCTACTGACCTCCTTCCTATCATTGTTATTATTTTAACCAGAAGTTTATAATTATATGTAAAAGTGGAATTCATTGTTGTATATTTGTACATGGAGCATAATTTGATAGATTTTGTTCCCTGGTACTTTACCATGCCCTTGCCTCCTACCTCTCTCTTGATCCCCTTCCACTACTCATTGGTGTCCCTTATATTTTCATGAAGTCTCTTTTTTTAAATTCCTATCCCCACCTCTCTCTAGTTTCCACATATGAGAGAAAACATTCGACCCTTATTTTCTTAGTACAGCTTATTTCACTTAGCATGATGTTCTCCAGTTCTGTCCATTTACCAGAAAATGCCATAATTTCATTCTTATTTATGGCTGAGAAGAACTCCATTATGTGTATGTGTGTATGTGTGTGTGTATTTTTATATATATATACACACACACATATATGTACATAGAGAGAGAGGGAGATTTTCTTTATCCATTCATCTGTTGACAGACACCTAGACTGATTCCATAACTTGGCTATTGTGAATTGCACTTCTATAAATATTGGTATCATGTTGACTATAGTATGCTGATTTTAGTTCTTTTAGATACATACCAAGGAACTAGATAGATAGCAAGGACATATGATGGTTCCATTCCTAGTCTTTTAAGGAATACCTACACTGCTTTCTAAAGTAGTTTTACTAATTTGTAGTTTCCCCAACAATGTATAAGTGTACTTTTCCCCCCATATCCTCACCAGAAATAAATTGTTTATATTCTTGATTATTGTCTTCTAACTGAAATGAAATGAAATCTTAGTGTAGTTTTGATTTACTTTTCCCTTAATGCTAAGGATATTGAACATTTTTCATATATTTGTTGGCCATTTGCATTTCTTCTTTTGATAAATGTCTATTTAGATCACTTGGCCATTTATTGATTGATTTTTTTTCTTTTGGTGTTTTTTGAGTTCTTTATATATTCTGGATATTAATCTCCTATCAGAGGAGTAGGTGGCAAAGATTTTCTCCCATTCTGTAGGCTACAATGAGCATCTTCTTTTTTTATGTCAAACTAATTATTTTTTTAATTTCTTCTAACTAGTTATACATGCCAGCAGAATGCATTTCAATTCATTGTACACAAATGGAGCACAACTTTTCATTTCTTTGGTTGTACACAATGCAGTCACACCATTTGTGCTAATATCTGTAATATCTGTAATAATATCTGTCTCATTCCACCATCTTTCTTACCCCCATACCCTCTTTCCTTCCCTTACTCCCTTCTGCCCAATCTAAAGTTCCTTCATTCTTCCCTTGCCCCACTCCCATTATCGATCAGCCTCCACATGTCAGAGAAAACATTTAGTCTTTGATGTGGGGGGAACAATGAGCATCTTCTTAACAATATTCTCTTCCTTAGGTTCTAAATCTTTTACCCAGGTGGAGAAGGAAATGTTGTGAGACTTTGCTCTACACCCACTTGTATCAGCAGTACTTTTGCCCATGGGCTTACTGACTTTGTGGCTAGGGAGAGAAGAACGGTCTCCGTGTGCATGGATCTTGTGAGCAGGAAAGTAGAACATGGCAGCAGTAATGTTCTTAGTCTCCTCCCCTCTGACCATCATTAACTGCAAATCCGGATTGTTTCTGAGTTCTCTGACATGCTGTGTAACCACCTGTGAGAAATTCCAGAGGAACACAACTTATCAGTGATTACTGCACTGGAAATCCTCTATATTCTAATCAATGTGCCAGTTCTGAGCATCCCTGCACACACACGTCTTTCTTCCCTCCACCTGCCTCCTTCTCTTTCTCTCTTTCTCTCTCTCCCTCCCCCCTCTCCCTCCCCTTCTCTCTCTCTCTCTTCCTATACTGAAAATCAAACCCAGGGCCTCTTGTATGCTAAGCAAACACTACCCCTGAGCTATGCTCCCAGCACCTTTGACAGGTTTCTTTTATAGGCATTGGTCATTTGCTTCTTATGATGACTCTGTGAATTAAGTATTGTTAATGTGCCCATTTCACAGATGAGAAAATGGAAGTCTATGAATGGTCAAGCTCATAGGGCTAGTAAGTGGTACAATTGGGCTCTACATGACACCATAGGATCCTTACATGAGCAAAATAATATAATATTTTTGGTACTGAAGATAAAAACCAGGGGCCCTCTACTACTGAGTTATATTCCCAGCCCTTTTTATTCTTTTATTTTGAGACAGCATCTCACTGAGTTGTCCAGGCTGGCCTCAAAATTACAATCCTCCTGCCTCAGCCTCCCAAGTCACTGGGATTTCAAGAAAATAGATAATTAAAGCATTCTTATATATGAACTTTTTCTAGGTGTTCCTAGCTAATCCTATTCAATTAATGTTTGTAGGACCAAAGTAATATAAATAGGAGATGTGTAATTTATAGTTGTTACTATAATTAACAACTATAGTTTCATCAGATGAGAAATGAACTTTTGTTAAATTGTCTTCCTACTATTAATTCAGGATATTAAGTATTATTCAGAAAATTTGGCTCAAACCCATTTCTACCTTGGGAGTTATTCATGAATAAATTCCGATTCACTACAGGGCCTCCTTTAATCTGACTCATGGTAAAAGGATGTAGAGTTTGCATGTTTCACTCTGGAAAAGTTTCAACTATCTGGAACCTTAAACATCTAACATCAAGAGGTAGGGATGTAGGAGTGATTGTCCAGCCTTCCATCTTCCTCTCCAGAGTAATTATAGTCAGATTCCAAGCAAGAGATATGACTTGCCTCTTTACCCCTGTATAGTGTTTATATGTGAGTAGTTTCCTTTTTCAATGACAGATCATGTAATATCTGAAGAGAGTTTCAGAAATAGTTTCCAGTATGTTCCTAATATTCAAAAAAATACCTAATTTATCTTGCCTTTTCATTGCTAAAAAGAAGCTCTGATATCAAGCTGTCCTTGATTCTATTCTTAGCTTTCTTAATTATGTGACCTGGAGCCAACAGTTTCTTGTTCTGAGGATCTGATTTTTCAGTTATAATAAAAATATAGAGAGTTGATTGTAAGTTATTAGAAGGTAGTGAATATGACTTATTTATGGTCTAAAATAGTTAATACACTTAACCAATAATTATTGAAGAAGGTGGCGTTTTGGAAGAAAAGTTATGTAAGTTAGAAGGCACAGTCCTTGTATCGTTTGCTATAGCCTGTGAATGGAAAATTGAACAGTCTATTTCTGCCTTTAGAAAGGTTGTCTTGATCTGGGTGTTGTTTCCTTTCATTTTGATAAACAGACTTTGAGTTTCCTTTCTGTACAAGATGCTGCTGTGGTCATTGGGTAAGTCCCCACCTCTGCCATCCCAGAGAGCTTATCATCTAGTACACACACAGCCCACTATAGCACAAGGTGAAAATATTTAATAAGATATGCACAGAGCTTTAGCAGGGACTCAAGGTAGAGAGAAGGCCTCTGAATGAGAGCAATTAAGAAAGCATTTCAGGAAGATGTCGCATTTTAAGCTAAGTTTGTGAAAATTAAAAATTTAACTATAGAATAAGTACATTTTCATACTTAGCAAACAGTAGAAGTAAAGGTAAAGGAGAAGAGGCTATCTGATGACCAGCAAGTATTACATTTGACCAGAACACATGGGGGTAGTGGGAAAAGCAAGGATATAAATGTAGCTCAAGGCCCAGTGCTAGAGGGTTTTGACTAATCTTTTACCAAGTTTGGGGAGGTTCTTTTTTAGATCCTAGGGAATCCTTCAAGGTTATCAGACAGAGGTGCAATAGCATACTTGTGAAAACAGAGGTTGACTTTGTTTCTGTGAGGATAGATGGTGGGTGCCTGGTCATGACTGGAGCAGGGAGGCTCCTGGCAGAGTGTATTAGAATGATTCTGGTGAGATGTCACAGAAGCCACATCATAGGGATTGAAGGGAAGCCAAAGATGGCAGTGGCCCTTGGCAGAGAATGTTAAGCCTGTCATCTGTGAGTATGTGGGGTATAATAGAAGGCATAACAGCAGACCATGCAAAGTAACTATGCCCACCAGGATAATGGTAGAAGGAAAAAAGAACTTGGCAGAGTCCAGATTAGAATTTAAAATTGGGCATACATACACTTTTAGGCTTATCCTCAAGCAAGTATCTCCATAACACTCCCCAGCACATTTGTCTTGCCTGCCAATTGAAATCTCCAGTATTAGGTAATGGCTGTGTGCTGTTAGAAATCAGCAGTTTATGCATGACATTGAAATAACCACTGAATTAATTGAACACCAAACCAGAGCAGAATTCATTAAACTGTCATTAAAATAAACTGGGCTGGAAGGGCAGTTCTGATAAATCCATTGAGGAATGGATTTATCATTCCTCTAGGGTTCGAAATTTTTCATGAATACTAGAAAATAAGTCTTTATATTTGCAAAGCAAGTTGATACTTTATCTATTTCACAGAAGATAAGGCAGGGTCATAGGAAATAAGTGACCTGTCTCAGTTACATAGCTAGGCAATGTTCTTTAATGGCACATGAATATATATTTGGTTTGCCATTTTTTTAGCAATAGTTTACAAGTTGTCTTTCATGCCCAGCAATGTCCTATGGCTTGAGGAAAACCAAGGATTCCTGAGCCTTTGCCCTTGTTCTTGGTAAACATTGAATGGTCTGGAAAAGTTCTGGATTTCCTTTGAAGTTGGCACACTCAATCTGTTAATTTTGGACAGTCATCAAACTCAGTTCTATGATCTCAGCTAGGCCAATGACCATGTCATCTGAAACAGGCCACTTACTCCTCTATAAAATGTAACTGGCAAGAGAGATGGGTAAACTTGCTTCCTTGAGATGTAAGATACACTAACCTAAAGAGTCACAATATAAAACCTAGTAAGTTAAATCAAAATTATACTTCTCCAAAAAAATCCACCTCTGGCACAGTTCTTACCAGTATAAGTTAGAGCTCGTCTCATTGAAAAGCAAAGAGCTTGCAGATATGCCATTTGCCTTTCATATTCTGGCAACTTCATGAACAATTGAGAAGATTTCACTCCCACTTGTTGAGATCGTGTTTGGACATTCTTGATGTGAATGATTGTTTTTCCTGGAAGGCCCCAGGAAGCCACTGCTTCTCTCTGTAACTGACTTGTACTTGCTTGCCACAAAGAAATAACACCTTAATGAGTTCAATGTGTATGGCAAACTTGGTCCCTCCTCATCTGCAAAGAAAGCATTCTGTGAACACCTCCAGACCTGCAGCCTCCAGGGCAGTGCAGTACTAGGGAGCACAAGCCCAAATTGCAATTGGAAAAAAAAAAAAACACATAAAGCTGTGATTGCTATTCAGTGGCATAGTGATTTTGTTAAGGATAAAGAACTCCCCATCCCTCAGTTGACCCCCAAGAGCTAAATGAACTGTGCTTACCCCATTTTCAGTTATAAGCAAAGTTCACATTTGGCAAGCAAAAGACTTGACTTTGATTAGCATTTCTAAAATGTGATAACAATACAATCAACAATAATCCAAAATTACTTATAAGCCAAGCATTTTGGCCAATATAAGGATTTTTCTCACTAAATTTCCATAACAACCCCATAAAGACCACAAAGGGGCCTCTTTTCAAGAAAATCATCCTTCTAGACAGTCCCACCCCACTCCCTATCATCACTGTGGTGTTGATGTTTCTTATAGACAAACATAAAATTAGGTATAAATACCTTATGCTTATAGCTCTTATCACTTATAAAGCTAAGTAAATTTCTAAGTTAAATACCACATACTAATAACATTTGTTTGTATATCTTAACAACAAAACTCAAAATTACATAATGTGATTGGTGATGTTTTAGTAAAATGAGGTCTTCCACTATGATGCCATCATGGCTATGGTGCTGTGTGCAAGTGTCTTTGGAGTTGGATCTGGTAAGTGGTAGGAAAGACTCACTTCTCTCACTACCATCTCTCCATAGTGTACCCACCATAAATCCATGAAATGAGGTCTTGGATCTCATTTCGTATCATTTACCCAGCTCCTAGCACTGAAACTGGCACACTGGTGGTCACTGAATGAATACTTATAGACTTGTTATCATAGTACAGATATCTTCTGTTATTGATTCTGCCCTGTGGTAAAGTCCTGAACCCACCCTGGATGGTGTTACTTGCCTCACTGTGCAGTGTCCTCTTGGCTCTGTTGGCAGATGTCTGCCTGGAGCAGCACCTCTGAGCAGCCCCCTCCCACATTGAACTTGCTATTTTAAATCCTTATAGGTGTTAAAAACAATAGGAATAAGCTTTTATCCATGTATATTGAATTCTTATTGTTTACAGCTGCATGTCACATCATAGTAGGTAGATGAATGTACTTAATCTTTGATAGGGAGATTTTGACTTTTCTGTCAGCTAGAAATTTTTTTTCAGAATTTTTAATCCAAATACATTTTAAGTTGATTACATGATCAAATAATGGCTTCTGAACTGTATACATGTTTTCCATAGAAAAATTTATAGTTTTCTTCATTTATTGCTTCTTCCTTTAACTGAGAGGCTCTTCAGAAGAGTCAAGGCCAGAACTGCTTCTTGAGTGTCTTTCCCAGCATTCCTCGGAGCCCCATCCTTTTCCATAGCCCCACTCCATCCATGTAGCTTCTCAACATTCCTCATTCACATGGGATTAGGGAAGGGTGGAGACTGGGCAGGTGGTTCCTCTACCTGAAACAGGCTTTCTGCTTCTCCACCTGACAATCTACTACTCATTCTTTACTCCTCACCTGCAGAGTTCCTGGGAGCCTTCCTTTGCTTCCCTGGTTCCCTCTATGGTGCCTTTACAACCTGTTGCACATACCTCCATCATAGCAATTATTACATACCATGAGTGTCTTACTTTGCATTCCCAATATTTACAATAGCCATGTTTTGCACAAGGGATGCACATGGGGAATTAAACTCAGCCTACACCCCATCTGGCAAGAGCTAGCCTGAGAAAAAGTGAGTTTTACATTCCCTCTTCCCAAAATGAGAACTGTTCTACTTTGCACTAGGCACATTTTGCCATGCAGACTTCAATATATTTGGTAAAACCAATGAATGGAATTGGAATTGGAATGTGGAATAATAATAATAAACACTTATTTATTTAATTCCTACCATATATAGCACAGCTCTACATGCCCGATTGCATTTAGTACTTCAGTAACCTAACATGGTGATATTAGTATCCCATTTTCTCTAGAGTCTTAAATTAGTAGATATTGCTGTCAAGTGAAGCAGCTTCTACTAGGATATATCCTTAAGCCCTCAAGGTGAGACAAGTACAGAGTGATAATGTCATTTATAAGATACTATTTCCATTTTCCACACTAGAATGCAATTGTTCTGTGTATAACATGTCCAAACAAAAGGAAAAAAAAAAAAAAAGAATCCCTTCCCAGAAAGAAGCAGCATTTAAGGCAAACGATAGTGTGTTCTCTCTGACTTTGTAGTAGCCACTGGTTTACAGTGATAAACTCACCCAGGGAGCACTAGTGTATAGTACAGAAGTAAGAATAAAACTGCTAAAGTGTGACATGAATATGAATAGGAAAGATGTGGGGGAATTGTTCTCAAAAGGCAGTGTTGGAGACTTCACGGGTGTTTTATTCTCTAGAGGTATATACACATATTTTCATGGCTTTTATCTCCATTACATTTTATCTCCTCTACAATTTCAGAGGGATTTAAATTCTGACCAAGTAAGGATCTGTTCTCTTATCAGCACTGTTCAAAGTTCAAGCAATGTTTGATTTTTCTCTTTCAGAAACAACTTTTCTGTTGAGAAACCCTTAAAATACTCACATACTCACATTATAAATGCAATCTACTACTCCTAGCTGGCCCTGTTTGTCTTATAAAATACTGGAAAACTGCATACAACATGTGAAATGCATCTCAGAGGAAATGTGCACATGGAAGGCACAGTGTGGGCTATACCAAAGAGCCAAGACAGAAACCAAGAGGCTACCTTCTCATCCCACCTCCCAATCACCTGCCACATGACCAAACACTTAGTCAGAGTCCCAATCCCTGTGACTCATTCTGCTAAAATGGGGCCACTGGCTAAGGGCCAAGAGTCTTGGCTACATAATGGATTTGCCTCTATTTTTAAGTTATCCTCCTTTCATTCAAGCAGGAAGTAAGAATTATTCAGTCAGTCACAACATTACCAAAAAAAAAACTTTCATTATTGCACTCAACTACTGGTTTGCCCTCAATCATTCCTGGGACACAAATGCTGCAAATGCTTTTGTGCTGTGGATCTGATAGTGGGAGGTTAAGCACAAACTGTCAGTTCCTGAAGCTGAGTCATCATCCAAGAGAGTGAAGCTGAGCGCCTCTCCTCTTTGAAGGAAGGAAGGAAGGGAGGGAGGGAATGAGGAGAGGTAGGAAGAAATACCTTCACGGTATTGATTCTGAATGTTGTAAAGGAATTTCACTTAATTCTCTGTTTGACCAAAGAAGAAGCTAAAGCTCAGGGAGAGAAAGTGATTTTCCCTAAGCTCATATAAGCCAAGGTCAAGAGTATCTCTTGACTATCTACAGCATTTAGAACTTCCATACTTGCTTATTGCCCTCACTAAACAGGAAGTCCTATAAGCCGGTATCAGTTCACAGCTATACTCCAGCACCTAGGTGAGCCTCCAAACATGGGTGCTTAGGAAATACATGGTGACTGAAGAGGTGAACCAAAACTTGCACCCAGGTCTTAGATCCCTCAGAACAGTGTTCTGTCAGTTTGCACTTTGGCTCAGGACATGTCTGATAAGCCTGGTGAGTTTTCAGCAGTATAGTGAAGAGAATCTGTATTGAAAGTAGAAACTACTATATCTATCTAGATAACTGTGTGTGTGTGTGTGTGTGTGTATCCATGTATGTCCTATCTATCCATCCTAGAAGCTCCTTGTCCATAATCTATTACACATATACTGATTCACAAAGTGCATTTCTTGATTCAGTTTTGAAATACAAGCAAGATACATCAACTTAGAAGAAAACATTGGCTTTTCCATTTGTAGGATGTAGTACAATGAGAAAATCATTGTGGACTTTGCCTCCCGGAGTAGCTGCATGGTTCACCTCTACTGCACATCTGGAAGAAACATGTAATGGAAGAAAGGATGTACGCTCCGTGTGTGGAGAAATCTGAGTTCCAGCTAGGACTCTGTTGCTATCTAAATTTATGACTTTGAGCAAGTTACCAATGAGCCCCATATATTACAAGTGAGTTATAATAATTATAACATTACAATAATGTAAAGGAGGCATTATTATTAAATTCATCATGCACAAGAGGAAGAATGAGCCCAGAAAGATAAAATAACTAGCCCAAGGTCACACAACGAGTGCATTGAATTAAGCTTAGCAAAGACTCTCAAAAAGAAAATGTGTCTGGCAGAGAAGCAACGTGCCTGGACCTGTCTGTCCAGGATTGGCTCTTATCTCAGCCCTGTGTACTCCTCTGACTTAATGAATGCCTGGGAGTATCTAACAACCCCAGCCTCGCCCTATGACACCACAGGCCTGCATCTGAACAAAACATATTATGAAATGAAGTCATTGGGTTTTCCTGTCCCTCCTGCAGTGGGCCACAACATCAATTCCCCTCTCACAGACAACCATGAACCAATTCATCCCTCAGCCAACCTTGCTTAGGCAACTACTGAATAGCATCTGCTAGACCCAGGAAGAGTACAAACAGAAAATAAAATATTGAAAGTTAGGCACCGGAGTCTGATGGCTGAATTTAAATCCCAGCTCTACCACTTACCAGCTGGGCAGTGACATTCTCTCTCTAAGCTTCCGTGTTCTTGGCTGCATATGTGGAATAACACAGAGGTGTGTTTGCACATGTGTGGTGTGGGTGTGTGTAAAGAGATAATTAGTACAAAATAAGTTTAACAAGATGTATACTGACACTGGCACAGAGGATGATATGAATAAATATCGGTTGCTATTATTATTAATGAATTTATATTCCAATTGGAGGAAAGACCCACTTTGATTTAGGAGGATGCAGTCAAGAATTCTGCCTCATTCTTTTTGCTGGCAAAATAACCTCTCTTGCATGCTATCCTACTTGATGAGCTCTCCTTCAACACCACTGTCACCTTTCACCTCTTGCTTGCCTATCTTTCCCTCCACAATGGAATTTATTTTGCATTCTTCCTGCCCCATTAGTACTTCGTATATGCTGTCACATTGTATTAGTAACTTAGGAATCTTTCTCTCTTTCTGTCTCTGAATTTCTAGGTTCTTTAGAGTTTATTGTAGCTCAGTTCCTCACACAGTTTCTGGACTATAAGTATGTTCAATATCTATTTGTTACATGAATAAATGGATATAACTGGCTAGGACAGAGCTCCTAGAGAGGACAAGAGAAGGTCCATGAAGGATGAATGTGACTCAGCAGACAACAGTGAAAGCAGGAAAAGACAGAGCTTTCAGTGATTTTAAATTAGTGGAAATCAATTTTAAGTGAGAGTCTTCCTCACACAGGTAAGGGTAATCAGCTACAGCTTCCCTGCTGGCCCCAGAGAGGGTATATCACCTTTAGGGTAGGGATGTAAAAACAGCCAGTAAAGACTGGCCTTTTGGCAAGCAATTATCAGAAAGGGAGAGAATTGCCCAAGAACTGGCATTTCTAGGAATGGAGAAAGAACGTAGAGGAGGGACAATGCTCCCTGTGAATGAACACATTACATCAGACTCATGGATAGCATTCCGTCCCTGGGGGACACACAGGTCCATCACAGAACTCTCACTGCTTAAAACACTTGGAAAAAAAATAAAGCAACAGAGATTGTTTCAGAAATAAGATATAAAATTCCACAGAAAGCAATTTTCCAGGGGACTTTCTTGGCAATGGTTGTTGTTACTATCTGCTGTGAACAGAGTGGAATGCAGATTTTGCAAGTAATTACAGAAAAGACAGGATCCCACAACGGGTCAACTCTGGAGCCAACTACTTGGGTATGAAAGTTAGCTTACAACTCTTAGTTGTATAAACCCTTTGGCAATTGACTTACCTTTTCTCGATGTCAGTTTCCTCAGTTTCACATTTTTATACTTTGACATAAAAAGTGAATACAATTAGTAGCCACTTAATGAGTTGTGTGGAAAGCACTTAGAATGACTAGTCCATAAAAGGCACTTAGAGAGGTATCTGCCAAATGGCTAAACATTAACAAACACTAGTAATGAGTGCTATTATCATTGCCAAGTACTTGTTATCTATTTTACATCATGCACTCTTATTGGGCACTGTGGAGAGTTCAAAACAAAAATGTTTTTAAGACAAGATCCTGGTACTTACAGAGTTAAGCTGAAGATGAAACATAAAACTGGTTATCAATAGAGCATTATAGAACTCTTAAGTCCCTGACTAGATGACTTTGAGTAATGAGGAGCAAAAGGACTAGAACAGTAAGAGAAGGGCCTGTATTGGTGATATGTACCTAATTCAAGTTCACTAACATAAGACTTTATCAACCGTTTTATCAGATTCTACATTTTAAGGGGAAAATCAAGGGAATAAAAGAACTCCTCAGTTATCAATGCATTTGTCTAGCGCTAAAATAAAAGGGCATTTTTCTAGCTTGACTTTGAATGATGTTTCAGGTTTTGAGAATGGTAAAAATAAAAGAACCTTAGACATCAGTTGATCTGTGCACAATGATTTATAGATAGAGAAACAGGCCCACAGATATGAGGTGACCTGCGTGAGTCACACTGGAAACTCAGGACTCTTCATCCTCCTTGGTCTGATTCTGAGCTCTCTGTAGACATTACTTGACTTCCTTGGCCCCTGAAAGCCACTCTTCTTGCCTGGTACTGGTCAGTGGGTTGGACTTCATGTCTGGGTCATGCCAACTCTTGCTCTTGCCTGTTCTAGCCAGTTGGATGCTGATGGCCATAGCAGGCTTAGTCCTATAGGCCTTGACAAGAACCTTAGGGTTGTAACAAAAAGCAGTTAAAGTAAAAAAGAAAAAGGAGAAATAAAAACAGACCAAAAATTAGCATAGAAATTCAGAATTAGCAATATGACCAACAACATCTGTCATGGGCCCTATTTCTAATTATTAAGAACAACTCCAGGGGGCGGTTCCAAGATGGCGGCGTAGACAGTCCACTCTGCGCTAGGCTCTTAGGGACCAAGGCTGGAAGTGGTGGAGGCGCCGTTTTCCAGCCAACTTCCTGGCATCATTCTTCAGCTCAACATCCCACGCAGGAATTTTGCTC
>CM053399.1:63049299-63131954 GCA_028644305.1 Xerus rutilus | reverse complement strand
GTAATCTGCTTATAATTTTGTGCAAAGTTAGAAAAATTATGATTGTAACAATTTTTTTCTATTTGCCTCAACAAATGTTTTCAGTGAATAGTGTGTACAGCTTCTGATAATTTGTTTTTTTCTGTTATGTTTGCCAACATGTATTAAAATGCAACTTTTGGGAAAAAAATAAAATAATAAAAAAAAAAAAAAAAAAGAACAACTCCATCATGTCCCATTGATAAGACTCTTGACAGTGAGCAAAAGTAGGGAATGGAGGATTTGGGAGTTTTGCTTTTAGATCCTATGGGTTGTATAAGCCATAGGATTAGGGGTCTTAATGATAAAATACTAAATAATTTTAGAATTATGAAACAGTTAATTGGAGTCACAAAGCTTGGCAATCTTCTGTAGAAAATATTGCACAAATTGGCAAAGCAAATGACACAGTTTCAAAAATCATTACTAAATTTATCATCTCTTGCACTTGTTCCAAATATGAAAATCTAAATGAAGACCAAATTGCTAAGGGCTCACAGAAGGTTTGGCACATAATAGAAAATAGTAGGCATTCAATCAATAAAATTAATAAAGTGAATAATTAATAATTACATATTAATAATTTATCATGATTCATTTATAAATAAAATGAATTATTGACCCCCCAGCTGACAATATAGCATAGAAGTTCCATCAGCTTCAGTGAAATGGAAGAAAGCCATTTCAATCTTTTCCAAAATCTATATCCAATGACCACATGAAGTTCTAAGTTTGTAGGGCAAAATATCTGCGAAAGAAACTTAACTGTGGTAGACAACATGGTGTTTAATTTTCTGATATATCTCTCATGTTCTCCATTTGAATTCATATGCACATCCATGCTGGAATATTTTAAATTATAATGAATAAATTCATACTAGATTGAGCTTGTCAAAGTAAGCCTTACATCCAGAATGTTGCATCCTCTTTCCCTTCACCTAACAACTAAAATTAAAAAGGAGAAATTTTTGCTAGTGGTACTGCAAATTGGTGCAACCAATTTGGAAAGCAGTATGGAGATTCCTTAGAAAACTTGGAATGAAACCACCATTTGACCCAGCTATCCTACTCTTTGGTCTATACCCAAAGGACTTAAAAACAGCATACTACAGTGACTCAGCCACTTCAATGTTTGCAGCAATACAATTCACAATAGTTAAACTGTGAAACCAACTTAGATGCCCTTCAATAGATGAATGGAAAAAGAAACTGTAGTATATATACACAATGGAATATTACTCAGCAGTAAAAGAGAATAAAATTATGGCACTTGCAGGTAAATGGATGAGTTGGAGAATATCATGCAAAGCAAAATAAGCCAATTCCAAAAAACCAGGGGACAAATGTTTTCTCTGATTAGTGGATGCTAATCCATAATTGGGGG
Organism: Xerus rutilus; assembly: GCA_028644305.1. Lineage (NCBI taxonomy): Eukaryota > Metazoa > Chordata > Mammalia > Rodentia > Sciuridae > Xerus > Xerus rutilus. Next base: position 63,130,552 of record CM053399.1, on the reverse strand, counting down.
GGGGGGGCATGGGATGAGTGGAGGAATTTTGGATGGGTCAAAGAGGAGGATGGGGGAGGCAGGGGGGTAGGAAAAATGGTGGAATGAGATGGCCATCATTACCCTAGATACATGTATGATTGCACAAATTGTGTGACTACTTCATGTACAATCAGATAAGTGAAAAACACTGCTCCATTTGCGTATAATGAATCAAAAAGCTTTCTACTGTCATGTATAACTAATTATAAATAATAATAAAAATTAAATATTTTGAACTTTAAAAAAGGACCAATTTTGAGTCTTTGAGCCGTTTAGAAACCTACTAATAATAATAAATGATGGTTGAAGTCAAAATCTTCCTTGTCCATGGATTACAGCACTGCTGGTACAACTCTCTTGAGATGCTCAGAAATAGTTTGCCCATTAAATCAATATATATCTGGATATGATACCTGAATTACCAATACAGTATTTTTATGTTTTTTAAATTGTTTCATAGTCTCAGATTTTAAAGTAAAGGTAATAGAAATTTATATTTTTGTGACAACACTTTTTGGGAAAGTTAGTTTTCAAGTAGAGAATTTAATAGTTAAAATCAGGGTCCTAATGGCCCTGTTGTAAGATGTATCAGTGTTCTATTATAACATACCTGAATAAAACTTACTCTGAGCCAACAGACTTAAAATGTTTTTTCATAGATGCCTTACATTATGAGGTAATAAAGAGAACACAGGGAATGTTGAAGGAGGGGGGAAGCAATCAGGATATATCATTGGACCAGTTATAAATTAAGAATAAATGGTTGCTTGTAGATGTATCAATTAGTGCAGATCCCTGGAAAGCAATCTGGCAATGTGTTACAATTTTTAAAGACTCCATAATTTCTAATTCAATAATTAAACTTCTAGGAATCTATCCCAAGAAAATAATCTAAAATGCAATAAATGTTACATTCATTAGATACAGAATACTAGGAAAAGGTAAGCAATAGCAGCTTAGGACAATATAAGAATGTTTAAGACAGCTGTGGTAAGTTCACTTGAGGAAATACTATGTGGTCATTATGTTTGTAAGATACATTAGTTTGTAGTCTTCCTGTTTTGGTCGGTGTATAGATAATATTGGACTCATAGATTAAGCTGGAAAATGTTTACTTTTCTGTCTGTTAGAAAAGTGAGAATTGGTGTTCATTATTCTCTAAATATTTAGTAGAGTTCATCAGTAAAGCCATTTGGAACTGGACTTCTTAGTCTGAATATGTTTTAATTGCTAATTAAATATCTTTACTTGTTATGAGACTATTCCAGAGCCTCTTTTTTTTCTCTTGAATCAGATTTTCATAGTTTGTGTCTTTTTAGAAATTTGTCTAATTTGTCTAAGTTATATAATCTATTGGTATACAGTGTTCCGTAGAGTCCCTTAAAATCCTTTTTATTTCTCCAAGGTCAGTAATAGTGTATTTTTTTCATTCTCAACATTAGTAACTTGGATCTTCTTCTTTGTCAGTCTAGTTAAAGGTTGAACAATTTTGTTCATCTTTTCAAAAATCACTTTTTGGTTTTGTTCATTTTTATTCTCTATTAATTTCAGCTCTTCTCCTTATTATTATATTTTTCTCCTTGCTTTAGGTTTGGTTTGCTCTTCTTCTTTCAGTGTCTTAAGGGAGAAGGCTAGACTATAGATGAGAAATGTCTGTTAATGTAGACATTTACAGCTGTAAGTTTTTCTCTTAAGTGCTGCTTTAACTGGATTCCATAAATTTTGGTATCTTGTGTTTTTATTCCAATTCATCTAGAAGTATCTTCTTTTTCCCTAGTGACTTCTTATTTGACCCATTGGTTAACTGATCTTTTAAATTTCAAAATATTTGAGAATTTCCCAAATATCTTTCTAGTTTCATCCCATTATTACACATTCCTTCATTAAAACTGATGTTTCCCAAAACTTTCTAATGATGTGGCAAGGTGCTTCTAGTATCATTAAAATAATTGATTCCTGTTTATTGAACTTTACTAACTGTCATACACTATAGTAAGAAATTTTTTATATGTAATCATATTTAAGTATTCAAAACTAAGGCTCAGACATTAGTATTTTAAGGTCATATACACAAATCCCAGAGTCATTGCTTGTAAATTTATTATGTGTTATAAGCATAAGTAAATCAAAATTTAAGACTATAAAGGCACTATAACTTTAAACAAAATTTTTTTAAAATAAAGAAACAATAATGTTATTTCAAGGTCTTTTTTAGCAATAAGATGGCCATTATATTTTCCCCTGTGTTTCCTTCAAATTTTCCCTAAACGGTATGCTACCATTTGTGTGTGTGTATGCGTGCGTGCGCATGTATGTAATAAACTATGCTTTTAGTTAGGAAAGAATGTAAAAGGGGAAAAGTTAGAAAAGAAAATTAGATGGTAGAATCTATTGAAGTTATGTATGCTACTAAAATCTTTTAAGCTTTTTCTATAACTGAATCATGGACAAGAGAGTTGAAAATGTGATACTATGCAAAAATTCATACAAGCAAATAGCTAAGCCACTTCATTTTTATTATTAGAAATAAAAGGAAGGTTAAATAAGATCATTAAGCATAAGAATTATGAGATAAAATTTATGAGAAAAACACATCTGAGAGATAATAAGTACAGAGAAATGCAATAAAATAGAAACATTACTCATTTGGCTATGCTTTTTTTCCATCACTTCTCCCTCTTTTCTACAAATGTCTGTTTGCATCTTGGTTTTGGCTTGGTGGGAGGGGGGGGGAGGTTCCTTGCCCGAATTTTCTTCCTATATTTCTAATGGGAATCATCCCTCAACATTTTGAGTTCATGCATTTATTCAATATTGAATACCTATCATACTGTAAATCTCAGACATACAGACATGAAAGTAATATGGTGCCTGATCATAAATCAAATGGCAGAAGAGAAATAAGTGAGAATGAGTGGCATTTACTGTGACAGCATTGGGTGGAACACCTAAGCCTAGCCTTGAAGTTGTGGCACTGTTGGTGAGATAGGCAAAAAATGGAAAGGGTTTCCATAGCCATCAGCCAAGGTCAAGACATAGAAGACATATCAATCTATACAAAGTAACCTAAGCTGGAAATCGAGTTTGGGGAGGTGTTGTGGTTATAACCACAATAATAGATAAATCATAGTTCCTAACTTCTCCACAGATTTGAGGTCAACCACCACAGCTTGGTTTTGCTTATTCTGTGACTTCTTATCATTGTAATCACATATATGTACTCTTTTGTGTCAGCCTTCTATCCCTCACTTATCCATCACTCAGCATGATGCCTTTGAGATTCCTCCATATTGATGTTTGTATTAATAGACTAATCCTTTTCATTGCTGTACAGCCTTCCATTGTGTGAGTATACCATAGTTTATCAATTTAAATAGATGTTAGTGTTAATTCCAGTTTGAGTAAAGATGAACAGTCTTTTATATACCTAGGTTCTAGGGAGGACCTCTTGGCAGGTGGTATCACAGTGGCAGAAGAGTGTGTGCAAGGGAAAGATCATATGGTGAGAAAAGAAGCTAGCAAGTAGGAAGGAGCTGGACTTATTCTTTCATAACTCACTTTCATGAGAACTAACTCATGCCATTAGAACTGATTAATTCCATCTGAGGGTGACGGCCCCAATGACCCAAACATCTCTGTCTAGGTTCCGCCTCTTAAAGGTTCCATCACCTCTTAATACCACCACTTTGGGGATAAAGTTCCCAAAAGATGAACCATCTAGTGACAAACTACATCCAAACTGTAGAAATACATTTTATTGGATATGTTTCTTTCTAGAGTAAATATCTAGGGGTGGATTTCAGGGTCATATGTTTCCTATGTGATTATTTAAAAATTACCAAACCACTTATAAAGTGACTATACCAGTTTGCATCTTGCAAAATTTGAATGAGAGTTCATTAGATAAGTGCCTGCACATCATTACAAACACTTAGCATTGGTAGTTTTTAATTTTAGCCATTCCAATGGGTAGAATGTGGCTTTGGCTTTGTAGTACTAGAGGGCAGGTAAATAAAGGCATGTTGAGTTCTATGATAACTTAGAAAAGGACTCAGTCTGAGAGGAGGAGTACTTTCACAAGGTAGAAATAGGGAGGGAGAAGGAGCAGCAGTCCAGAATGAGATGCTATCAACTAGAATTCTAAGGCAGATGAGTAATTTAAAGACATGGCAGTTACTCAGGGTATTTTCAGGTTCTTCTGGTAATAGCTTACTACTCTTCTGGGATTCCTTTCTCTACATCCCCCACTCCACACACAAACACACATACACTGTGGCCCACTGATTTTCATATCCATGTAGACCCTTTCCACTGTTGTCACTGTCGTCACTGGATGACACAGCCCTGAACACCTGATTGAATCTGAGCACATCAGAGATCTTCCCTAGGATTTTAAAAATGAGTTTTACTTTATTTTGAACACAATAATTCTTTATAAGGCACTGTGTAATGTTTCATATGAGTATATGTTATGTATTGATCAAATCAAGGTCATTAGTACATCCATCATTTAACATTTATTATTGTGGTAAGAATATTCAAAATCCTCTCTTTTGTCTACTTTAAAATACTCAATACATTATTGTTAAGTTTACTCACCCTATCATGTCACTGAGATTTTTTAACTTTCACTAGATTCTTACTCACCCTATCATGTCCCTGAGGTTTTTTAACTTGCACTAGATTCAGTCTGTCATTGTAAAAATCAAGAAAGGAGACCTAGGGGTCAGAGGTGGCTGTCTTTGCCACCATGTTGAAAGTTCTAGTCAATGGTAAGAAGGAATAAAGCACATACTCAGTGAGACAGAGTCAAGAGACAGTGCAAAAGTCTTGATTGCATTTGGATCCATGTCTAGTTCTTCATGTGGTCTAGCTATATGTGGTCCATCTTGTTTGGTGGTTCAGCCATTCCTCGGATTTGGTGACATTTTATAGTATCCTTTCTATAAAACCCCTTTGACTAGGGCAGTACAGAGTTGTGCATAGTCTGTGCCCTGCTCAACTTCAGGAGAAATCATTTCCACAATGTGAATGGGACCATCTGGAGTTGTGCTGTGTAGGATCTCTGTTTGCAAAAGGGTCCTGGCTATGCTAAACTGGATCCACTACACAAAAAAATTGGGCAAATCCAACAGCACTCTTCTGCACAGTCCCTCCTCCAAGGACTGCATCTCCTGAATGCCCAAATCTTTCTCATCACGCCATCCCACGATGTTTTAGACTTTAAGTGTTCTCACTCATGCTCACTTTCTCTCTCCTCCACTTCCCACCCTCCTTTGCTCTTGCTCTCTCTCCACCTCCTCTTCTTTTCTTTTCCTCCTCCTTCTCTCTCTCCTTCTGCCTCTTTCTTCCTATCTTCCTTATTCTCCCCTTCCCTCCCTATTCCTGAAATTTTTAATCTCAGGGAGCCACCTGGAGACATTAGATCTTCTCCCCACCTTCAATAAGTAAATTTGGAGCCCTCCCATTGGCTAAGGAATATTTTCTCTGACATGAATTTCAATCATGAATGTGCCCTTGTCAGAAATAAAGATAGTAGACCACCTGAGACCATGTAGATTTCAACAAGAGGTTCTCAGGAAATAGTTGGCACACAGGTTTGTCCTGTTGACATGTTAGTAGCTTCACCTCCAATGACATTTCTGATACATGTCTTAGATTTTATTTCTCATTTCTCAAGGTTGGTGTTATCCAGGCTAAGACTAGTAATCAAGGGAGCTGGGAACACTTATAGATGTCCTTGGGGTTTCCACTTTACAAATATTTTTACATTCCATATAATAAACTCACAAAATTAATGTCAGGTGCTGTGTGGATCATGAACTTGGGTCATAAACCATGATCAACTTTCAAAAACTGGTTCCTTTAGCAGGAGGTTGTCTTTGTGTAAATGAGCAGGTAATTTTCTCTAACTGTGGGGGAAAAACAAGTAAAAGTGCATAAGAAATATTGGAAAATGAGCACTTTGGAAGGAACTAGTGACTAAGATGAACATGGTGAGTCAAATAAAGGCACTGGTTGGCAGGGAACTCAGCCACAAAGCCCTCAGAGGTCTCACGTCTCAGGGAAGCACTGAGAAAAGGGGTAAGGATAGTGACCATAACGTACCTGCAGTCTAGGGCAAGACCTACAGAAATCATTTATTTTGGCTGGAAAAACCTATACAAATTTGGGAGTATTGTATAAAAAGGATACGAAATATGTAATTAAGTCTAAAACAACCATCAAGATAGTGGTTATTCTTTTATCTGGCAGGAAATAGAGTCAATCAGTGTTTCAGGAATAGCCTCAGGTAAATAACTAGGAGGCTGTTCGCATAGTAACATGGGAATAGAACTAAAGACAGTTCCTCCCATTCCTGGATCCTGGGATGGTGGAGTAGGCATAAATTAAACCCACAGATTTTAATTAAATATTCTAGCATATCATTGAGTTGGACTTTCTGGCTAATGTGAAACTTCTGTTTGGTGTTTTTTATTTGGTAGTGTTTTAAAAAAGACAATTATCAGTATAATTTATTTTGGTTTCTTTATAAATAAGGGCTGGGATGTAGCTCAGTAGTAGAGTGCTTGCTTAGCATGCATAATCCCACCCAGCACCACCTAAATAAATAAAATTCATTTAAGTTTTTATTAACACTTGTTAATTGTACATGTTAACAGGATGCTGTGTGATATTTTCATATATGCATATTGCATGCACTGATAAAATCCATCCTCTTTTCTACCACACACACTAGCTCTACAATCTCTATCTCTATCTCCTTTCAGTTCTTTTTTTTTTTTTTAATTCACATGAGAGAAACCCATGGTAGTAATTATCTTTCTGTGTCTGGCTTATTTCACTTATGTCAGTGTCTTCCACTTTCATCCATTTTGCTGCAAATGACAGGTTTTCATTTTTCTTAATGACTGAATAATACTCCATTGTGTATATATACTACACTTTCATCTATTGATGGGCACTATTGAGAATAGTGCTCCAATAAACATGGGAACATGGGTATCTCTTTGGTATGCAAATTTCATTTCATTTGGATATATACCCAGAAGTGAGAAATGATCTGGTTCTAGTTTTTTGAGGATCATCCATTCTGTTAGCCTATTCCATAGGCTACAGTAACATACCTTCCCATCATGTAGTATAGGAGTTCTTTTTTCTCCACATCCTCACCAGCATTTGTTATGTGTTTTTTGTTTGTTTTATAATAACCATTCTAACTAGGATGAGATGGTATTTCACTGGGATTCTGATTTCAATTTCCCTGGTAGCTAGATATTGAGCATTTTTTCACATACTTGGCCATTTGTATTTCTTGTTTCAAGACGTGTCTGTTCAGACCATCTGTTAATTGTATATCTGTTGTTAATTGTATATCTGTTGTTAATTGTATATCTGTTGTTAATTGTATATCTGTTGTTAATTGTATATCTGTTAAGTTTTTTGAGCACCTTAAACGTTTGAGTATTAACCCTCGGTTCGATGAACAGTTGGTAAACATTTTTTCCCATTTTGTTACTTGTCTCTTCACTTTGTTGTTTCAAAATTTGTTTCCTTTGCTGTACAGAAGCTTTTTAATTTGATAGCATCAGCTTTTGCTTTTGGGATCTTATCCAGAAAATCATTGCCTGGACCAGTTTCCCTTATGTCATCTTCTAGTAGCTTCAAAGTTCTACGGCTTGGATGTAGGTCTCTGAACCATCTTGAGCTGTTCTTTTTTTTTTTGGTTTAGTTGGCTTTTGGTACCAGGGATTGAACCCAGGGGCACTTAACCACTGAGCCACATCCTTCGCCCATTTTTTAAATTTTTATTTTGAGACAGGGTCTTGGTAAGTTGTTTAGGGTCTAAGTTGCTGATGCTGGCTTTGAACTTGCTATCCTCCTGCCTCCGCCTCTTGAGCTGCTGAGGTTACAGGTGTGCACTACTACACCTGGCTTGAGTTGGCTTTTGTACAGGAAGAGATAGGGGGTCAAATCTCAGTTCTCTGCATGTAGATATCCAGTTTCCTGAGCACCATTTGTTAAAGAGATTGTCCTTTCTCTGGTGTATGTTTTTGGCACCTGCATTGAGAATCCGTTGGCTAGAGTTTTGTAGGTTCATTTCTGTATTCTCTATTCTGTTCATTAGTCTGTATGTCTATTTTTATGCCAGTACTATGCTGTTTTGGTTACTCTGGCTCTGTCCTGAAATTAGGTATTCTGATGCTTCCAGCTTTGCTCAACATTGTTTTGGCTATTTGGGATCTTTTATGCTTCCATATTAATTTTAGAACTTTTTTTCCTATTTCTGTGAAGAACTATATTGATATTTTGATGAGGATTGCATGGAATCTGCAGACTGAGTAATATACACATTTTAACAATTTTAATTCTTCCAATCTATGAACAATTTTAATTCTTTAACAATTTTTAACAATTTTAATTCTTCCAATCTATGAAAAGTCTTTCCTTTTTTGTTGTTGTTTTTTTCATGTTTTTCTTCAGTGTTATAATTTTAATTGGAGAGGCCTTTTACTTCCTTGGTTAAATTTATTCTTAGGTAGTTTATTTTTTGTGTAGCCACAGTGAATTTTCATAATTTCTTTCTCAGCAAATTCACTATTATGGTATACAGAGAAGCTACTAGTTTTTCTATGCTGATTTTGTATCATACTACTTTATTGAAATTGTTTATCAGTTCTAAAAGTCTTTTAGTGGAGTTTTTACATTTTTCTATATAGAGAATCATATCATCTGCAAATAAGCATAGTTTGACATCCTTCCTATTTGTATGTCTTTTATTTCTTTCTCTTGTTTAGCTCTGACTACAATGTCAAATGTTATATTGAATAAGAGTGATGAGATTGGACACCTTGTCTTGTTCGGATGCTTTCAGCTTTACCTCTTTGCCTCATTCACTATGATGCTGACTGGGGATTTGTCATATCTATCTATGACCGCTTTAATATGTTGAGGTATATCCTTCTATATTTGTTCAAGACTTGTATCACAAAAGGATGTTGAATTTATCAAATGTTTTTTTCTGCATGTATTGAGATGATCATATGATTTTGATCCTTCATTTTATTGATGTGATATATTATGTTTACTGATTTCCATATCTCGAACCATCCTTGCAGGCCTGTGATGAAACCAATTTGATCATGATAAATGATCTTTTTGATATACTGTTGAATTCAATTTGCTTGTATTTTGTTAAGAATTTTTGCCTTTATGTTCATCAAAGATATTGATCCATTTCTTCTATTTTCCATTTTGTTAAAATACAGCTTTCCATAATCATCCCTCATGATTCTTTGTATTTCTGTGTATTGGTTATAATACTTCCTTTGTTATCTCTGATTTTATTTGAGTCTTCTTTTCCTTGGATAGTCCAATTAAAGGTCCATCAATTCTCTTCATCCTTTTTAAAAAACAACTTTGTTTCATGGATATTTTGTATTGTTTTATAGTCTCTCACATATTTCTGCTCTAATCTTAATTACTTCTTTCCTTCTACTAATTTTGGATTTGGTTTGTTCTTGCTGAGTCCTTGGACTGCATCATTACATTGTTTATTTTAAATTATTTTTCACATAGGTATTCATTGCTATGAATTTCCACCTTAATACTGCCTTTGCTGCATCTCACAGTTCTGATGTGTTAAGTTTCCATCTCCATTTTCCTTTGTTTTGAGAAATCTTTAGCTTTCTCTTCTGACTTCCTCAGTAACCCACTGTTTAAAAGTATATTGTTCAGTCTCCATGCATTTGTGTTATTTCTAATATTTTTTGTTGTCAACATCTACTTTTATTCCATTGTGATAATAACAGATATAGGATATTATTTAATTTTTTAAAAATTTGTTGAGACTTTTTTTGTGGTTTAAAATATGGTCTCTTCCATAGAAAGTCCTGTGTGCTCATGAAAAGAATGTATTTTGAACTGTTGGACTATTCTATGAAAATCTGTGAAGTCCATTTGCTCAATAATAGTTTAATTTTATTTTTTACACAAATGTAGCACAACTTGTCATTTCTCTGGTTGTACATGATGTAGAGTCACATCATTCGTGCAATTATACCCATACATTAGAGTAATAATGCCTGTCTCATTCCACCATTTCTTCCACACACACACCCTCCCCTCTCTGCTCCATAGTATAGTTTAAAACTCTAATATTTCTGTTTTGATTTCTTGTCTTGTGATCTTTCCATTGATTAAAGAGGGGCATTGAAGCCACCCACCTTTATTGTATTGAATCCTAACTCTCCCTTGTGATTAAATAGTGCTTGTTTTATAAAATTGTATTCTCCAATATTATGTGCATATAGAATTACAGTAATTTTCTCTTCTTGATAAACCCATCCCTTGACCATTATATAGTGATTTTGTGTTTTCTTACAATTTTTGTTTTAAAATCTGTTTTATCAGAAATAAGTATAGCTACTCCTCCTTACTTTAGGTTTCCATTTGTTTGGAATATCATATCCCATCCTTTCAGTGTCAGTCTATGTGTCTTTACTAGAGAATTGAGTTTCTTATAGGCTTATTGTTGAGTCTTGCTTGTTAATCCATTCTGCAAGTCTGTATCTTTTAATTGGAGAATTTTGTCTGCATTCAAGGTTAATATTGGTAGATAAGGACTTAGGCCTATCATTTTATCTCTTCAAGTGGGATTTATATTTTCACATACTTTTATGATGATAGTTATCTTCCTTTCACATGTGGATGTAAGTATCTCTTATTCAATTTTTGCTAGTTTGGTGATATGAATTCCCTTAGTTTTTGCTTGCCTTGGCAGAACTTTATTTCTACCTCATTATAACTGCCTTTCCAGTTAGAATAATTTTTATTGGTAATTATTTTGTTTTAGGGCTTAGAATACATCAAGCATTTCACTTCCCCCTGCTCTACTTGGAAGGGTTTTCTTCTTGGAAATCTGCTGTTAATCTAATGAGGGTACCCTTAAGTGTGACTTTGTAATTTTCTCTTGCAGGTTTTAGGGTATATCCTTTTTTTTTTTTCCTTTTTTGATTCTGGGTGGAACCTAGGGCCAGCCAGCCACATACACGGTAAGGCAAGCACTCTGGCATTGAGCTACATCACCATCCCCTAGTCTTTTACTTCTGACATTCTGACTATGCTGTACTGTAGTGAAGATCTTTTCTGGTCAATATTAAGGAAGTTTTGTGCTATTATTTCACTATATAAGTTTCTTACACCACTAACTTTTTCTCTGAGTACAAAAAAAATATGGAATTTGTCCATGTAACGGTGTTCCAAAGGTCTTGAATGCTGTCCTCGTTATTTCTTTATTATTTTTATTTTTCCATTTTGTTCTAACTGGGATATTTTAAGTGACCTGTCTTCAAGTTCAAATATTCTTTCTTCCAATTGATCTAGTCCTTTTCTGAATCTTTCAACTTTACTTTTATTTGATTTATTGAGTTCCTTATTTTGAAAATTTCCATTTGGTTCTTTTTCAAAATATCTCCTTGCTGGGCTGAGGTCGAAGCTCAGTGGTAGAGTGAGTGCTTGCCTTGTATGTGTGAGGCACTGGGTTCAATCCTCAGCACCACATAAAAATAAAGGTATTGTGTCCATGTACACCTAAAAAAATTATTTAAAAATCTCCTTGTTAAATATCTCATTTATATCCAGCTCTGTCTTCCTAATTCCATTTAATTTAACTGTTTATCTGTATTCTCTTGGATCTCATTGACTCTTTTTATGATCATTCTTTTAAATTCTTTCAGAGATATCATATTACCTTGTTTGTCGTATTTCTTATACTTCCATGTTCAGATTTGCACATCTGGTGTATCAGGTATCTCTACCACTTTTACAGGGCAGCCTTCTTAGCAGATTTCTCCCGAAGATGTGTCTCGAGGTGTTGGTTTGTTATGCAATATTGGCTTTGCTTCTAGCTGCGCAGCACAGTGTAGTCTCTTTATATTTATTTGTCTCTTTTTAATGATTTGGAGCAAAGCATATACCATGGGAGAGTTAGAGAGAACTACTGTCACTACAGGGTATGCAAGAATGGGTACACTCTAGCAGTTCAGACAGCTGTGGATATAGTCTGCTATTTGGTGGCCCCCATCAGGCAATGTGGATTTCTTCATTCACTGTTGATATTAGCTCTGCTACTAGCAGGAGTCTCTGGACGGCATAGGGAACCCCTACAGTGGTGAAGGGCCTGAAGCATTGTCCTCTGGCCAGTCAGTGATGCAGGCCCAGAAGTTGCATGGGCAAAATCATTGGTGGGAACTGCACACCAAGTCCTGATAGCAGCATGTGGTCAGAAAGGGAAGGTGCAGAAGGGGGTAGGAGCTAGAATGATGGTGGTCCTCTCTGCCATTGGCAGTGCACACCTGGAAGCAAGGCTGTGGCTGGTGCTGGGCAAAGTTCCTCTTGGAGATCTTTAACCATTGGCACCCAGTGGTGGGGTGATGGCTGAAGCTGGGGCTTTTCTGCCCCTCTCCCCAGTCCTTCACCTGTAAAATGCACCTATGGGTGAGGCAACAGCCAGTGCCATGGATTTGCTCAAAATCCCCTCAGCATGTTCCTATGGACAGGGAGCAACATGAACCATGGTGTTCTCTCACCATCAGTAAAGGTGGCTGAGCACTGTGCAGTGCCAAGACTGAAGGCACACATTCACAATGTGCCCAATGGGGGACATAAAGACTGGTACAAATCCATTCATTGCTGGCCACAAACTTGTTCTCAAAGGACAGGCCCTGATTTCCTCATTCTTAAAGGGGACACCTGCCATTTCCATCTGTGTCACAATGCCTGTTCCCCAATCTGTAAGACACCCAGAAGGTTTGGATCACAGTCAGCTACCACCCAAACAAATGCAGTGAAATGTCTATAGAATCCCAGAGATGGGAATATCCAGGGACTTTTTAAGTTTAGACAATAACTCCCTCTCAAAATGGTTCCTTCCTACAATACCCTGGGTGCTCACCAGGAGAAGATACAGGATCCTTCTCCAAAGCAAGGCTACTATTCAGATTTCATTTTGCTTCTCTAAATGGGTTGCCATCCTTTGAGTATTATGAAGCTTTCCAGCAGCTAGAATTGCCAGCATCCACACTGATAAGAGTTTTCTGGGACTTTTTCACTCTCATCCCTGAGAGAGGAGACTCTTCTTCCCTTGGCTGTACAGCTAGGGTAGTACATGCCAGAATATTTTGTTTTAATTCTATGCTGTCATTCCAGGTCTTGGAATCTTACAAAGTTCCAGTCTCTCTTGTTGATTTCCAATGTTCTCCTACAATTACTTACTTCACAAAAAAAATAATGCACCATTATTTTTGTTGTGCTTCATGGAGGAGGAGGTGAGTGCTGGGCACCTCTGTTCTACCACTTTGATCTGTTTTGTAATTTAAAAGCCTGTATCTTCTAAACAAAGCAGAGACAACATTTTTTTTAAAAAAACTGATATTTTGGAATCAATGTCATGCTCTCAGCCCAGGAAGGCAGAAATTGCAGGCTCATTAGGATCCACAGGGATGTTGCCTGGGTTGAGATAGGAGTAACCATAAGGAGACCTTGAACTTACAGGCAGGAAGCCCAGGCCCCTCAGGCCATCTGTAGGACTTATTTAAGGCAACGTCCCTAAAACAAGATGGTGCTAGAGCATTCAAAGAAAACCAACAAGACCAGTTTAGCAGCAGCATAGAGAGACAAAGAAGTCACTGTACAAGTGATATCAAAATGGTAGCAAAAAGCCAGACTATGGAAAGCCTTGTAGACTATGGTATAGATTTTAAATTTTATTCTGAATGGGATAGAAATCACTGGAGGCTTTTGAATAGAATGACATGGTTTAAATTATAATTTTAAAAAGATCACCCTGGTTGCTGTAAGTACAATAGATTATAGCAGAAATAGGTGGAAGTAGGGATGCCAGCTGGAGATCAGCATAATTCCAGGAAAGAGTGTGGTAACTTGCACAAGAGAATGGTGGAGATAGAAGAGATGTATTTTGAATCTGAGAACATGACTTACAAGCAGATTGAATATAGGGTATGAGAAAAACATAGGATTCAAGTACCACTATAAGTATTCAACCTGGGCAGGTTGTTTTTGTTTGCTTTGTTTGTGGGGTATGGAAAGAAAACCAAGTGTTTGGTTTAAGGCTGTTGATAAGGCATATAAGTAGAGATGCTAAGTAGGCAATTGGGTATATGAGTCTGGAATTAAGGGGAAAATTCCAAACTGGAGATAAACTTGAGTATAATCCAGTCATTGGCATGTGAGATAGCCTAAGGAGCACGTGGGGGAGAGAAGAGGGAAGAAAGAGACAACCAAGGATTGAGCTCAGTACTCCCAACTTTAAAGACTGAAAAGATAAGAAACATCTGGCAAAATAGACTCTAGATGGGTGGCTTCTAGGGGTAACAGGACAATGAAAATATAGAGGTGTAGCAGAGTTCAAGGATGCAAGTGTTTCAGGGAGAAATATCTGATGAACTATGTCTAATGGATAGATCAAAAATAGAGTAAAATAAGACCTGAGAATAAATGTTGAATTAAACATCCCAGAGTTCATTGGTAACCCCTAGATAAAGCAGTTTATGTCAGTATTCAGAAAACTTTTTCTGAAAAGGGGAAGATACGAAGAATTCAGGCTTTGTTTTGGCCCAGATAGTCTTTGTTGCAATTATTCAGTTGTGGCACTGAAACAGCTGTAGACTGTATATACAGAATGGGCCTGATTGTGCTCCAATAAAACTTTATTTATAAAATCATGTAGTAGGCTAGACTGGCCTATGAGCCATAGTTCATTGACCTCTATTGTATGTGATATCATAGCATTTAAAGTGTGACTCAAGTATATTCAAAAGAAGGAGACATAAGGATGGTTTTTGAGTTGTTTTGCCATAAAGAGAAACAGAGAAATGAAGTAGTAAGTTAAGGTAGCTGGAGGATGAGGGAAAACAGGTTTGCATGCCCTTGAAGAAATAGATATGAGATCTCAGACGTAGATGTTTTGGACCTCAGAATTAAGGAAACACTACTTGCTGTGCATCTGAGTGACCATAGAGTCCGGCATAAGATTCAGCAATGACTTTAGAATTCTAGACTTGCTTTCTGCAGAGCCTCTTGGCTACCTCATCTCTTCAACTAGAATTAAGCCCCCTCAACACTTCTATTTAGCACTTAGCATAACCAGTCCCAGAAATAACGTAAGTAGGAAAAATAAAAACGGAGATGGGGAACTCACCTGGGATTCCATTTTTCAGAACCTTTTTAGAATAGTTGGATCCTGTAACTTTGGATTCCTTTCTAAGCAAACAATTTGAAGTTGAATTTTATCCTTTGAGGTCAAAGACAATCAGCTACCAGATTTCCATGAATAATAAACTGTTTGCACCACCATAAGGCTACCGATGATAGTCATAAGGGATCTGATTTCTCTCTACTTATCTGTTTTACTCTGTTATTTTCTTGTTTTCAAGTACAAGTAGACCTTCTGTCACATTATTGCTTTTTAACATCTCGTTTATTTTTGGGTTTTTGTTGTTACTAGGGATTGAACCCAGGGGTGCTTAACCACTGAGCCACATATCCCCAGCCCTTTTAGAGACAGAGTCTTGCTGAGTTGGTTAGGGCCTCTCTAATTTGCTCAGGTTGCCTTTGAACTCAAGATCCTCCTGCCTCAGCCTCCCAAGCCGCTGGGATTACAGGCATGTGCCACCACACCCAGCTCGTGTTTAAAACTCTTTGCATGTGTATGAAAATAAGATATGTATAATACAAGGTGGTAGCCCAAATTTATAATAACAATTTTCCCAGGGGAGCACCATTAAATGGAAAAAAGTCTTTATAAAAAAATAAGGCAGCTGCAGAAAAGGTGTATCTGAGCTCAATATAAATTTAAATCCAAATTCCACCCAGAAAACATTATCATGAAGGTGACATATTAGGACAGTCAGGTGAGAAGAAAAGCTGATCACATTCTTAGTTTTGAAGTTTTCTGGATGAAAGGATAAAAATATGTCAAGATTCACTCACATATCCTTAAGGGTGTGGAATTTTCATGGGAGAAAGAGTGATTGTTTTTTTATTTTCTTTCTTTATGGAGCATGTATTTTATCTTAAGCCATCTCACCAATGCCTTACATCTTGGTGTCAGGCTAGGCAATTTCATAGTATTTGACCTAAAAACTGGCAACTTCAGAGTGATAGGATGCTGATTCCTGATATGGGTATTTTAATGTCTAATGTCTGTCACAACATGAAAGGTATTCATTTAACTGAGATAAAACAGAATCAGATAAAAGACAGCCTGATTTCAAGGGTTGTAAAAGGTGGTTTCTTCTCATTCAAGTAAAGATTTTAAAATATTTAATCAAATAAAATGAAAAATCTACTTTTATTGTTTCCTTTCTTCTCATGGTGTGGTATTGGGGAATGGTTCTTTTTCTTAAAATGGAGTTATTGAGATATAATTCACATAGTACAGTTCACCCATTCAAGGTATACAGTTCAGTGTGCGTTAGCATATTCATAGGATTCTACAACCATCACTACAATCTAATTTTAGAACATTTTTATCTCCCCTAAAAGAAGCCCCATTCCCATTAGCTGTCACTTTCCACTCTCTGCTCCCAGTACCCCCAGCCCTAAGCAACCACCAATCCACTTTTCGCTGTAGATTTGCCTGTCACATGCAATTTTCTTTAAATTGCCATGCATGACCTTTCCCACTGAAATTTTTTTTCTCATTATCATAAGAATTAAAAAATGTGATAAAGCCTTCAAATATGTGAATAGGTATCCGTAAAATTGTAGCAGGATAACCAAAAGAGATATTGAATCCAGTAGCATCTGATGGCTTAAGTAGTCTCTAAACAGTAATTTAGATTTAGACTGATGGCAGTATCACTTAAATGCTAATAATTTTAATTATAAACTTGAAGCAGACTAAGGTTGCAGAAATGTCTTGTGCTCATAAGAACAATAATATTTGCAAATTCAATTTGACTTCACTGACTACTACCTGTATGACACTGGGCAAGTATAAAAATTCATGAAATTAGCAAAGATAGAGCTTTTAGAACCAAGCCTGACATATAAATGCTCAATAAATATTAGGTGTTGTTTTACCACTTTACTGCATAAGAACATAGTAATTTAGGTCAAATTTCAAAGAATTCTTAGATATGCCAACTTACACATTTAATTAGTATTTTTGAAGTCTCTATTCAAAGACATTTTCTGCCATGAAAGCAATAGAGCATGATTGAAGATGCTGTAATGCAAGAACAGCATTGATCAAGTATGATGAAGAATATAGCTGTAAACTTCCTTCAGTTACTTTAGAATCATGCATTCTATAAATAGCAAAATTGCTTGCTAATTTATTACTTTCACCTAGCACTAGTAATAAATTTTCCTTTCTATATTAAAAAGCAAATTACAGCAGCAAAAAGCTTATATAATGGCCTTAATCTGTCTAATAAAGAATATTAGAGCCTTGTAAACCACATAGAGTCTTTTATAGTTGAAATGTTTTAAGACCCTAAACATGACTTTTTAAATCTGTGTGAGCTAAAATTGTGATTTGGTTTTGTGTCCATAAATGTGAGGAAATGTAGCCCAAATTATTTCATTACCTTCTCTTTAATTTTCATGTAAAATGGCATTTGCTAATAAGACTGTTAGATCATTTCTGAGGTATTATGTATTTTCTGTTCTTTTAAAAAGTGTGGTACTAAGTATTATGTCCCAATCAGATAACTCATGATACACAACATTTCCATACTTGGGAAATGTTAACACGTTACATTCCTTGCTTTGAAACATAAAAGAATTAACCACAGACAACACCGTTTCATTTTCCTTTGACCCTTTAGACAATTTAATATGATTTGCATGCAATCTCATGTTAAGCCCCAATGGCCTCTACTTTATACATCTGTTTGTATGTTATCACCCCAAGCTTTCCTCCTCTTGGCATTGTTTTGTATTTGCATGAAAATTCATAATTTTTGCATGAAAAGTCATCTGTACTGTTGAAGATAAATGTCTAACATGCCTTGCAAATATCACATACCATTACTTACATACTTTTTTTCTTTTGTTTTCAGTTACTGAGGTTTAAATATGCTTGAAATGTAAAAGTGGCATGAAACTGTAGTGATGCAAGAATATTTAATGTTCCTTGAAGGTTTATCACTCTTAACCTGGAAAAATTTGGGAGCTATTCCCAGTCTTGTCTTTGGACACTGATCTTCAATTACAAATTATGATAAAACTATACTGAACACAGGTGCTGTCAGCAAAGTAATGAAGTATAAAATTTGTCCCCTGACTTCATAAATATTTTAGTTTTTCATAAAACCTTCTTAATGTGACATAAAATTAAGTTTAGCTGACTTTAGTGAAAGTTCCTAGTACCTAAAAATGTAACGAATAACTTACTGAATGACAGCACTAACATTTTAGTACTATAATGTTTCCTAAATGAGCATGATTACAAAAATGGATATTTGAAATAGGAGTGCATGAGCACACAGAGAATAAGTCATTTGCACAATTTTGTCAAACTTAAAATCGAAAGCGCACATGACAGTGTCCCACCAATTGGAGAAACTATATCCATCCAACCAAGGTGCCTTCCTTCCAAGTGGCCACCTTGCTTACTTTGCACTTATTTCCCCCAGCTGCCATTGCTACCACACTAACACTGTTTTAGAACACCCTTTACAAAGTACCTTTACTCCCCCAGGTTTTAAAATCCATGTGCTGATGCTCTAATTTTAACTTTAAGAAGTGAATAGACCCTCAGTACCAAATCAACCAAATCAGGATGGTAATTTTATATTCAATAAATATAAAATTAGTAAGACTTGTGTGACCTGTAGCTTTAAAAATGATTGTGAACTCATTTCCCAAAGAAGAACCCCTTGAAGCATTCAAATAAATACCAGCAATGGTGGAATAATGGACTTTTCCTAAGTCTTTTGGGTGACTACAAGATAGTCACTTGAATGAATTTTAATATTATGTATTTATGTATTATTTTTAACTTGACCTCATTTAAGCTAATGGAGGAGTTCACACATTAAAAAAGTCATTCTCATTATTTTTATCTTATGGAAATATAGATGAGTGACTGTCACTTCCCCTTGGCTGAGTGAATATCAAGTTAATGCCAATTTTGCAGCAATTTTCACAGCTTTTGGTTGACGGTCTCCTGACTGTCAGCAACTAGCTCTGTGATATTGGCATGAGACTCAACCTCTTTGTACTCTGGCTCTTTAAATCATATTTAACTTATCTTTTGAATAAAAATGCTATAATTATATATCTGTATGTGAGACTATAATTATGTATCATAAATCTACATATTTCTCTGTACACTTTTAATTAAATTCAAGCTGAAGTAACTCATTTAAAAAGAAAAACTAGACACAGAGAAGAAAACTAGCTTCTTTAATTGTCTTTTCTATCTGATGGTAAGATGCCATTTGCATAGCTCTATTTGTTTATATTGTCTCGTGCAAGTCTCACCTCCTAGGAGCTTACAGGTGAAGATATTGAGGTTCAGAGAGATTCAGTTACTTGTCAGAGGTGATGGCTAGCAAGATACACAGCCAAAGACTCTGGGTCTTCCAATTTAATACTCTTTCCCTCCATCACTGCAGTCTTTTGATTATGAGGCAATTTTTCTAAGGTGTCATCATTCAGAATTTATGCTCCTTGAAAAGAAAATCTGCCTTGAACACTATGGCACCTCTGTGGAATGTCCACTTGCGTCACTACAGCTCTCTCTGCTTTTACAAACTAGTTTTGTCAGCATGAGTGTGACAACAATTAGACGTCCCCTGTTTTTGCCCCATGCCTTTTCTCCTTCACAGTCATTCAATGACAAGCGTAAAAAGAGCTTCATCTTTTCACGAAAATTCCCATTCTACAAGAACAAGGAGCAGAGTGAGCAGGAAACCAGTGATCCTGAACGTAAGTAGATTCTCCAAGATGTCGTCACATGCAACACAAGAGAAAAAATCCTTCACGGGCAACACGCATGATGTAGGCTCTCCCACGCCACACGCCTAGGCAAACACCACAGCAGGCAGGCAGGTCAGGGCTTACTACTGTGACCAGTGTTTGACTGCAGTCTGGATCCTTCCCTTCTTGTGGCTCTTCTTTGTAGAATGCTTTGGCGAGGAAGATGCAGCAGCTGGGACTTTGTATGTAACCAGTATTTACCTTTGACCAGAAATGGGTCTGGTTTGCCTTTTCTCTCATGCAAGGGCTTGAGAAAGATTTCCTTTTCTGGGCAGAAATATTGGATTCCATTGCTACATATACTTTTTGAAATGCACGTTAACTGGGAGCTATTAAATTCCTTTTGTTGATTCTGGCATATTTGCTCACTCTTTCCCTCCCAGCAAATATTAATTACTCTCTCAGCAGTGAGCTTGTGTTGGTGGACACTAAGTCTCAGAATTTGATATAAACACCGAGGGGATCACTCCTCTTAGAGGCCCTTTCTGTCACAATGTTGACAGATGGCATTTTCCAAATCTTTCTTTTCTCTCTCTTTTTGTTTTCAGTCTTCTGCTTATACCTTTGGAGTTGCTTTCCAAATCAGACATTTCTTTTTGAAGTCTCAGCCCAGGGAGTTTGGGGTTAAAGTTGTTTTAAAAGCACAGAGTGGGATCCAGATTGTTTAGGCAACACGGTCTGTCATGGTAGTATCCATTTCAACTCCACTGACTTCTTCCTTCCTCTTCCGTGGCTGTTCTTCCTCTCTCATTGCTCTCTCTGGGGACTTCCATGCAGGACATCCCCGGATTAGGTGACGACGGTTATGGAACAAAGACTCTGAGTAAGTTTCCAGGAATGGTCACTGTAACTTTTCTTTTCTTTTCCTTTTGAGTTTGGCTTTTGTTCCTTTTCTTGAGGGCCTTTCACTCCTAGCATGCACAAGATACGAGTTTTATTTGTTACCTAGCTGTGAATGCTCCTACAAAATAATTTCCAATCGTTTTGTTCTGCATGTCAGCATTTAAAAGCAAAGTGTGTCAGGCACTCTAACTTCTGTCGCAGTTAACTCCTTCCCTTTCTGACCATGGGATATGGCCAACATGGTCCTGATGCTCACCAGAGCATCACTTGCTCAGCTGCCTAATTCTTCCCAGAGAGCAAGAAACCATGTTGAAAGAAAGGGTGAGCTAAATGTTCTAGAACAGCAAAGTAGAAATATACTTTATGTTCTTTCTTCTGCCTTTTCACACGCAAATATTTAATTACCTTGCCAAATTTCATAATTGAATTGTACTTTGCTATTAGTAAAGGAGCTACTTCATAGTCAAAAGGAACATGCATTCTTGAAAAATAAACATTAAGCTATTTGATCTTCCATGAATAATTCTTTGTCATTAACTTTGATCTTTTCTGACTTGCAGTGATCCTGCTTGAAACGTTTGTATGATAAAGTTTTAGATATGCATTAATATCTTTTTCTATCAGTGATTAATTAGCTGCATTATATAATCAAGTCCTCTGTAGTATAGAACAAAAATGAAATGTATTAGACCTTTACATACTAGTTATTCATGTTGTCAGTCTGTGTCTTACTGCATTTAGCAATTAAAACTAATTTTCTTATGTATCAATATACTATTATTTTTCTTTCTTTAATACTAATCCTATTGTGTAGGCACCAATGACATAAGAACAGAATTTTGTGACTTTTGCAATTGTATCACATGTTCAATTTTATTTTGACAGCTATGGGTGAAATTTTTATAAGCTGTTCATGTCATTTTATAAAACAATAGCGTTGAGCTGGACTTTGTTTTCAAGGGCTGTTTACATAACCCCACATAATGATACTTTTCATACTTCAAGTTATTTGGAGTGGTTTTTAGATATGTATACATAGAAAACAAAATCTGATCAGAAGATCTCTTTAAAGATGAAAACTTTATCTTTGAGACACTACAAGAATATGGTGTGGAATTTTTCTTGAATTAGTGAGTGAAATTCTAATACTGTTTTCAACATTATCTCCATAGTATCAAGCACCACCAGAGAGAACTTGTAAATTTTCAATTTGAGAGGGGAAAAAGAAGGGTTTTAATATACTCTTAATAATGAGCATCACTAAAAATCTCCATAATCCCAATTCAAGGTACTTAACATAATGCCCATGGAAACACCATTGTTGGGTATGTACCTTGATGGTCTTTCAGTGATAGAACACAGATGCGTTCACACTACTTTCCCGATGCCACTTTGCACTTAAAAGCTGCATTGCTAATTGAGCACACGTTTTATCATAGACCAACACAAAGAGAAAAGATTTGTGTAGTTAACTCATACTTTAGTTTTCATGAGTTTCATGCTGCCAAACAAATTCATTCAACTGGCAAGAATGTATCATATCAAAGCATTTTAAAGTGCTTTTTCACTATTAGAAGATAGCATACTTTTTCTAAAATTGTATGACAGGTGTCAATTTTTAAAAAACTGAAATTACCACCAAGGAGCTTCAGAAATCAAATAGTCTCATCTACTTAACTAAAGTGATATAGATGATCAAATCATCATTTCTGTATAACTTAAATAGTACAGATAAAAGCAAGTGACTTTAGAAATGAAAGCAGTAATTCTGGTTTGTAACCAGTACACATATCTCTGCTATGTTAGCTAAGCTGCGTTGGTATGAAAAAACAATTTGGAATGTCACTCTCCAAAGCACATCCTTCAGAATGAATTAATGACAGACTTCATGCTAGAACCAAACTGGGCATCAGGCCATTTAATATCTGCCTATTCCATTCCCACAAAATCCAATAGCTATCCAGGCAAAGTTCTTAATATAAAAACAGGAAAATATTGAACCAATTTATAAAACATCTTTCAGTGACTTGTTTCTTCCAAGATTTTCTATTCACTCACTAAAACAGGAAAAATCTTCAAGCCTCCCTTTCAGCCTGAGAATTATTTTATGAAGTATTTAAGTAGAAACAAAATTCAAGGGATTCCAGGGACCAATTGGTGATTTGAAATCCAGTGTTCCTAGAGAAAAATTAAAGGCCCAAATAGAGAAACAGAAAAGCCTGCAAGAAAACAGTGCCTGCACACCTGAAGCTCCTGGATTTATAGTTAAGGAAATATTCAGTTGAGACACACTGGCCTTTGCAACATAAATCTGGAAATTCAGCTGTAGGAATGTGTCGTAGCATTTATAAAAAGAAAATCACCTGGGTTGACATTCATTTTTTAATTAAAGATACTTTCCTTGTTTGCTAAAAAGAGGAAACAGCAATCAAGCAGCAGCTTCCTGTAAAAATGGCGATAAAGTTTTCATCTTCTTTATCTTACGTGAATTTTCTTAGTGCAATCTACTCTGCGGCCTTTGACTTGCCTTTTGCTCACATTTCTAGTAGCCTTGCATGCGTGTATTTCTTTCCGTTCTGGCTGCATTCCAATGCTTGGTATCTCTTTAATTTGCTGTGCTGTTCTTGCAGAACATGTTTCTTCTAATGCCAGCGATAGCGAAAGTAGCTACCGTAAGTTACTGCTTTGGTTTGCGGTTCTTTTCTTTGCAACTGCTCCATTGCCTGTGGTAGTCATTTCAGAGTTTTGTTGTTGTTTTTCAATTGCTGCCTTTTGTCATCCTTATCCAAAGCAAATGGCTTGAAATGAAATCAGCATTGGTGGTAGAAAGATACAGAAGACACGAGGGCCATCAGTAGGCCCTAATGAGATTGTGCAAGCAGTCAGTCTTGCTAATATCAATGCCAGCCTCAACTGGTGGTGACCCAGTGATTTAATTCTCACAGACAAAGTACAGAAAAAGTTCAACATAGTGGATTTTGACATTCCACCACCCGCCTTCCCCCAAACAATTTAAACTCCCTGCAGGAGGGTGAAGAAACCATCATGATTTTATTTTCCTTATCATTTTTTCTTTTTTCTGTTCTGTTCCTGGCTCCCTTTTACCAGAAGAATCTTTGCAAATCACAATGTCCCTTTTAAATCAGACATGAATCTTATATAACTTTCTCCTTGCTTAATATTTTAAGGTAGATACTACATCTACATATCTAACTTTATTTTGGGGATGGTTGGGAAAGCAATGAGAAAGTTTCATCCTCTAATATTGAAGGAACTCCCACTTTTTTAAAAAAGTGAGTAAATCAGATAACTGAAAAGGTAGGTAACTATTTAAAAATTATTTGGTTTTTTTTGTTGGTTACCTCAAGCCATTTGCTTAGTGTATGGAAATACTCACCAAACACCAAGCACATCTTTTTGTTCAGTTCTTGTGGTTTTCTTACCACCTACTTACTGGTTTTTGGTGACTAATATAGGTACATATTATCATTGGGATTCTTGTGACTTCTATAATATTTATTTGTATCCTTACTGAAAGGGATTTCCCCAAAAGCAATTGCCAAGGATATTAGAAAACTGCAGGCCCAAAACACGACCCACAGCTACCAAGGCAGAAATTGGTATTGTCTTTTGCTTGAATATTATATTAATTGAAAACTAAAATCAGCTGGGGTATTTTCCCCCATTATAGCATCACACTTTAGAAGACTTTTTGAGGTGGAATGCAAAACAGTGTTGTAGAGTATTTTAAAAGTAATTTGGATTTTGAGAAAGGCATTGGAGAATCAGATTAGTAGCAGATTAAAAAAAAAAAAGGTATAGAAGAAGAAAGATGGCAAGATGAAGGGCTAGAGGAGGGAGATGAGACATAGCAAAGAGTGAAGCGACAAAAATTGAATGAGGATATGTATCATGCCGTTAGAATCACTCAATTTTCTTATCAATAGAAAGAAGTCTTAGAATTTCACCAAGTCTGATTGATGGAAGGATTAAAAGTGTACCTTTCAACATGGTTCTTGACATTATGAGTTTCTTCCTACCCTTATAAATTTTTGACTTAACCCAACTTCAAAAAACAAAATTGCTTCTCCCACTCTTCATTTGATTTTAAACCAAAAAAAAAAAAAAGTAACCAAAGCTTGTCTTCTACCTTTTTTTTTAATACTGGAGATTAAATCCAGGGGTGATTTGCCACTGGCATATATCCCCAGTCCTTTTTTAATTTGTTTTTTGTTGTTGGTGGTGGTTTTTTGTTTGTTTCTTTAGAGTCTCACTGAGCTGAGTTGCTGAGACTAGCCTCCGGCTTGTGATCCTCCTGCCTCAGCTTCCTAAGTCACTGGGATTACAGGTGTGCAGCACAACATTCAGCTCTCTCAATTATGCAACTCATTTGATACTAATTTCTTTAGTGTTCAGTTTTCAATTCTCAAGAGCTGTTGTTCCTTCCAGTAGACAAATACATAGGAAAGGAAAACACCATGCCTTATTCTTCAGACTCTTCTATGGAACGTATATACAAGAACTATCTTTTTGTTTGGAAATCACATTTTTTAGAGTGTAGGCTTCTCTTCTATACTTCAGAAGTGGGAATATTTTCCCAGAATCATTGTTATAAAAATCAGGCAAAAGTTTTCAGCTGCTTGACAAGTTTTTGGAGTGACTGCCATAATGACACCAATAATTCCTTTTACTCTCAAATGGTAGCTGCACATAAATGTTTATTGGATAAAAAAACATTTATATGCATCTTCAATTATCTATGAGAAGAAAGAAGAGTTGGAGGCAAATTCTATATTAGTAGGGCAGGTGTAGAATCTAGTCATCACATTGGTTTGGGTCTCATCTGGAGTTACAGAAGGTCAACCACTCAGATTTTCCTTACAAGTCATTTGTCGAACTCAGAGGGGAAAAAAATTACATTGTTTTTCCTCCAAAATACAAATATAAGGGATTCCATAAGAATATTTGCTTGTCATCTACCATATGCCAGGTTCTTTTCACTGGTACCATGAGACCCAATATAAACATAAACTAACTCTGGATCTCAGGGCACATAGTAGGAGAAAGAGTTTAATAGTTCAATAAATGAGAATGTGCACAAAATGTGGCAGGTACTAGGAGAGAAGTTTGACTCAAGAATAACAGAAGCATCAGAGGAGATTTCAGAAAGGAAGCTTTGAAATGATCTTCAGAGAGATGAGACAGACACTTGCCAGCTAGGCAAAAGAAGGAAGGAACTTTCTAGAAAGTGCAGTGTCATGACAAAACTCATAGTGGCTTGGCCCAGACTTCCAGAAAGAAGCAACTTCAAAATCGGCTGCATTTTTCTACTGAATTCCTGGCTTTTGCTATAATTTTGACTAACTTTATGTCTTATGAATAGCAGTGTAAGCAAAAATGAAACTTTTCACCAAAGTCCAGGTGTTATAGTTTACTTTTATAACTATGCCATGTCCATTCTGGGGACAAAATGCCTATTTAAAAAAAAGTGTGAGTGGTGAGAAATGGTCCCAGGTCCTTGCTCCACAGTCCCAAGGGTACCATTCACACATCCTAGAGTCACATATTATGACAACCTTACCTGAAGTTGTCCTGTTTCCTGAGATACACCTGCACATGCATACAGACTTCAATTTCTAATAAATAGTTCAGACATCTGCTACACCACCTCAGGCATATCAAATAATTATTTCTTCCAAGTCCAACTACACTGAGAAGCAGTTAAAATGCAGTTAATTACAGGGTACATTGTATAATTATACAAAATACCACCTCAAAGCTGTCTTAATTCTTGGCTAATTCCAAATTTCCATCTACCAATAAAGTAGTGAAGTCTTATATTTGGGGCTGTTGTGTACCACATCTTTCAATTGCCCTTGTATTGGAAGGCAGTAAGTACCAAACAAGTATAATAAGGACCAGGCAAACCTCTGCAACTGAAGACCTGCCTTCTCCAAGCTCTTTACACAGCATGGATGTGTAAGAGTTAATAATAATCCTTCTAACCCATTGGGGTTCATCAGTTAAGTAGGATTTTCAAAACAAAGGTCTTGAAGAAATGATCTGAGTGAAACTGACATGTTGAGATGAGAGCCAAGATTTCTCTATAGGAGTCTGAAAATAGTGCACATATTCTTTGCTTTACTCCACTGTTCTCAAGTATTGCCCTTACATGTCTGTAGTTCTTTAGTCTTTAGAGAGCAATTTTTCATTACACCTGTTGTCTCATTCAACTCTGTAATAAAACTATTACATGTATCTTGCACTAATAGCCCACTTTATAAGGGAAGAAGCTAAAGCTCCAAGAGGCGGTATACCTCACCAATAAGTGGTAGCACTACATTCCAGCCAAGACCCTTTGCTCCTGAATCCTAGACATTTTTCACTCTGCCCTATACTTTTTTGTCCCTGCCTCTTGATGTTTTTATCTACTACATTCCAACCATCCCATGCTACCCGTCCAATTAATACAGTCAACAACATTGAGGTAACATTAACTATATGCTAATCCTTATTTTCAAAGACTTTATGTAAAGCACTTGAATCATCTGAACATCCTATGGAGATACTATGTGATTTTGCAAACACTAAAGTCTCACTAACACTAAAGTTGTCCCCTGGGTAAAATGAGTAGCTTAGATTAGAACTGAGATGGAAAATATATTTTAATCAAGATTTCAGCCCTGGCCAATGGGTAATAGCTGCCTGATGAATTGTATTGAAAAGTATTCTGAGGCCACATTGAGTAATGCAGACAATGATCAATTTGTGATGCCTGTCAAGGACACAGGATGTGGGAATGATGTGCTACACACTTGCCTCTGAAGCACATAAACTCCAACCCTCGCTTTGCCTGAAGTTCTATGGCTCTCAGAACCTAATTTATTCTTAATAGCCATCCTGTGCAGGCACTAATTGCTGAATTTTGAACATTAAATGAACTACCACTGGTCATCTCTTCCCTCCTCTCCTTATGAATCCTTTCAAAGGATTCATATAGAACATCACTTTACTTTCCCAATCCTGAAGACATATTAGGGTCATATTCTGGACTTGCTTCCAGTTTACACACACAGTCTTTCATGGGGACTACCACAAATCCTCTGCCAAGTCTCTGACAGCTGCAAACATCCACACACAGCTCTGCACTGCTCGCCCACTTCCAGCCATGCAGTTGCCAAAACAAGAGCAAGAAAACGTTTGTACCTTTTCACCAGCTGTTATTTCTTAAGTGCCAATCTCTTCTGAGGAAAAAATAGAAAAACTACTAAGGATGACTATTTTATGGAGATGATACAGTAGCACTTTTAAATAAAAACGCTGATTTTACAGATGGGACCCCATATGGCCTTTCAGTGTCTGACCTGATTTCTGTCCCCTAGCCTTTGTTTCTTAGTAAGCTCTACCTCACACACATGCACACAGGAAATTCTACATCTCTCACCCTTTTGAGACAGAGCTATACACTCAGCACAATCAAAACAAGATGTGGTTTAAAACCTTGACTCTACCACTTACTCATCAAAGTCTCTGAACCTCAGTTTCTTCATCTGTAAAATGGAGATCATCAGAGCACCAACTACCTAAAAAAGGCTGTGAAAAATTAGAAGCCAATGGATATGAAAGCCCCTTTAGACCTGCAGAAAGCCAACAATATGAGTTTTCTTCATTAAATGAACAAAGAGGGGAAGTAATCTTCCAGTACTCATAGGGCTTTTCATTCTTGAGTCTGAAAAAGAAATTGGCTTTAAATTCACGGCTACTATGTCATACCAACCTCCACAGCTTCCCTGCAGGCTTCCTGAGTATTCCCAGTACCTGGTTTTGTACATGCCTTGAGAACTGGGATGAGCAAGAACCAGCACCTTTTATAGTTGCAGGAGCAAATCAAAGAGCAATGAATAAACAAGGAACAATAAAACTCTCTTTTAAAAAAAATTGATCAAGGGGCTGGGAATATAGCTCAGTTGCCTAGCAATGCACAAGGCCCTGGGTTGAATTCCCAGCACTACCAAAAAAAAAAAAAATTGATCAAGTCAGGTGCAGTGGCACATGCCTGTAATCCCAGTGGCTCAAAAGGCTGAGGCAGGAGGACGGCAAGTTCAAAGCCAGCATCAGCAAAAAGCAAGGCGCTAAGCAACTCAGTGAGAACCTGTCTCAAAATACAAAATATGAGTTCAGTATCCCCCTCCCCCAAAAATTAAAGCTATGTTTTGCCCTGATTTTTTGAATCACAAATATACATACTAATTTCAAATATCTTATTTAAGGCTTATTTCGGACATTTAAGAATGTCCTATCAGAATGATTTGCAAAGCTACTGCAAAGAGATTCATATGGAAGCATGACGTGTTATGTTTATTTAGAGGAAACCATATTTCCCAAAGTGAAATGATCATATTGACAAACACAAAACAAAACCTATCTTTAGCCTCATTACTCATTCTGTTCCTCATAACTGAAATTATAATGTGAATGCATTGACTTGAATGGGCACTGTCGATAAATGAAACTCAGTATTTGCCTTTATGGAGCTCCCAGAATAATGGGGAGACTAAAATATCAGTTGATATTTTAAATTTTTATTATCCCACAATCAGGATTCTCCTCTCACGTTATTTAATGGGAGAACCCCCTATATAGTTTTGCATTACAGTGTTATTATCCTACCATGCTTCTATCCTGAAAACTATGCTTTTTCCCCAAATAATTTTTATACTTATGTTCTGAATGCCTATGACATGTATGTATCTCAGGCTTTAGATAACTAGAGCTTAGTAGTCAATTGCCTTTTTTTTTGGCCTAGACTAAATTTCAATAGTTTAGTATATTCAAAAGGACTCATTTTCCTGAATATAGAAAATTGTGAATCTGACTCATTGAGCACCACACTCCTGCTCAGATGTGGGAATAGTCCCCTGAACACACTTCTGAGGCGGCCACACATAGCTGCCACTGAGGAGGAGCATCAGGCCCACATTCTGTACCTTCAGGATATAGCCTGGCCTAGAAGTGCCATACTAAGAGGAAGCCCTCCTTGAGGTAAATGTCAAATATGACATAAGCCTGTAGCCATTCCTTATACTTGAAAAAGTAAAACCCCACAAAACCTACCCAAGCCACCACATCTCCAGGGAAGACATCTCTACTCTACAACTTTACCCACCCATTGTTTCACTTCATCAAAGCAGTTGCCATTATCAAAACCATCTATGATATTACTTCATTTCATGAAATTTCCTTGGTGCTGGGCCTACTGTAGGAGAACTTGGCATTGGCAGACTGAGTGTGTTTCAGGGCTGGTGAGCATATGAAGCAATGAATTTAATAGCCCTTTGCCTTCAAAAAGTCTACCTCATGTCCCATTCCTCTTCCACTACATCTTCTAACAGACAAAGTCTTATCCAACAGTCCTAACCTATTTTCCCACCAAAGGTTAGTCAGTATGAGACCTAATACAAATAAAGGAGCAGGGTTTGCAACTGACTTGAGCTAATCCCATGACCAATTGTTTGACCAATTGGATAAAATAGATAACTAAAAAAAAATTATCAAAACCCAATTTATTCTCCACAGTTATTTGCTGACTTGAGAACCATCCTGAATCAGCAGACTTACAGCGATTGGCAGTGTAGGGGCTAACACTTTTACTACATTGTCTTCCTTAGTTTTCTTTCTGAAGATTCAAGGCATGATTTAGCAGCAATTATAACCAAATATATAAGGCAGTGCTTTCAATTTGTTGTTGTTGTTGGTGATGGTGGTGGTGGTGGTGGTGGTTCTGCTGCTGCTGGGGATCCAACCCAAGGCCTCACACAAACTAAGCACACACTCTACCACTGAACTTCCCCTCCAGCCTCCTCTCAATTTTTGACGGTCTTTAATTGGCCCTCAGCATTCTCCTGGTGACTTAATATTAAAGTAAAATCTTTAATGTCCTGTAATTTTCTGATGAAATTTTTATATCATAAATGAAATAAATACATTTGCTTTTGAACAATGTTCAAAAATAAAAGATGAAATAAAAGAAAAATTAAGAGGCAGCAACGAACTATTGGATAAACCCTTTCCTTGAACTAAATAGCTTTAATTTAGGTGGTCATGCTTGGTATAGAGACATGGCATTCAATTAGAAAGGTAAGACAGAAAGCAGTCTCACAGATCATTACCCTGCTGCAGAGAATGAGCAGCTAGTTTTTATATAGAGTTACAACTGTGAGATAACCTGACACTAAGACAGTGCTAAAGAGTTCTATGAGGATGAAGGAAATTTTTGAATTGTTCAAGAGAGGGCAAGGAAAATTAACCCTGAACTGTGTCTGCTTCCTATGTTTCGGAGCAGGGATTTTTAGCTCTGGTGAATTACTTGTTAGTCGACTGTAATTTTCCTCTCTTTTCTTCTCAGGAGGGCAAGAAGACCTCATTCTTTCCTACGAGCCTGTCACAAGGCAGGAAAGTAAGTTTCCCAGCATTCTCGGGGTCCTGATTTCCGGGCCATAACAGGTGATATAATTAAAGGAGGGAAACAGTGATGGACTCACAAAACTAAATTCAGATTAATATTCCATTGTCCCTGAAGCACACCCTGCCGTCTCTCTTTGGTCCTGTCATTTATAACAACTTCCCTGCTGAGCATGACCAATACCAGCTTTCAGGAGGATGGAGCAACCCTTCAAATGAGTGGCCCCTAGTGGGAAGGAGCACATCCACGTCTCTGGCTAGAGACCTCCCAGGCAGCCCGTGTCAGCCCAGGACAGAGGACATTCTAGCAGACCTAAGATAGAGGCCATCTGCAGGCTTCCCAGGGAACCTGACTTCGTTTTTCTGGAGGCCATTTATACAGAAGCTGATGGCTATTGACAATTTTATAGCAATTCTCAGTGCTATAAAAACAAATGAGAAAATTCAAGCATCAGATGAGCAGTTGTACCAAATGAACTTTGCAGATCCTTCGAACCCCAGATACAAAGGAATTAGGAAAACCTCAGCAGAGTACAGAGAGTATTCTGAGCTGAGGAAAAGAAATTATAAAAACATAAAATGTCATTACTACTAATAGTCGCTTTTAAACAATGGCCAAACAGCTAGTTTGAATTCTTTTTTTCTCCCACTCAACTGACTAAATTCGGGTGTTTTGACATTATGTAGGCATAAGCTAAGAATAAGCAAAACTCCTCCAAGTGATTCTTTTCATTGGCAGTCCCGCAGTTACTTTTTCTGGTAGGTAAATCCCAGAAAGTAGGCACAGTCAGCATCCTAAAGAGTAAACACCCATTTCCCTATGTTGGGTAATTGATCCAATGTTATTCCCTTGGAAGTTCTTTCTATTTGGCAGTTACACCTGAAGAATCACCCTTGCAGGACAATTTTCCAATGGTCTCCAAGTCATTCTCATCATCTGCCTCTTCTTTTCCCTATCTGCAGTAAACTATACCCGGCCAGTGATTATCCTGGGCCCTATGAAGGATCGAATCAATGATGACTTAATATCTGAATTTCCTGATAAATTTGGCTCCTGTGTGCCTCGTAAGTATAATTTCTCCTTTTTTCTAGGAAAAAAATCTTGGATTCTTTATGATAAAATAATGTTGTCCTTCTAGTAGCCTCTGGTTTTCCAAATACTACCAGTTGCCCATTATCTGAGCACTTTCTTTCAATTCTCTGCCTAACACTTTACATCTATGCTGCCATGTGTTGTTCTCTATTTGGTAAGTATACTAATGTTCTTTCCAAACTGACCATAGTCCCCTAGAAGGTAGGTGGGATCTCCTTAAATTCCTAGCATTTAAAACAGCATGGAATTTATGATGGGCTGCAGAATGTTCCTACAGACTGAATGAAATGCCACTGTAACATCTTATTCCATAGAATTAGGGAGATCAGAATCAATCATACATTAAAACATCTCAGGATGACTTAGGACAACAAGTCAGTCCCAAAATCAAATAGTCTTTCCCATGTGTTTTGACAGTACAGGTCTTGGGAGAATGAAAACAAGATGTCTGAGACTTTATCCTATAGACCTCTACGGATTTTAATCTGCTTTGTCGTAGTAGACAATAATTGGGTCTCCTGGCCCCTCTGCTCTGTAAGCTTCTATCTGCTATACCTTTTCCCCCTACCAACATCATACTTTGCCACCCACCTCCAATCACAGAGATCTTCTATGCATCTAGACAAGCTCACTAGCAAAATTTAGCTTACTACATAATGAAACTCATAAATATGATCCCAAAAAATATTTCTCCCTCATTCTTCGGGTGTCTCTAACATTTCAGTACTGCAAATTGCCCCTAAAGTACTAAAGAATAGCAGGAATCATGTGTATTACACAGGCAAAAGATTGCTAGGATGATTACTGCATCTCCTGAGCCAGTTCCCAGCTAACAGCCTTGGGAAGAGGTCCTGCCATAGAACACATCCCGAGAAAGTCTTCAGATAGAAAGGCTCAGATGAAACCCTCCTTGATTACAGCAGCTTCCAATTGGATCTTCCACTTTTTGAGAGAAATACAAAGTTCTTTTTTTTTTTTTTTTTAATTTTTATTTTTTTTTTTTTTTATTATTTTATTTTTTTCCCAAAAGTTGCATTTTAATACATGTTGGCAAACATAACAGAAAAAAACAAATTATCAGAAGCTGTACACACTATTCACTGAAAACATTTGTTGAGGCAAATAGAAAAAAATTGTTACAATCATAATTTTTCTAACTTTGCACAAAATGAAATACAAAGTTCTTAAGCACTACATTCACTGCCCCTCTACCTCACGCATGCTACTTTTTTTCATTAATAGCAGTATTTCATGATAATCAATGCATTTTCATTGTACAGAACTTGAAAATGCAAAAAAAGAAACTTAAACAAGAAAATTAAAAGTACATAGAATCCCCCACAATGTCCAGAAGTAACATCACAGATATAATATTTTGGTAAATTTCCATCTATTCTTTCTTCCATTGCATACATTTTTTCATGTGATCGATATTTTTTAACATTATTTAAAATTTTATGTAACTATTTAAAATGATTTGTATATAATAATTAATCATTCTTCATTTACAGATGCTTTGGGTTTTCTCTTTTTCATTGCTGAATTTATAATTGAACTGTATGCTATTATTTACAAATTAATATAATTAATATTTTAGAGTTAAAACTGTATCTGAAGTTTTGATCATTTTTAGAAAATAACTGAGTCACACTTTATATATTTTGACTTTTTTAAGTCATTTCGCTAGATTTTTTCCCTTCTTACCAAACATGTAGTGCAATGGTTAGACTTGCTAACTTTTCATCCCACCTTTACTGTGATTCTTTTATCACATATTTTTTAAATCCCTGAACACATTAAAACTGCATGACAATATTTTCTCCTAGTTATGTGACTATCTCTTTGCTCGTCTCATAATCTTTTATTTTGTGTTAGACACTATAGTGGTGTATTGTTGGGAATTGGATTTTGTTATCTTACTTTATGTAATATATTTGTTCTGGAAAGCAATCATTTGCTGCCAGGATAGTTTGTTCCAGCAGCAACTTGGCTTTAGACTTTGTAAAGATGGGTCTAGAGTAAGTCTAGAATAGCATTCTAAAATGTGGCCTTTCTGGGGTCTCAATCAAATGCCTAATTCTGGCTGAACTTCAGTGTGTCCTAACATTGTGTGATCTCTGTACTCTCCAACTGGAAATGACCCTAGGCAGAAAGGTAGAGCACATATACAGTTTCCCTCATGTTTTTCTTCTCTCTTTCTGCACTGTCTGTTAATTGGTGCCTGAAAACAGTTGTTCCATTTAGTTTGCTAAGTTTTATAATTATTTGTGGTAGGAGGTTAAGACTGGTACCTGTTACAATGTCATGGTTCATCATATTACATATGTTTATGTATCTATGTGAGGGCATGGTAGAGAAAAATAGATGGAAAAGAAGTTTATAAATATAAATGCATCATAATTTTATTATTTCTTGTTTTACAAAGATACTACAAGGCCGAAGCGTGACTATGAAGTGGATGGGAGAGACTATCACTTCGTTATTTCCAGAGAACAAATGGAGAAAGATATCCAAGAGCACAAATTTATAGAAGCTGGCCAGTACAATGACAATTTATACGGAACCAGTGTGCAGTCTGTGAGATTTGTAGCAGAAAGGGTATGTTTGCCAGTCTCCTTATAATTCCCTAAAAAAGGGTATCTAGGTGGCAAACTATGTCTTTTTTTAATCATTACTCTTTCCTGATTGCAGTTGAAAACTTTGATTAGATGTTCCTTTTAAGGTTTCCCAGCAGAGAATCACCTTAAAGCAATGTCATTAATCTTTATTCTAATCTCTAATAAAGTATTCTAACTGACATGACAAGGGGAGGGAAGAGAGGATCTGTAAAGCTAAAGATAGTTAACAGCCTGAAGTTTATGGGGCCTTGGTTTGTCCTTGACTCTCTGAGACCCCAGTAAATAAAACAATTTAAGGAAGGTTTGTTACTCTTGATTGCCTAGTTGTGTTAGAAAGATTTACTTCTCCTCTCCCTCTTCCCTCCACCCCACCTCTCAAAACTTACTATCTTCACGTTGGAAAGGGAGATAGATGAGAAAAGTTCCAGTGTAGAGGAGGTGTCAATGCTATCATTCCTTTCTTCATGACCATTTCAGAAGCAGGGAAAATGGCAGAATGTTTAAGAGAAAACAGAATAAGAAAGCACTTGAATGTGGCTTTAAGATGTGCCTGTACAGAGATACCGTCTCCTATAAACACAAAGGAGCAAAATCAGAAAGTATTTGTCAGGTTAGGTGGATTTGATGTGACCCTTTCCTTCCTTTTGGTGTACTAATAAAAAGTTAAACGAGAAATTTTTCTAAGAGGAAAAAAATGACTGAATAGAGGTGGCCAGCTTTGTCTTCTTTCTCCACAAAGAAGAACCAGAGTAACAGGTATATAGCTGCATTTCAGAATGAAGGGAAGAGAATACTGGAAATCAGCAAGAGAGAGACTGGCACCTTATACAATTCACAGACCTGGGATAACAGCGTAAAAAGAAAAATACAACATTCTGACAACTACAACTCCAGTTCCACAGCCAGGGTACCAGGAGTCCCTGGCTCCAGGGGTAAGGTAAAAGACAGGGTCCCAGCAAACTATCAATATAGATGCTGGCAATCCTCGCTACTGGAAACCTTCACAATCCTCCCAGGCTTGCACCCCTTAGATAAATAACATGAAATAAGCACAATAGCCTTGCTTTGGAAAAGGATCTCACATCATCTCCTGGTGAACACCCAGGGTGCTGTAGGTAGGAGCCATCTTGACAAGAGATCTATTATCTGAATTTAGACTATTCTATGGGATATCCCCATCTCTGGGACCCCACAAGCACTGACTCAGGGGGTAGCTGCCTTAGGAACGCAACTTAGTTCAGCAGAGTGACTGTGACCCAAGCCTGCTGAGTGTCCTGCACCATAGGATACATAGGTGTTGTGACATGGAGGGGAATGGAGGGTGCCACCCTCCATAGCTAGGGGAGCAGGAGGCCTATCCTCTCAGACCAGGAGCATAGCCACCTGTGTATAGCTTTGTGCCAGTTCCAGGATCAAAAGCAGATGCCCAAATGGTTCCTTCCATCCCTGCCCTCTGTGTAGCACTTAGGCAATTATTTCTGACAGAGCAAGGAGGGAACACCATGGTTCCTGCTGCTACCTTGCCCATAGGGACATGTCAAGGGGCCCTTGAGCAACTCTACTACACCAGCTGTCACCTTAACCTTGGACATGCAAGGTGGGGAGGGTCAAAAGCAACTTCACCTAGCTACATTCATGTCCCACTCCCCCTTGTTCCTGGGCGGGCAGGCAGGCACTACAGCTAAAGGAGTCCAGGATGTAGAAAAGCCCCAGCTACTGCCCCATCCATTGGCATGCATGGCCAAGTTCCTAGAGAACTTTGCCCAGCTCCAGTTGAGTTCCTACTCCCAGACAGGCACAGTCACTGAAGCACAAGAGGAACACCATGGTTCCTGCTGCTGTAAAACATACACCATCTCCAGTGCTACAGGCTACCGTACCTGGTTTGACCACACACTGCTGTCCAGACTGGCAGAGTGCCACAGAGCAGGTGCTACAGTTCTCACCAATGCCTCTCCCCAGTTTTCATACCACTGAGTAATTAGACAAAAAGTATGTCAAGGCTTTCACCATGCTGGGATCACCAGTGTCAAGGAAACTTGCTAGTAACAGAGTTAGCATTAAAAATACCCGAGGAAACTCCTGTGGCATGACAGGGGCCACCACTCCCATTGCAGGAGTAAGCACACAGTGAACTCCCCACACCAACTGCTGTCTGTGCTACACCTGCCTGAACTGCTAGAATGTCTTCACACTTATATGGCCTGCAGAAACAATGAGTCTGACTCCGCCAAGGTACACATTGTGCCTGAAGTCATTATTCATGGCCAAAGAAGCTATAGGGAGAGTCATTATGCTGCCCAGCTAGAATTAAAGCCAACATTGCACAATAAACCAACACCCCATGATCCAGCTTCGGGGAAGAGTCTGCTGAGAAAGTTACCCCATAAAAGTGGTAGACAGATCTGATACAATAGATGCACAAATTTCAATGAAGGAAAACAAATCTAAAAGCACAGGGTAATATGACACCTCTGAAAGAACATCATAATTTTCTAGCAACCGATCCCAAAGAAATCAAAATGAGAGAGATGCCTCATAAAGAAGTTTAAAGAGTGATTATAAAAAGTTCAATGATATCCAAAAGAATCAGACAAATGAAAGTAGGAATGCTATGCAGGATAGAAATGAAATATTCAGCAAAGAGACATTCTGAAAAATAAACAGAAATCTTGGAAATTAAGAGTTCAACAAGTCAAATAAAAAGTACAACTGAAAGCCTCAAAAGCAGACTAGAGGGCTGGGGTTGTGGCTTGGTGGTAGATCGCTTGGCTAGCATGCATGAGGCACCGGGTTCGATTCTCAGCACCACATCTAAATAAATAAATAAAATAAAGGTCGATCAACAACAACAAAATTTTTTAAAAAAAAAAGCAGACTAGATCAAGCAGAAGAAAAACTCTCTAAACTTGAAGACAGGTTCCAGTCAGACAGAAAATAATTAAAAAGAAGAAAAAGAAAGAATATTACAGACCTATAAGTCCAATTAAATGTACAAATATCTTCAGTTTGGGGGTTACTCAAAGAGAAAAAAGGTCATAGGAACCTACTCAATGAAATAATACCAGAAAAACCTCCATAATCTTAGGAAAAATATGAATACCCATATATAGAAGACTAATAAGCCCCCAAACAGATATGACCAGAGAGTATATTTACCATGATATATTATAACTATACTATCAAAAGTACAAAACAAAGAAAAATTATAAAATCTGCAAGACAAAGCATAAAGTTATATTTAAATTCCATTTAAATATTGTAGATAGTATAGACTACAGTGTACCTATAATCCCAGCAGCTCAGGAGGCTGATGCAGGAGGATTGCATGTTCAAAGCCAGTCTCAGCAAAAAAACAAGATGCTAAGCAACTCAGTGAGACCCTGTCTCTAAATAAATAAAAATATATAATAAAACACAAAATAGGGCTGGAGACGTGGCTCAGTAGTTGAGTGCCACTGAATTCAATCCCTGGTACCAAAAAACAAAAACAAAAACACAGACTAATTGAATGGATGTAAAACTAAATATATATATATATATATATTTTACCTACAAGAAACTGACCTCATATGAAGTAATAACACACAGAATGAAAGTGGAAGTAGAGAAAATAATATTCCAAGCAAATAAAAATCTAAAATGAGCAGGAATAGCTATACATATTCCCAACAAAGTAGACTTAAAGAAAAAACTAAGAAGAGATAAAGAAGACCACTTCATAATGATAAGGGATCAATTTATCACAAAATTATGATGATTATAAATCTATATGCATCTAATTTCAGAGAACCCAACTTTATAAGACAAACACTATTAAATCTAAAGGAAGAGATAGGATCTGAAACAATAATAGTGATGGATTCCAGCACCTATCTATTACCAATGTACAGATCATTCAGACAAATCAACAAAGAAACAGACTTAAATTACACCAGAAGTCAAAAAGACTAAACAGAATTTTAAAAACATTTTATTCAATGATGCAGAATAGACATTCTTTTTGTCAGCCAATTGAAACTTCTCAAGAATAGACCATATATTAGGACACAAAACAAGTCCTAACAGATTCAAGAAAATTTAAATCATACCCACTATCTTTTCTGATCACAATGGAATAAAACTGGAAGTCAACAACAAAAGAAATTTTTAAAATTACATGAATGTGTAGAAACTGAACAATATAGATCTGGACAGTGATTTGAGAAAGGAAAAAAGGAATTTTTTAAATTACTCAAAACAAGTAAAAATGGAAATACAGCATACCAAAACTTGTGGGATGCAACAAAAGTAGTACTAAGCAGGAAGTCCCTACAATGAATATCTACATTTGAAAAAGATAAACTAAGATTTCAAGTAAGCAATCTAATACTATATCCCAAGGACTTAGAAGAGCAAGAACAAATAAAACTCAAAATTAATACAAGGAAATAACAAAGATCAGCATGGAAATAAATGACAGACTATAAAAACAATACAAAAGATTAATAAAATAGAATTGGTTTTTTGAAAATATAAGTCACATTTACAAAATGTTAGCTGAATTAACCTAGGAAAAAATAAATAAATAAATAAGGCCCAAATAAATAAAGCAGAAATGAAAAAGAAAACATTACAACAAATACCAGAGAAATACAGAAGATCATTAAGGATTAGTATGAAAAACTATATGCTAACAAATGAAAAATATGAATATATGGATAAATTTCTGGACATATATGGTATATCAAAATTAAACTATGAGGACATAAAAATTCTGAATCAATCCAGTAAATATATAGGATTGATATAAAGGAAAGCCTTTCCCTATACAGAGGAAAAAGCCAGGACTTCATAACTTCACTGTTGAATTTTACCAAATTTTAAAAAAAGAACAATGCCAATTCTTCTTAAACTATTCCATAAACTTGAGAGGGAACCTTTTCAAACCCAGATGAGGCCAGCATTACCCTGTTGCAAAAACCAGACAAGGATACAAAAAAAGAAAATAACAATATCCCTCATAATCATGGATGCAAAAATTCTCAA
Source organism: Xerus rutilus (assembly GCA_028644305.1). NCBI lineage: Eukaryota > Metazoa > Chordata > Mammalia > Rodentia > Sciuridae > Xerus > Xerus rutilus. The sequence goes on along the minus strand of CM053399.1, from coordinate 63,090,475 downwards.
CAAAAAAACTAGCAAATCAAGTTGAACATGTTGGTACATGCCTATAATCTCAGCAACTTGACAGGCTGAGGCAGGAAAACCTCTTCAATAAACAGTGTTTGGAAAACTGGATATCTATGTGCAGAAGACTGAAACTGTACCCCATGTCACCCTATACAAAAACCAACTAACTCAAGATGGATAAAGACTTTAAGATCTGAAACTTAAACTACCAGAAGAAAACATAGGGGAAACATTTCAAGACAGTGGTACAAGCAATGATTTTCTGGATAGGCCCTCAAAAGCACAGGAAACCAAAGCAAAAATTGACAAATGGAATTACACCAAACTAAACCTTCTGCACAGCAAAGGAAACAGTCAAGAGTGAAGAGATAACCTACAGAATGGGAGAAAATATCACCTACTATTCAATGTGACCTGGGTTAATATTCAAAATATGTGAAAAACTAAAACCACTTAACAAAAGCAACAGCAAAGTACTCCAGGTTTTTTTTTAAATAGGTATTATAGTTTGGATCTACAAAGTCCCACAAAGGCCAAGGTGTTGTAGGCTTGTCCCAGTGCAGTAATGTTCAGAAATGGGGCTTTGGGGAAGGAACTAGATCATGAGGGCTCTCATCTCTTCAGTAGCTTAATCCACTGACAGTCTCATAATTTGATGACATTTTTGAGAGGTGGTAGAAACTGCAGGAAGTAGGACCTACTTGGTAGCCATAGGTCACTGGGTATGTGCCCTAGAAAGGTATATTTGGTCCCTGACCCCTTCCTTGCTTACTTCCTGCTTCCCAGACACTGTAATAAGAGCGGGTTTGGCTATCATCAAAGAATAAAATGTAACAAATGCTGATGAGGATGTGGAGAAAAAGGAACACTAATACATTGTTTTAGTTTTTTAAGGAACCTCCATACTGTTGACACAGCTATCCCACTTCTGGTATATATCCAAAGAAAATGAAAGCCACATGCCCATGTTTATTAGGGAACCTATTCACAATAGCTAAAATTCAGAATGAGCATAGGTGCCCATCAACAGATGAACAGATAAAATGTATATGTGGAGTATTATTAAGCCATAAAGAAGAATGATCTCCTGTCATTTGCAACAAAATAGATGGAACAAGAGGAAAGAGGATAGATACCAAAAGACAAGTACTACATGTTGTCTCTTTCTCTCTCTCTCCATCTCTCTCTCATGTGAAAGCTAAAAATAAGTTAACCTGAAAGTAGGATACTGATCACTAGGTACAAAGAAGGACGTGCAGTTGGTAGAGGGTGAGTAATGGTAGTGTAATTTATTTGATCAGTGTACTATGTAGGCATGTATGGAAATAATCACACTGAATTTCTTTAATATGTGCAATTAATTTATGTTAATAAAAGGTAAATTTAATAATATCTAAATATACTAAGAAGATGAGTCTATTTTCCTCTATCTACAAAGGTGAGGTTCTATCAGCTATATGGATACTGGTTCTCACAGTGTCTGGAAAATTGCATCTATTTTCCTCTTTGAATGTGTAGATACAACTTTTAACTTAAAATGTGCTGTTCAGTGAGTAATAAAACAGCATTTATACCTTTTATGTTACTGTTGCACTTTACAGATAGCAAAATCGGAATTTATTACTTAAGTGATAAAGGCATGAACCATCTTAGTATGTCTCTCCTACAAGAGTTCAGTATTCACTGGACTGTTTATTTTCACATGCATATTGTAAATTGTTCTTATCTCCTAGGACTGTCCCAATCTGCATAACATGATTTTTTTCTCTACTTGTAAGAAGTTCTAGCGTCAGGGTAATAAGGCCATTTCTCCCCAGGAAGTAGAATATTATATGGCAAATTTACATCTGCTTTTGCAGAAATATTTTATAAAGCAATTCTTGCTCAGAGTACTCATTGCAGTGAAATTCATGTTAAATGAGGTGTACTATAATGTAATCAGGTTTTTATTTGTTAACAAACTAGAAAGTTTTATACCCTCCATAGAATTCTTTTTCAGAATTTAACTATATAACATTTAAGGTAACTTTTTTTGTCTGTTCTCACTAAACTGAACATATTCAGGGCTGGATATATATATATAAAAGCATTCAGCAAATGTTTAGGGAATTGTTCTAAATTCAAGTGATTACCATTCTTCCAAATTTCACATTGGTCAGGGTAAAATAATGAGGTGTTGATTACAACCAATGATTCTATCATGTACTTAAGACTTGAGTTTGAGTCCTCCTACCACTGAATTTTTTGGCAAGTTAAAAGTTTTGTCTTCATCTTTTCTCCTGTAAAATATAGTTATTATCTCACAAATGAGAATTTCTTGATAATTTTTTCCAGGGATGTTTTATGAGCTTCATGAGAATTGACTTAATTACCTAACATAGTTCTTCATTGGTCAGTGCATTGGATATTTACAAAAGAAAATAAAGTCAGCCGGGTGCAGTGGAGCACACCTGTAATCCCAGCACTTAGGGAGGCTGAGACAGGAGAGTCACGAGTTCAAAGCCAGCCTCAGCAACGGCGAGGCGCTAAGCAACTCAGTGAGACCCTGTCTCTACATAAAACACAAAATAGGGCTGGGGATGTGGCTCAGTGGTCAAGTGCCCCTGAGTTCAATCTCCAGTACCAAAAAAAAAGAAAGTAAGTCATCTGAGAATACATGTAAAATGTCTAGTCCAGTGGTAGACACTTAGTAAGAGGGCTAATAAATATTAATTATTACAAGCATTCAATGGTTACCCTATATATCAACTTTTATTTACTCTTTCAAGTGATCTTTCTTTTTTTTACCTTTCACATCCCATACCTTCTTCTTAAAACACATGCATTATTTTCATTTTGTTGGATTATGACCACTTTTTCAGAATTAACTCCTTATTTTTCTTCTTCCTACCAGGGCAAACACTGTATCCTTGACGTATCAGGAAATGCTATCAAGCGATTACAGGTTGCCCAGCTCTATCCCATTGCCATCTTCATAAAGCCCAAGTCTCTGGAACCTCTGATGTAAGTAGAGGGCACTGGAGGACCTCACACAACTAACTCCCTGTTCTATATTACACAGCAAACTGTTAACAGCTCTTTGTCACAAATGATTATAAATGGGAAATGCCATTTTGATATTTTTAAGGTTTTTTGTTTGGTTGGTTGGTTTTTGAAATGATAGGAGAGAATCATCTTTGAGTTGCCTCTTACTTCTGAGTGCAATTTCATAGGCCAATCTTTTTAAATGTCTACATTTTTTATAGAGAAAACAGACAACATTTAGACTTTTTCCATTGGTATTTTACATTGTCCTATGATAGATTTCTGATGTTAGAAACTTCATATACATAGACAACTTTTCTTAATGACATGACAGTAAAAAGTCTAACCTAACCAGTAGCTCCATATCTGTGCACATTTATGACCAAGGAAAAAATGCATGGCTCAAATTTTTTCCAAAAGACTTATAAAAGTCCTCCCTTCAAAGATCGGTAATCATACTGGGCAGATATTCATGATCTGACTATAAAATTAGCATAGGCAACTCCCATACAGAAGTGAAGCTTTTTGGAGATAATGGTGTCAGAGCAAAGAGGACACAGCAAATCCCTGAACAGTGGTCAAGCTGGATTTGGTTCTTTGCTTTGTCAATGGTCAATTATATAACCTTGGGCAAATTACTGTTATCTCCCTAAGATTTATTCTTCACCTCTAAACTAGACATTAATAAATACCTGATAGGAGTAGTGTAAAGGTTAAGCCATAAGGTCATGAATGTAAAGCTCTGGGTACAGTCTTTGGTACGTACTAAGTGCTGAATAAATTTAGTAGTTACTATTATCAAAGATATAAATTTGCTGTATTATAAAAGATTACTACAATTTTATCATAAAATGCATAAAGAGTACCTTCTCTAAGAGTGCAAGAGATAATTCCAGTATGTCTGCTACAAGAGCCTTGCTTAAATACTGCCTCTATCTGGGCCTCAAGAGGGTATTGAACCACAGAGTACATACTTGAAAACAATGTTTATGGAAAGACTGAAGGCATGGAAATTATTTAATCCCATAGGTGAGAACAGTTATTTGCCAATGATATCAGCTAACTGTTCTGGTCTCCTCTGAGAATGAAGAGGCAAAGCACACTGCAGTAGCTAAAATGGCAGCCTCAGAGAATTAAGTTAAATACATACTTGGTCTCTGAAGAAATTGCCAGGAATGCATCTGAAAAGCAAAATATAGACACACGAATAAAAAAGATTTTTACCAGGGTGTGGAAATAAAATTGTGAGGTTGTTGTCAGTGACTGCCAGCCCCTTGAATTTAGGCATTAAATTATGCTGTGAAGAAATTTAACTATAGTTGGCAAATGGAAAGATATGTATTGATAAAACAGTGGTTCTTAATATTATACCTGGATAGCACGTGTTAAATTTCCCCTTTTTCAGAATACTGTGTTGGACATTGCAAAGTTAAGCAACCACAGATTTCTTTATGTAAAAATTATTTATAATCTGTAAAGCGCCTCACAAATATTTTAAGTAACACTAAAATCAATAAGAGTAGAAAAATGGCCCTCACCTCTTGAGGAAAGCAACTTAAAGGCCCATTTCCGAAATAGAAAAATAAGTCTTCTCCTCATAAACACACAATGGGATAAATAGCTTCCTAGGGAAGGAGGCCTGAGGGAGCAACAACAGTGGCACATTTTGTTCAGTACGATATTGGGAGTCAGTCCCATCTGGTGCTCAGTAGAAGGTCTACTTCCTTGCACAACTATCAGATGACTTATTTAGTTTTGCCTTAGGGCACTGTCACAGCCACTTATCACCAAGGAAAATTAAATATACTGAGGGCTGGATTCCACAATGAGGACAGTGAATCTGATATAATTTGCTGCATCCATATTCATAGATCTGAGTGCAGTAAATGATGCCGGTCAGACCAATGTGATCTTATTACTAAATGCTGAATGTTTATGGTTCACTCTCTTCTGAGGCTTTTACTTCAGGAGCAAAGCTAGTGATTTGCCCATTGCCCAGAAAGGAGTGAATGCCAGGTCAGCCAGAACAAAAACATGGCAGCTGTCACATTTAGGCATTGATACATCATCACACACATTATTTCTCAAGTGCATCATCCGCATCAAACCACAGAACTTATTAGCACATACATAGCTGACTTCAGCAGAGATAAAATCAAGGGCATGTATGAAAGAGATGTTCTTTATATATCATGCTGCCATAACTTGTGTCCCTACCATAAAGCAATGATATGATTTCTAGGTCTCGTCACCCTGCCATCTCCAATCTCCTATTACTGTCTTGCCTCCATGATGTACTGTTTACCTCTGCCTGTATCTATATCATAATTATGTTTATCTGTCTAGGTCTGCATTTATTCATTGATTCACTTATCCATTCATCAAATAAGTATTGAATCAGCATTGATTCTACATGCTAACAAAGGACTTGTAGACAAATAGACAAAATTAATTCATATATTAAAGGATAGCAATCTAAATTAAGCCATTATTAAAATAAGTTCAAATAAAATTCAGAAAGAAAAAAAAAAACAGACTACCACAGACCAAGCAAGTTAAAGAAGATCCAGAGCTACATGACTTGTTTACTTCTAGGATAAATCTCTTTCTCTGTAGAGTATCCCCTGATTTAGCCTAACATCTTCTGCACTCAAGAGTGATACTTCTGGAGCTCAGACATTTGGAACAAAATAAGTTTACTTCAGCAACAAGAATTCAGGAAATTTCTGCTTTATATTTCAACCTTCAGTTATTTCTAAAACCATATTAATATCTAACTTCGGTTTTTTATTTTACACATCAGCCTCTTTTGAAAAACATCAAGTCTGTTTGAGATATAAAGTCTGTTTGACTATGTTTTTTTTTAAAAAAAAGCTTGAATTCTTACTGCAGATTGTTCTTTATTAAATGTACAGCCTTGGGGGAATGCCAGGATTGCTTCAAGTCTCCATGGCCTGTATTAGAGAAAGGATTCACTAAGACCAGGAATTCTAGACCTGGCTCTCTGTCTTTCTAAGTGGCATGCAAGGCATTGATGCTTTCAAATATTCTACATGCATCTGGGCTGCATCCTAATGAGCCAACCAAAAATGCCTTTGCATTTGACTGGACTTTTTTAATGCCTGGAGGACATGCTACGAAAAGTTACCACTGATTAGGAATCAGTAAATTAGATTTTAGAGAAAAGTAGAGAATTTTCCACCTCCAACCTTGACTTGTCCTTGAGACTATATTAGGTTTAATAATCTTACAATGATTAAGCAACATTTGCATACAGTTAATGATAAGTTGATGGTTGGCAAACAGAAAGAAAAATACAGGTAACCTAGGCATAATTCCTTTGTAGCTCATTCTGTCAGGACAAAAATAAAGTAAGCCTCAAAGTTCCTTCTCATTATTTTTTTTAAATATTTTAATTGGCACATAGTAATTGCTCATATTTATAATGTGATATTTCAACACACGAAGACAATATGCTATGATCAGATTAGGGTAATAGGCATATCTGTCACCACACATATCATTTCTTTGTGTTAGAAACATTTAAAATCCTCTCTGCTATTTTGAAATATTCAATTAATTGTTGTCAACCATATTTATCCTACTGTACTATGGAACACTAGAAGTTATTCCTTGTATCCAAGTGTACCTTGTACCTGTTAATCATACTAAAGATTCTTTTATACAAAACTCCTCTATCCTATCCTCTATTTGACTAAAATTACTTGATTATAATCTATTTGAAAATATTTTGGTCCCAGGATTTTGATTTGTTCCATTCTGTGTCCATTTCAATTCAGCCCTCCTTCAGTGGCTCCTTCAACTGTCATTTGGTTATAAAAACAGGACATTCAGGGCTCTTACTGCTATAGACATGACTTGGCCTTTGTAGGAGCTGAGTAGTGAAAGCTGCAGAACACCCTTTTGCCTTGATATACAAATACCTAACAGGATCTTTCCTCTTTCTATAATTCTTGGGAAGCACTATCCATGTTTCTCCAATCCACATTTCCAAATGCACGTGAGAATGAATAACAGCCCTTAAGGAGGATGCAGAAGGCAAGAAATCAAAGCTTTTTGGGAGGTCAGGACCCAAGAACAATCAAATTGAATACTCTCGGATGTGAGGAGGGCCAGACACTAAAATACATTTCTGCCCTCCACCTCTACCCACCTCTGACCAGCCCTGAAAATTTTCCTTTCATTCTATGTCCCACATTTTAGACAGGCTGAGATATACTAGAACAAAGTTATCAGGGAAGTTTGAATTTAGAAGTTATATCTAATGAGGGTCTAAATGAAGTAGGACTGAAGATGAGGAAGCCTCAAGAGACCCATGAAGCTGGGCACAGTGGCGCACACCTGTAATCCCAGCACTTTGGGAGGCTGAATCAGGAGAATCACGAGTTCAAAGCCAGCCTCAGCAACAGCGAGGCGCTAAGCAACTCAGTGAGACCCTGTCTCTGCATAAAATACAAAATAGGGCTGCGGATGTGGCTCACTGGCCAAGTATTCCTGAGTTCAATCCCCAGTACCAGAAAAAAGAAAAAGAAAAAAGAGAGAGAGAGAGAGACCCATGAGCACTTTATTTAAATCCTCTAGGACCTGCCAAGGAGAAAATTCAGCCCCACTCTAGGGGACCGCAGGATACAGAACAGCAATCAGTGACTATAAGTGCTAAGGAGACTGATTCCACTTCAGTCCTTTGCGAGGCCAAAAGACTGCCCTCCAGAGAGTTGGCTCCTTGGCAGGGAGCCTTTGTGACTAGAATGAGTTCAGCAAACAAGAGTCCTGAAGGAAGTCTAGGAAGCTACTACTAGGATTGAACTATGCTTCTTGTAGGCTTTTTTGCCAGGCATTTTAATTTTTCAAAACTTGGTATATTCTCTTTGTATCCTAATTTCAAACCCTCATTTACCAGGGAGATGAATAAGCGTCTGACAGAGGAACAAGCCAAGAAAACTTATGATCGAGCAATTAAGCTAGAACAAGAATTTGGAGAATATTTTACAGGTAAGTTCCCCTCATCCTGGTACTATGAGGAAGGAGATAAATTGACATTTGGCATAGAGAGGGCTTCAGGCCTGGTGAACCTGGGCCCTAAAACCATCCTATTGAGCATCTCTAATAACTATTTTATGCATATAAAGGCACTCTCTGCTTCATCCATTTGATTCAGAATTCTGGGTTCTCCCTCCTCTGAGATCACCAGCAGCCAGCTTCCAGATTCCCACTGCCCTAACCAAAACTTTGAGTGGCAGATGCCCCTGAACTATCTCCTCCTATAAAGGAGATTTGAAGCATTGATACCTCATTAAACTATCTTTCTAATGGCATCTAAATTTGGGGGAATAAAATTCTTGGGGCCAAATTGGGCAGTGTCCAAAGCAGTTACTCTTGAGAAGCAGTCTTGGGTCCTCCATTCTCTGCTTCCGTGACCTGTGGGTTTGTCTCCCCATCAGTGGCACTTGAACAATACACTCAAAACCCCTCCCTGCGTTTCTGTGTCAAGTGTCAATGCAAAACTTTTTTTTTTCCTTTTTAATTATTTCTTTGGAAACATGAAGTTTGGGAATAGGAGAAGAATTTCTCCTTCTGGATATCCTTAGTTCTCTATTCTTATGTACTTGCATGAAACACTGATTAAATCCAGAGAGTAATCAAACCGCAATTGGCCTTCCAAGTAATTCTCAGTGCTATAAAAACAAGAATTTTCTTCCTCAATTACATGGTATGGGATTAGATGTTTTATTTTTTGTCTTATTCAGAATGTGGAAAGTGCCAGTGGCACAGCAGTTTGCAAATATTTTTAATTGCATGATACTAGGTAAGGTTTCTGTCAGTAACTAAACTGTAAGTCATGTTTCTTCCTGAGAGAACATCCAGATAGGGAAATCAAGTCCAACAATGTACATTTTGACCAGTGGTTTATATTCAGGAATAAAATATTATAATTACTAAGTTCTGAGGATTGTTTTTGAAGATTGAAGTCATGTTTCAGGACCAATTTATGTTAAAAGCCTCAGTGTCATATGGATAATACAGATGTTTTGGAGATCTATATATAAGATGGTTTTTGTTCAAAGGACATAGTAAAATGTGCTTAAAACTGTCCTGAATGACTTGATGTTTTATGTGATTCATAGCTTAGCAGTATATGTTTCCTCTTACATGTTTCTTGTAAGTAGTGGCCATCTCAGTAAAAATAGCCTTATCTGGTAAACATCTCATTTTACCAGATTAGAGAATAAATGGGGTTTCCTGTTAAATATTTTGAGGTCCAGAGAAGTTAACTGCAGTTCCTCCCAAATTCTTATTATTTCCTCTGTATCTAAAATGCCTGAATTTCTGTCTCTGCCAAAGTAAATAAACTAGAGAGACTCTAAGGCCAGCTCTCTTTGCTAAATAGGGAGCTCTCCATCTGAAAATTGATCAACGTCTCAATTCAGTGGCTGGCACAGAGTAGGCATCCATAAAATATCTGTTAAATAAATGAATGATGCATTGTCCAGAACTACAAATAGAGATGTAGTCACTGCAATGCATTGAGAGTATTTTTATAAATCACTGATGAACCCTGCTTATGTGAATCTTCTGCTTTGTCTTACTTGATGAAAAGTGATCTTAAGCTTCCTCATGAGTTGTCTGTCTCTGATGTGAGTTTCTCTTGTTTAAGTAATGATTGGTCTTCACCACTGGGGGATGATTCCTAACTTTAGATATGATTGCTTTTGTTACAGCTATTGTCCAAGGAGACACCTTAGAAGATATATATAACCAATGCAAGCTTGTAATTGAAGAGCAATCTGGGCCTTTCATCTGGATTCCCTCAAAGGAAAAGTTATAAATTAGCTACTGCACCTCTGATGACAGAAGAGCATTTAGAAGAACAAAATATATATAATATACTACTTGGAGGCTTTTATGTTTTTGTTGCATTTATGTTTTTGCAGTCAATGTGAATTCTTATGAATGTACAACACAAACTGTGTGAAGCCATGAAGGAAACGGAGGGGCCAAAGGGTGGGACAGAAAGGACACTGCAGAATGCAGGAAGGCTTTGGTTTGCTCAAAGTACCAGGTATAGGGATGAACCTCTGACAGGCTTTCTGCCCAAGAGATGGGCAGCCTCCTCACCCCAGCAGATGTCCAGAGCTGATTTAGCTACTGAGCTCTCTGTGTTTTTTGCTTTAAAGAAAAGTTGCCAGCACTTGAACCTCACCAATCTTCCCATTACCCACATCTGTAATTGGTATACTTCGAATTTTATAACTATGCACATCCTTTGATTTCTTAACAAGCAAAGGAAATAAAGAAGGAAAAAAGAAAGGAGTCCCTCTGGAGACGACATACTATCAGGGAAGGATAATTGTATAGTTTTCTTGACTGGCATCTGCAAAGACGAGCATTTCATAAAATTCACAAGTGTATGGAGGACTAACCTTATGAAAGGAGGGGATTCCACCTGGGATTAGCTTTATGATTGTTGATTGTCTATTTTGCCATTTATAAACTGAAAGAAGGCACTACAGATGAGAATAATTTATACAATAAAATATATTAAATGTATAGAAACGAATTTCTATAGGTTAAAAAAGTTTTGTGAAATATTTTGTAAAGACTAATTAATTGAAAGACTAAATGTATGCACTATCAGCAGAGGATCAAATTCAAGAACTGGAAGTTGCACTCTCCCTTTTGTTGCCAATGATTCATTAAGAGCATCTGAGTTCCTTCCAAGTCTGACTTATCCCTCACTTACCTCCCATGATCTCCCTTACACACTAGTGATACACTCTTATGGAGCACATCCCTTAATGAGTTGCCCTTATGGATATTATTGGAAGATATTTGGTTAATACACTTTTTAACTGATGGCTTTTCAGAGACAAACTCAAGCAAATGATCTAAAGGGAATTTTTGCTTTTCTCTAGTTAAATAACCTGGGCCCACCATGCAAATAGTTGAATTATTTGTTCCTAGTTACTTGCTTAGTTGGTTACTTAAGGACCATTTAGTATTCTAGCCAGCCATGAGTAATTAGAATTATTCTTTTTTTGTTGCACAGAGTAATTTAGAGTTTTGTAACAGCCAGAGTTGGTGTTAGAGCCATGGGGAGACCTGTCCCAATATGCACTATTTCTTTGAGGAAGAGAGAGAAGTGTCTGTTTGGAGGGGTGAGGGGTTCAGACTTTTTTGTTTCAGTATATAGGACAAAGAGAACCACAAGGAAAGACAATTGTGACTTTGAGCTTAACCAATTGAACTGCCTTCCTTGAGGCTGCACCTGGACCAAGTTTATTTTTTAATAATTATAATGATGATTTAAAAAAAAAAAAGAAACCTCCCAAAGCCTATAAACTGAAACAGAAGAGTTTGTTTCCCACTTTAGAGCTGATGATGACATCAGCGTTGGTTTTGCCCAAGGTGTTTAGAGAGAGACTTTTCAGTGATATTAATAACCACTCAACTCTGGGTTCTGTGCATGCCCAGATTAAGCCCCATCGCCTTATTTCTGGGGTACATCAAGACCTGGCAGGGATTCTGCCACACTGTGCAGCAAACCAGCATGTAGGCTGGGGTGGGAGAGCAAAAGTTAGAGCCATCAGAGTGATGGGGCTTCTTCACAGTAAGAACACTGGAGCTCAAAAATGAGAGTCTCTTTCCAAAAACAAGGGTTGTTCATCTTACACTAAATGCCATTGTCTGCCTGGCTGCAGTCGCCAAAACAAACACAAAAATGCAAAATTATGCATCTACCTATAGAGGCTGCCTTTGCCAATGGAAGGGCTAGCAATGCATTTTCCCTCTGTTGAAAGTTAAATTTCCAGAGACGTCCTTAGAGTGCTCAAAATGTTAAAGATGTGTTCATATCTGCAACTCGCCAGTTTCAGGTCAAGGCCAACTTTCATCATTCTTGCTCCCAAAAATTTTCTGCCACCAGAATGCCATTCCTGATCCCAGCTCTATTTTTAGGCCACCATGATAACTTCTTTGGTTTCTCAACTGAGCATGCAACCATTTATTTAGAGGACTGTCATTAATGAGTAGATGTTTTCTTGAGTCGTGTGATGTGCTTTCCATTTAATAGTATTGCTGTGGCTGAGTACAATCAAATTGAACCACCAACCCTTGGTTTTGTAGTAATATATTTATTTTCCTAGTGTAGATGCTTCCAGATTAGAATTGGCATTTGCACTGATTTTTTATGTAGATTTATATAAATATAGATATACATATATATTTGCTTGAAAAATCACCAAGCGAATTGGTGAGAGGGTCTTTTCCTATAGAATTTACACCTCCATTTGTTGTGTTGTCTTGCGCTTCCCAATGTTGAGGTCTCTATGGCTCCAATGAACTGGTGTATTTTGCAGCAAATCTGATGACTTGAATGGAAATGAAATGAAAGGTACCCAGATTACATCTGGTGCAAATGCACTTGGAGCCTGGGGCCAGACTGGTGCTAACATTGCAAACTTTGTCCGGAGCTCTCTCCAATCTGAAGGCTTGCTGGGGGCGCAATGTCACCTTCATATGCTGGGCCCTTTCAGAAAAGTGCCAGATCGTGTCACTGGTGCTATTTTTCATGCTCTGGTACAATGTGTAGCACCACGGGGGTCTCAGCTCTACCAAAATCAAAATCCCATTTGTTAGCCAATTGCTGGGGCATTTGGTTTTTGCTCTCCTCCTGCAGGATTTCTTGGCCATTTATTTTCAGGCCTTTCTCCCAGCCCCAAATTCTTGGATTGGCTCTATCTGCTTAGCAAGCCCATCTTTACAAAGCTGCACTCGGGTGCCTCTGTGAGCTGTCTTAGATCCTACTGCCAGCCCTTCTGGACGCTGAGCCAAGGGAAAGCTTTCTGCATCTCTGGTTCTTGCTTTTTTATTTCCCAGCCCTCATTCTTTCCCACTACTCTCCTCTTCCTACCTCATCCCATTCCTCTGTTTTTGTCCCTCTTCCTTCCTAGCTTCTTGAAGCCACTGGCCTTGTCCTATATTCCTTCTTCGCTCCTTCCCTGTTCTTTGTCCACCTGTCCTTTAGCCTCTCTCAATGCCCTGTTTATTCCTTTCCTCTCATCACATCTCTGATCATCTCATCTCCCCACACCACATTTCTTAATTTTTCTGTCCTATAAAGGGCTCATGGCTGATTCAGACAGCAAGTCCATACACTGGACTAATGACACAAATACTTGGGGTCACCATTTTTCCTACTCAGCCCAGAAAGCAAAGCTGAGTGTGAGGCCCTGACCTGGAGCCAACTCCAGCGTGCCTCCCGGAGCCAGCCTGCACCGCTGCCCTGGCAGCGATGATGCATGTGCTGTGGGCCCTGCCAGCACCTGGGTACCTCTGCCTGAACCCTGGTCCTACACGAGCTCACTCCCAACACTACCCTGAGTCTCTGAGGACATTTCCTTTCAATAAAGGCAGACTCTGGCCCCAACAGTTATTCTGACAGCAAACCTCTTTCTTCTCATTGAAGCCATGCCATTGCCTTGGTTTGGAGAGAGATTATATTTTTTCCCCACTTTTTCCCATTTTCAATGTGAAGCCCCCTCTGCTTTTCAGCTGGTGATTGCTCCGGTGAGATTGAATGGACTTGCTGGTGAAATGACAACTCTTTTTTTCCTGTCTTGGTCCTGCCTAAAATTTCTACAAAAATATTTAAACCAAGGACTCAGGCTAGTTCCAAAATTTATCATACGAATTTGTCACTTCTAAGGGAAAAAAAAAAAAGGATCAACTCCCTTAAAGCATTAGGAGTAGCTCCTGTGATAGTTTGCCAGGAGACTCCCTACAGAACTCTTGTGGATATACCTTTTACTTATGTGTATGTATGGTATGTATACACATAGTACATTAGGTATGAATGAATGTGGTTGGAAACTCACACACTCCAGTCTGTAAATATCCTTCCTCACTGAAACCTGTGCTTTGGAAATCATTTCTTGTACAGCTGTGCAGTTTCTTGTAGCAGCTGAGGACAAGCTAAGACAGGAGGACAGTTTAGACAAAAATGAGCTAAGAGAAGAATACAGTATCTCCCTAGCAACTCATGAGAACAGACAACAAAGTGGGAAGTTTGACTCCCAATGGATGGCAAACTTTTCTTCTCTCCCTTTTGAATTTGTGTTTCCTAAGTGTGTCTTAACTTTTGAGTGCACCAGGTTGTACCTGTTAGATCTTTTGAATATGACAATTTTGTGCTTCTCTCTGACAGGATGTTTCTCCATTGAGCTGTAGTACAGGAGGGGAGGGAGGGGGGAATTACTCCTTGCCTGGGCTGGAGTTTACAGAGACACTGCACAGCTTACACTCCTGTTAAGTGTAAATATTCAACACTTCCATTCCATTTGTGTAAAAAATAAAGCACACACGATTATAAAATCAAGATGTATATTTCATACTCAGTGTGTCTGTGGATATTTATTGCGTTTCTCGTGTCAGCAGTGGCCCCGTTGTAAAAATGCTTGATAGTGTTTATAAACATGTCATGGTTTTATTATAAGATATAAATATTAAAACATTTTGTACTTTATAGCAAATTATATTCTCCCAAAGCATAATTTGTCTTATTTCATAAAGAATAGAATAATCTTTATTTTTATCAAAATTGGTCTGATTTTAGTGGTAACATGCACTTAGGGTAGGTTTGCTCAGAGAAACATTGGCATTGCAGGAATTAACACTAGTGCTTTTGCATATTGTTAAATATTTGCCTGCTTTTAATCCGGATTTTTGCCAAAAGTGAATGGTATATTAAAAGATAGGCTTTTAAAGATACTGCTTTTGGGGGGAAATAATTTCCCAAGGACAGAATTGTGAGATTCCAGAAAATACTAAGAATAAAAAATATACATATTTTTACCTGATACTTAGGATGCAAAGAGTGGTACAATTTGGGAAGGCAGTGTCATTATCTATACACATTGGGGCCACAAAACATATCAGCTCCAAAGATCTGAACATATTAAAAAAATGTTAGATTTGGGAATCTGAATCTTCCAGATTCCTAAATTTTTCTCAGGTTAAACATTCTTTCTTGTGTTGACATTGAGCTAGCACAGGTCTGATAATTGGAGAACCAAAGCAGATTCCTCCCTTGCAAGGGGTGAAATGTCATCAAAACAATCGCATTGAGTTGAGGTGTGTTTTATGACATACTATCATATAACCGAACCCACCACTCAGGAAACCAGACTGGTTGGTCAATGCCATCCAGCCATCACTGTGAGTTGGTGGACATGATGACTGATGCTGCTCCTGGTGCTTGGTGGAAAAGACCCTTAGTTTAAAATATTGACTGAGGCTACAGACCAATGCAGACCTCAGGTTTTGACCATTATATAATTTTTAGCATTTGCACAGTCTCATCTGGTTTAATATTAATGGTAACACTACAAAAAAAGCCATATTCTCTTCAATAGTGGGTGTTTATTCAGAAGGAAAGAAAACTTTAGAAGAGCATTTCAGTTTTCCTTGTGTCCTGTTTCATTTCTATGTAACTATTTTAAAACCATGATGATTCTAGAAGTCTCAGAAGCTAGAAGTGACCGGTACATCTTTCTGACCTAAAAGAGCCTAGCTATGAAGCTATCTCTGTAGAGACACTGTGAGACCAAATATTCAGCAACAGAACTTGAAAGCCCCACCACGGCACAAAGCTAAGGAACATTTGTAGAGGGAGCCACCAGTTTCCCTTACACAACTACACCTGGAGTCTTGCAGGTTTTCAAGGGAGGATATCTTCTATAGACCAGGACTGCTGGGCCTCACAGCCCCAATTTTTGTTTTCTGTGACTTGCCTTTCTCTGAGGAACACCTCAAAAGGCACCACCACTGTCATCAAACTGGCTCCTCTCCCTTCTAACATTATGGCCCAAGTATCAAGTCCCAATCTTGTTCCTCATACCCCTTAGCACAGATGAGACAAAGCTAGAACAGTTGTCAAACTTTGCTAAAACCTGGGGATAACAAATGGAATTAAAAGATAATCTGACTTTCAACATGAACTTAGAGCCCAGTTCCCGGTAGGCTGCCATGTGACAAAGGCCATCTTTCCTCTACCACCAGAGGTCCCTCCAACATGGCTAAAGCAGATATTAAACCTTCTGTTTCCACACCTGACCCAACAACTGATACACACACAGTGGGTTGAGGGCCCCTGCTATCTCTATCCCCTTTGTTCCCACATAGTAAAATACCCATTGAGGTGATTCATTGTGATTGATCTGATTGTTCTTTCACTGTGGACTTCAAAGGACAAATGATTTTCAGCATGCTTCACAACTGAAAACTGACATATCACTACACCACCACTGGTCAAACTGCTCAAAGCTAAAAACTTATGCCCTAAATGAACTGGACAATTCTAAAAGAAATACAAATGGCCAAGAACAATATGAAGAAATGTCCAACATCCTTAGCCATCATGAAAATGCAAGTCAAAACTACACTGAGAATCCATCTCACTCCAGTTTGAATGGCAATCATCAGGAACACAAATAACAAATAAGAGGTTGTGGAGACAAGATGGGGGAAAAGAACTCTTAAACACTGGAGGGAATGTAAATTAGTACAGCTACTTTGGAAATCAGTATGGAGGTTCTTCAAAAAATTAAAATTAACATATGATCCAACTATACCACTCCTTGATCTACCAAAAGAATTAAAGTCAGCATATTTTGGAGACATGTGCTGTTTTAGTCAGCTATTTTGCTGCTGTGACTAAAAGACCTGACCAGGACAATTGTAGAGGAAGAAAAGTTATTTTGAGGCTCACAGTTTCAGAGGTCTCAGTCCATAGACAGCCAGCTCCATTCCTTAAGGCTCAGGGTGAGGCTAAACATCATGGAAGAAGAGTGTGGTGGAGGAAAGTGGCTCAGAACATTGTAATCAGGAAGCAGAGAGAGATTCCACTGGCCAGATACAAAATATATATCCTAAAGTCACACCCCCAACACCCACCTCCTCCAGCCACACCCTACCAGAGCCTACAGCTACCACTCAGTTAACCCCATCAGGAATTAATTCACTGATTGGGTTAAGGCTCCCATAACCCAATCATTTCATCTCTGAATGTTCTTGCGTCGTCTCACACATGAGCTTCTGGGGGACACCTCACATCTAAACCATAACACCCACCATTCTGTAAAATTATGGTGCATGCCAAAGAGGGACACAGTTCTCTCCCACCCACTTTTAAGGCCTGTCTTCCTGGTTCTGGTTCTGGTTCTATCTTGTTTAGACTATTGATAAGGTAACACCTGCTCTTTAAGCCTTTGGAAGGATAACCTATGTGAATATTGCAGTGGAAAAGCTAAACCTACCATGACAAACACAAAATGGGCATCACTCTGGCAAAATAAAGTGGACTCTACTTCCCTCTGAAAGGAAAAGGGGAGAAAAGCATTTTGGGGGACACATTGCAATTTTTAAATTCCTTATGACTCAAGAAAGCAAATTACAATCCATAGTTCCTTAGTAGTGGAGTTAGAGTCTCTCAGAAAGAGCAGATGATTTCTATTCGACAAAAATGTGAAACAAGTTTTGAAAGGTTGGCTCCTAATTGGATTGTTTGGTTTTCATGAGCCACACATGTCTTTGATGTCTTTTGAAATCTTCACACAGAAATTTTGCATTCTACCATGCTCCTTCATCTGGCAGTTCTGGAATGAATAAGCCCTGCCTTGAAGAACTCTCTCCCTCTTGGGCTTTCCAAACTAGTTGCTTATAATATTATTTACACTAATTTACTTTCAACCACCAAATCTGGCTTCAGTCCTTTTCCCTAACAATCTGTTTTGACTACCTGAAATTCTTCAGAGTTTAAAGGAAAGTGTCATGTATTAAATTGGAGTCAAATAACCAGCTAAAATTTGAGTGTTTAAGCCAACATTCACACAAAGAAAGGCTAGAAGTTGCTTAATGAAAACTATTGCATAGGAAAATGTTTCCAAAGAAGCTAGAGTTTTCTATTATTTGTCTAGTGATCATTCCTTACACTTTTGGTCAGCCAACAATAAACGCTTGCCCGCAGCCTGGCTCTATTTAGATGCCAGAGTAAAAGTAAGCAAATACACAAAGCACAGTCTGTTTTCTCAAGGAATGAGAGCTTCCTGGCAGAGCATTGAAAGGGGGGAAAGGATAATTAAAATTCAGGAGCTGAAAAACAGACCAATTAGTGCATAAAGACTCTGAAAGAGTGACCTTGACATTTGAGGCAGGCATCCACCTCCTCTGATTGACTTCATTGCTCAGAACTTGGGAAGAAACTTTATGGCAAAAATGAATGTCTTCCCTGGTGTTCCTGTCAATCCCATGATATCTTATCCACAACCAAGCTTATTGGCCACCTGACTGGCCTATTCTATCCAGTTCTTATTTGGGTTTGGTTTTGCTTCATGGTCGGGTTTTTTATTATGGGGTTTTTCATCTTGGTTTGGTTGTTTTGCCTGGGCGGAGATGAAGATGACAGACTGGCTTGCCAGGTGAACAAAAAGGGCAGGACATGAGATATGGGATGGACATGCAATATGGGGAGGTAGGAGGTTCAGCACTGTCTCTAATCAGGAAGCAAGACACAACTTAGACATTAGGATGTAGGATAATCCATGCACTTATAAGGGAGTCTGGAGAGATGAGAGTTTGTTTTCTTTGCAATACATTGACTTGTTTGATTCATAAAAAATCTGTCTCAAAGAAAAATGTTGTGGAAGAACTCAAGCCTCTCCCTGGGGCTGGGGTAGGCCCTTTGTCTACAATTAACCATTCTGTGGTCAAGCGCTATGGAATTCTGCCTGACTCTGGGCAGAGGCACCTTGGATGAAATAACTCCAGGCTCCTATTTCACATGTGTGGCCACAAGCACCACCAAGCTGTTTCACACTCTGTGCCCACAACCTACCAAGACCAGCACAACCCTGGGGTAGGACCAAGACCCACATTGCTATGGGATACTTGTTGCTTAGGTGAACTCATGGCCCAAGATAGCTGCAACCAGCTGCAAGTGATGCTAGCTCACAGTCCAATAGACCGGGGCTGCATGTCTTCCCCTGGGCCCTGGAGCTGTTCCAGAAGCTCCATCTGCTGGCAGGTCTGGAGATGGGACCATTAAGATCTGCTCAGTGTGGGGTTTCACCAGCTGCCTTCCTCAATACATCTTTTCATATTTTTATACTAATAGTAGGCACTATGGTCACTCACCTAATCTCCTTAGCACTTGTGATGGTGCTTGGGGTTCCCTTGGGAAGATGATCACCAGAGGATCTTAGCTGCCATCTTGCTCCGCTTTCCCACTTAACAAGCATTTATTAAGTTGAGTCAATCATGGCCCCTGGCCTCAAGAGTTCTAATCGATGGAGAGGCCTGCCTGAAAGGAAGAGCAGCGTGAAGGGGAAAAGAGAGCCGAGGCTGTAAGAATTAAAGAACAACTAATTCTTATTGGAGCCATCAAGAAAGCCTGGCATTTGAGCTGTACCTTGAAAGTACAATAATGAGAGAGAAATAATGAGAGAGAAAGGAAGGAGGACATCAGGAAGACAGAAATATTTTTAAAAGCTAGAGATGAGAAAGATAAAGGCACCTATAAGGACATGCTGATGGCCGGGCAGGGCAGATGCAGGTGCACAGAATGCTTGATGATACAGGCACCGCGAAGAACACGCCCACAGCCAGACACTGCAGGTGTACAGAATGCTCCGTGAAAGGATGAAAATAGAAACCTGGAAAGGATCAGAAGAGAAGTCCTTACATTCAAGGCAAGTGATGTAACTGAATGATGAGGAGCTAATCAGAGCTTTGAAAATCCAATTTGCATTTCGGAATGCTCACTCTGGCAGCAGCATGGAGAATGCACTGGGGGAGAAGGAGTGGGAGACTAATCCATGAGGAAAAGGACAAAAGATGTGAGCATTGCTGCAGGAATTTTCTTCAGAAAGCGAGCATTGACAGGTGTGTTACATTTCTGCAGTAGCCTGTCAAAGCCCAAGTCAACAACCTAAGCCCAAGATCTCTCTCTGCAGCCCTGCCATAGCCCTCTGACCCAAACCAAAATGTAAACATGCTCTAAGAGTATTCTTGATGCCATAGTCTCCTGCCCAGTTTTTCTTATTCCTCTTCATTAATGAAGGTGTCTATCTATGGAGTCCTCTCAGGGGTGCAGTATAGCTACTATGGTTTCCACTTATCTACCATCTAGGCAAAAAGAAAAAAGAAAAAAACAGTCGAATGAGTCCATTTGAAAGAGCTTTTACAGAATCTCTGCCTAATGACTTCTACTTCCATCCCATGGGCTTTCCTAAATGGCAAGAGAGGCTGGTAAATAATTTTTAGCTAACCATTTGGGTGCCTCTAGAAAAGACTAATAAGAAAGAAGGGGAGAATGGGAATCTCTGCTGTGCTTCCTTTGATCTCATGTTGCCTTCTACTATACCTCTATTTATCCGCTCTCCACATAATTTCTCAAAAGTGGTATCAACGTATGCCATCTGTATTTCCTTAATTGCCATTCTTTCTTCCACAAATCCAGGGTCCATCCATATCACACCAAGTTGCTAAACCCAGGGAACAGACCAATTTTCTCCTTGTTCAACTAACCTAGCATTCAGGAATTTTTCTATGGAATGTTTTCCTCCCTCTCAGCTTCCTCAACAGCGTACTTCCCTGTTTTTCCTCCCACCCTTCTAGCCATTCCTCATTCTCCCACTGACCCTTCCTTCTTTATTCAGTCTCATTCAATTCAAGACTCCTTCCTGCTCTTCTGTTTTCTTTCTGATCTCACTCAGTCCCCTAGCTTTAAATGCTGTCTTATGCTACTGACTCCCAAAACCATGTCTCCAGCCAGGACCTCACAGCTGATCTTATCTCATATATTTAGTTGCTTATTTGGCATCTCAAGCTGGTTCTCTCACACACTTAGCACGATGAAACTGAAAGTCCTACCATATCCCCCGACCCCAACCCCAAACCTGTTCTTCCTCTGATGTCCCCCTACTCAGTACATGGAATCTCTGCCCACATGATCTCCAGACCCAAACCCAGAAAGATTCATTTTAACCCTTTTTTCTCCCTCACTTCCCACATCCAATCCATCATCAAGTCCTGCCTGTTCAACTACAGATATTTTGTCAATTTGTTTTTATTGTCAGTACTACTGCCCCAGCTGCCCCTTCAGCTTTCTCTTCAACTACAACAATGTCTTCCTCATTATTTCTCTTTTCTCTAATCTTGCTTCTGTTGATCTACAGAGGCCAAAGTGATCTTGTAATATTGTACATTGGGTCATGTTTACATCTGCTCGGAATTCCACAATGCCTGCCCATTGCTTTTGGAATAAAGTTGAAATTCCCTTGCTAGGTCTTACACGATTCTTCCTACCTCTCCAGCTTTCCCCTCATGCTATGCCAATTGGTCCTTTGTCAGATATTCTAATACACCAGATTCTCTGTCATGTTAGAAACTTGCAATTTGCCGTTCCCTGTGTCTGGAATGCCCTGTTCTTTGCTGCTCATATGACTGGCTCCTTCCCATTCTTCATGTTTCATCCTGAGTGTCTACTCAGACGTTCCTTCAGACACATAATCTAAGATACTGACTGCTTCCCTCTGTTGTCTACCACAGCGTTCTGCTCATTTCTGTTGGGCAATTGACCTCAGTTTGCAATTCTTTCCAAAAAAATTTAGTTGAAAATTTATTATTTGTTAACTTTTTTGTGAGTGGTTGATTTCTTTTCCAGACTGTATCCCCTGTACATAATATACTGCCTGCCACTCAGTAGACACTGAGTTAACTAAATTTTTATTGAACAAATGGTGCTTGGAACAAAAAGCCAAGCATATACTGTTACATTTAATCTCTTCCCAAATCCTATCAGTTGGGTATTTTTATAGATGAATAAACTGAGGATCAAAGAAGTTATGTAACTTCCCCAAGGGCTTGCAAGGAATAAAAGGAAGCACAAGAATTCAAAACCAGATTAGTCAGGTTCCAGAGCCTATTCTCTTCTTCCACAGGAAGCTGCCTCCACCCCCACACACACCACAGCTTCAGGGTATCAATCATTCTAGTGGGTCATTTTGTGCTTTTCAGGTGGCCAGAGAGTCAAGAAAACAGTGCATGTTGCTTAATATGAGACAAATAATTAAAAGTCAGCTTAGATTTCATTATCTTCCCACAACTAATTGCACCTCATTAAAAACCTGATTCTGAAGGCAGGAAGAAATCATTTTAATTAGCAATGGGATAGACTTTTTTCCTAAACAACAAGTCTAAAATCTCCATTTACACTGCAGAAGGCTTTAATTAACAAGAAAAATGACTATTTCCATGAAGTATGAAGAAAAGAGTGAAATTGGTCCAGGTCCTTCTCAACTTCCTGGAGACATTCTACATCTCTCCAACCCTGCAACTATGTGTGGCAGCCAGTTTAATTGCAAATGTTTCCTGTTAAACTGGTTACTTTTTCCTCCTTTTCTCTTCTAGGGATTATGAAGTTAGACTGGAAAGCAATGGTTATGCTCCTCCGTTATACTTGCCACCTACTTTATATCATTCTTGGCACTTCAATTATCATTTTAACAACTTGCTGTTCAGCTTTGCTGTTAAGATACCTTTTTCATAGTCCTTGAAACACTAGCCAGATCAATTAGACAGACGAAAGAAATTAAAGGGATACGAATCGGAAAAGAAGAACTCAAACTATCATTATTTGCAGATGACATGATTCTATACTTAGAGGATCAAAAAAATTCTACCAGAAAACTTGTAGAATTAATAAATGATGTCAGCAAAGTAGCAGGATATAAAATCAACACCCACAAATCAATTGCATTTCTATACATCAGTGATAAACCCTCTGAAAGAGAAATTAGAAAAACTATGCCATTCACAATAGCCTCAAAAAAATAAAATACTTGGGAATTAAATTAAAAAAGAGGTGAAAGACCTCTACAATGCAAACTACAAGACACTGAAGAAAGAAATTGAAGAAGACTTTAGAAAATAGAAAAATCTCCCATGCTCCTGGGTAGGCAGAATCAATATTGTCAAAATGGCCATACTTCCCAAAGCGATATATAGATTCAATGCAATTCCAATTAAAATCCCAATGTCATTCCTTATAGAAATAGAAAAGGCAATCATGAAATTTATTTGGAAGAATAAGAGACCCAGAATAGCCAAAGCAATCCTTAGCAAGAAGAGTGAAGCAGGAGCCATCACAATATCAGACCTCAGATTATACTACAAAGCTATAGTAACAAAAACAGTATGATACTGGCACCAAAATAGACATGTAGCCCAATGGTATAGAATAGAAGACACAGAGACGAACCCACATACATACAGTTACCTTATACTAGACAAAGGAGCCAAACATGTACACTGGAGAAAAGATAGCCTCTTCAACAAATGGTTCTGGGAAAACTGGAAATCCATATGCAGCAAATTGAAACTAAACCCCTATCTCTCACCATGCACAAAATTCAACTCAAAGTGGATCAAGTACCTGGGAATCAGACCACAGACCCAACGCCTAATAGAAGAAAAAATAGGCCCAAATCTTCACCATGTAGAATTAGGACCTTACTTCCTTAACAAGACTCCTATAGCACAAGAAGTAAAATCAAGAATCAACAAATGGGATGGATTCAAACTAAAAAGCTTCTTCTCAGCAAAAGAAATAATCAATGAAGTGAACAGAAAGCCGACATTCTGGGAACAAATCTTTGCCACACACACATCCGATAGAGCACTCATCTCCAGGATATATAAAGAACTCAAAAAACTTAACACCAAAAAAACAAACAACCCAGTCAATAAATGGGCCAAAGAGCTGAACACAAACTTCACAGAAGAAGATATACAATCGATCAACAGACATATGAAAAAATGTTCAACATCTTTAGCAATCAGAGAAATGCAAATCAAAACTACCCTTAGATTTCATCTCATGCCAGTCAGAATGGCAATTATCAAGAATACAAACAACAATAAGTGTTGGCGTGATTGTGGGGGGAAAGGCACGCTCACATGTTGCTGGTGGAACTGCAAATTGGTACAACCAACCTGGAAAGCAGTATGGAGATTCCTTAGAAAACTAGAATGGAACCACCATTTGACCCAGCTATCCCACTCCTCAGTCTATACCCAGAAGACTTGAAAACAGCATACTACAGTGATGCAACCACTTCAATGTTTATGGAAGCTCAATTCACAATAGCTAAATTGTGGAACCAACCTAGATGCCCTTCGATAGATGACTGGATAAAGAAACTGTGGCATATATACACAATGGAATATTACTCAGCAATAAGAGAGAATAAAATTATGGCATTTGCAGGTAAATGGATGGAGTTGGAGAATATCATGCTAAGTGAAGTAAGTCAATCTCAGAAAACCAAATGCCAAATGTACTCGTTGATAAGTGGATGCTGATCCATAATGGGGGGAAGGACACAGAAACAATGGAGGAACTCTGTTCACAGAGGTGTAAGAGGGGAGAGGGTATGGGGACAGTAAAGGGGGTGGAATATGATGGCTATCATAGCCCTAGCATTATGTATGACTACATGTATGTTGTGATTCTATGTCACAACCAGAGAAATGAAATGTTATCCTCCATCTGTGTACAATGAATCAAATTGCACTCTGATATCATGTAAACCTAAATAGAACAAATAAATTAAAATATGAAAAAAAGATAACTTTTTCAATTGTGTTTAATCTAGATTTCCCAAATTTATATGGCCATAGAACTCTTTGCCCATGGTATGTGTAACAGATTGTCTGTAGGGTTAACCACCATCAATTCCTCCCATCCCTATGTGGGGAATCTAAGCTGGCCTGGAGATTTACCTTGCCCGGTTTGATGTGACAAGAATGATGCTGCTCCTGTTCTGGATTTAATCCTTAGAAGGCCTGCCAGATTGTTTTGCTGTCTTACAAACCAGCTACCATGTAAGAAATCAAACCACCCTGCTGGAGAGAGATGCGGCTCATCACCAGCTGTGCCAGTCTCCCTTGTTGAGGCCAAGCATGTGAATGGAGACTTGTTGGATGTTC
The DNA here is from genome assembly GCA_028644305.1 of Xerus rutilus. Taxonomy (NCBI): domain Eukaryota; kingdom Metazoa; phylum Chordata; class Mammalia; order Rodentia; family Sciuridae; genus Xerus; species Xerus rutilus. The sequence continues at coordinate 63,065,383 of CM053399.1, read as the reverse complement.
TAACCCCAGGCAATTTTCTAACTCAGTGCAGTCCCATAAGAGAATCCAGCCAGCACTACATGGAGCAGAAAATGGCATAGTTGAGGCCAAGCAGCCCCAGAAACTTGAGAAATAATAAATAGTTGATATTTTAAGCCACCAGATTTTAGAGTAATGTTATGGTTTAGATATTAGGTTTCCCCCAAAAGCTCATGTGTGAAACAGTACAAAAACATTCAGAGGTGAAATTATTGGGTTATGAGAGCCCTAACCCAATCAGTGAATTAATCTCCTAATGAAGATTTACTGAGTGGTACTTGAAGGCAGATGGGGTGTAGCTGGAAGAGGTAGGTCACTGGGGGCATGCATTTAGGGTACATATTTTTTATCTGGAGAGTGGAGTGTCTCTGCTTTCTGATCATCATCTGAGCCACTTCCCTCCACCATACTCTTCCACCGTGTTGTTCTGGGTCACCTTGAGCCCTGAGGAATAGAGCTGGCCATCTATGGACTGAGACCTCTGAAACCATGAGCCCCCAAATAAACTTTTCTTCTTCTAAAATTGTTCTCGTCAGGTTGTTTGGTCATAGCAGTAAAAAAGCTGACTAAAACAGATGGTTTGTCACATAACCATAGGTAAACAGTACAATATATTATAGATCTCATGTTCTATCACAGTTAATTTGAAAAATCCCTATATTTTACAGATAGGAATAATGAAATCCAAGGAGTCCCAATTTAGAAGTGACTCCCCCAAAGATCACCTAGTTTTCTGGGATATAACTTAGCTCTCCTGATTGCCTGTCCAGTGCTCTGTCCACAACACAGCCCATAGAATTTTCTAGTGTGACTTTTTCCTGGTCTGATGGTTGGTTTAATTTGACACATTGGTATTTTAAGTCATTAGAGACTCTAGAATATTTAAATCATCCAGGTTCAATCGAGGCTCATAATTGTAGTTTTATTTATTTACTAATTCTTCCCATTGAGGTTTCCCCTTATTTCTATGGTTTACATAGAAGCCCCCTCACATTTCTTGTAATGGTTAAACAACAGTAAAGAGCTTGTGCTCTGACATCAACCACTCAGAGTTCAAGTACCAGCTTCACCAAATGACTTTAGGCAAGTTCATTCACCTGAGTCTCAATTTCCTTGTCAATAAAGTGAGGATATTAATTATTTAATTATTAGTATTTTAATTTTATTTTTATTATTTTGTCACCATTTTTTCCATTTTTTTTGTTAACCAAAAGCAAACAACCAAAATGTCTGATCATCACAAGATAACCAATATTGTCATTACGAGTTGAAATAATTCTTTCTAAAAGGCAAAAAGATTGATGTTTCATCTGAGTTTATCTGAGTTGTCTTCTGTAGGTAAATGGCTAATATTTGCTGGGTTTTGGAAGGTAATAGTATAGGGCATTTTTTTTTTCAAACCACCCACCTGAGTTCTCTGGCTGGAACCCCAAAATTGAACTGACAAAAGGCAGATTAACAAGAGAATATACAAAATTTGTTTAATATAGATTTTATATGACACAAGAGTCTTTATAAGGAAATGAAGACCCAAAGATTAAGTCTGAGGGGGCTGGGGTTGTGGCGCAGTGGTAGCGTGCTCGCCTAGCACGCGGGAGGCGCTGGGTTCGATCCTCAGCACCACATAAAAATAAAATAAAGATATCCTGTCCACCTACAACTAAAAAATAAATATTTAAAAAAAAAAAGATTAAGTCTGAGCATTTTTATAGTAGGTCTAGTGAAGAGTGGAAAACCAAAGGAAAATGTGATAAGACAAATTGATATCAGTTAAGGATAGTAAACTGGGGAAATTTAGAAAAGGTCTGTCCATCTGTATTTTTCTGTGTCTCCCATGTTCAGAGATAAGGATGCTCCTTTACTCTAGTTGTAGGAGTTTATAGGGAGGGCATCCTCCCATGTGGATCTTAGGATCTTCTTCAGGGGAGAAGGTGAAGGTCAAAGAATACCTTTAGCTTCAAACTGTTCAATATGCTAAAGTGACATGGTCTTGAGGTAGCATGATCTGAACTCCATCACGAGAAAGGATTTGTGCTTTATTATTATTTACAGTGACCCCTAGGGAGGTATTGGTCCAGAGAATATCCCTTCTAGCTTTGAAGTTTTGAAATACTATAGACCAGTCTCCTTTCCCCAGAAATCACCTAGCAAAGGAGTCACAGCTTCCAAGGGACTGGCATGCACCCCCATTCTTTCCAGGGACTGTTGAGGATATTCTAGAATGTGATGACTCCAGTGTGCATTATGGTAGAATAACCATCTATGTCTGTGAATTAGTTTCCAGACATGAAGGCATGTTATCAGTCTGCCACTGGGATACATCCAGTGCTCTATCAGTTGATCTTTGAAGGATAGTTAAGTATCACCAAGTGAAAGAGATTTTTGAAGACAATATCTAAAGGGTATTTGATGAGTAAAGCTGCTGGTTATTAAGTGTCCAATCAGAGAGTGGATTTCAAATTTTCATTAAGAACCATAGACTTGGGCTGGGGACATAGCTCAGTTGGTAGAGTGCTTGTCTTGCATGCACAAGACCCTGGGTTCAATCCCCAGCACCACAAAAAACAAACAAAAAAAAAAATCATAGACTTTAAAATAATCTATTAAAATGAAAGTACACCCTTTAACATCTCAATGCCTACATTTCTCCTGGAAGGAATAAGATTCTTTTTTTCCACTGGGACTCAAATGCTAGAGAGAAGTACTGTCTGACATTTGTGGTTTGGTGTTTGCATAGGGTCTTTGCATTTCCTATTTAAGAAAGGCTTTTCTGACCAAGCCTGATAAACCATTTTTTTGTTGTTGTTTTCCTGCATTTTCAAATTAAATAAAACAACCTGGTAACCTCCACTGCCTGGTTTTATTTGCTTTGTTTGTTTGTTTGTTTGTTTGCTGTTGGGGATTGAACACAGAGCCTGGCCCATTGCTAAGAATGAGCTATAAACTACACCCCCCAGCCCCTGAATTCTTAACTTTCTATTATTATCACCCTAAATTCCACAAATAACTTCAACCCACTATGCCTAAATTTCCATAAAAACTCCCACTTTCTGCCTTTATCTATAAATTAGTTGTTTTCTTCCCTATCCTCTCTTCAATCTCCATTTATACAAATTCTGTGTATCTTTCCTCTTCCTAGTTGACTATGAATACTTCTAAGCCATTTTTAAACCAGGAATTAGTCTGGGTTTATATTTCAACTTATTACATGTGTGACCTACAGTAAATTACTTAATCTCTCTAAACTTTAGGGCTTTCATTTATAAGAAGCAGGTAATAACAGCACCTGACTCATACAGGTTATTGTGTAGATGAAATAAGAAAATGATAATAAGCATCCCAACAAGAACCAGACCACACACTCATGTTGTGATAATTCTAGAAAGCAAAGAAGGAGGCAAGAGGGATAAGTATAATGTTGGAGGCAGCTCATAAAAGCTGATTAACTTTTCAGACATTTTTGTAAGCTGGTTATTAAATATAGATGCCTCTAAAAATTAAATTTTACAGGCTTAAAATTAACTGTTACATTAAAAACAAAAGTAATTGTGTTAGTCAGCTATTGCTGTGACAAAATACCTGAGAAAATCAACTTGAAGGAGAAAAGATTTTTTTGACTTGTGGTTTCAGAGGTCTCAGGCCTTGGTTGCTTGGCTCCATCACTTTGGGCCTGAGATGAGGCTGAACATCATGCTGGAGAGCACATGATAGAACAAAAATCCTCACTACATGGTGACCAAGAAGCAAAGAGCCAGAGAAGGGACTAGGGTCCTAATATACCTTAAAAGGGCACACTCAATTAGGCCCCACCTCCTCCCAATAATGCCACCAGCTGAGGACCAAGCCTTTAAAATATGAGGCTCTGGAGGACACTTCAGATCCAAACATAAATAAATACTCAAAACTCATCTTTTCCTCATTATTTTACTTCCTTTTACTGTTGTATATGCTCTTGAGGATACTCAACATTAATTACAGATCTGTAGTAGTGAAGTATGACAGACCAGGCTGGACACCGAGGAATAGCAGGAAGTAGGTTTATTGGCTGCAGCCAGGTTCAAAAGGGGGGCCTTCGCCTCCATCAAATTACCCCTCTGAACCCTGAGTTCAGAAGGTTTTAGAACTTTATACCCAGTGTGTAAAGAGAGAGGCTCAGAGACTCACAATCCGTAGAAGTTCACACAAAAGCAGCTTTTTCACTGTTCTGGGCACCCCACTCAGGCCAAGGACATTCTCCATGAAAATTTGCATCTGGGAAAGGGAGAGTCCCCCTCTTGTTTCTTCCCACCAGGGGAAGAAAAGACCTGACTTTAGTCCTTTGGCTAAAGGACTCTGCAGGACCTGACTATAGTCCTTTGAGATGCAAACACCTCTGTGAAGGCTCCAGACCCAGGCTGCAGGCCTTGAGTCCCTTATCACACTCTGTCTCTGTAAACGCACCCTCCATCTGAAAACTCTATTGTAAAAATTCTTGATGATAGTATAAGAATGATTATGCTAAACAGAATTTTTTTTTTTTTTTGGTACTGGAGATTGGACTCCAGTACCAAAACTCAGTACACTGATTGAACTCATACACTGAGCCACATCTCCAGCCCTATTTTGTGTTTTATGTAGAGACAGGGTCTCACTGAGTTGCTTAGCACCTCGCCGTTGCTGAGGCTGACTTTGAACTCGCGATTCTCTTGCCTCAGCCTCCCTAAGTGCTGGGATTACAGGCTTGAGCCACCGCGCCCTGCTCTAAACAGAATTTTTGAGGGTCTCTAGAGAAGCTTAGTTATGGCAAGGGTCTTCTGGGTGGGGGTCTCTGGCCTGCTTCAGTAGGAATATGCTATAATGGAATGCTACTGTACATTTTTTCCCAACTTCGTACTGAAAGACATACTACTGACCCCATGAAATCAGCCGTGGTAGAGCATTTATACCACAGAAGTGCCAAAGCTACAAATCAGGACTGTCTTCACTTCCACCCCCTAAACCAGTTATTAAAACATTTATCTTCAGTAGCCTATACACAAAAACCACAAGGACCCCAAGCCATTATCATCTCTAGGCCCAAAAAGACAATGAGAGGGAGCAGTTACCAGAATCTGGAAAGAGAAAGTTGTGCAAGAGCATCACTCTGGCAGTCACAATGACCTTTTGTTTTTTTTAATTTTATTCTATTTAGGTTTACATGATAGCAGAGTGCATTTTGATTCATTGTACACAGATGGAGCACAACTTTTCATTTCTCTGGTTGTATGTGATGTAGAATCACAACATACATGCAGTCATACATAAAGCTAGGGCTATGATGTCCATCATATTCCACCATCTTTACTGTCCAAAAGAGAAATTAGAAAAACTATCCCATTCACAATAGCCTCAAAAAAAAAAAAAAACTTGGGAATCAATTTATCAAAAGAGGGAATCAATTTAAAAAAAGACCTCTACAATGCAAACTACAAGACACTGAAGAAAGAAATTGAAGAAGACTTTAGAAGATGGAAAAATCTCCCATGCTCCTGGATAGGCAGAATCAATATTGTCAAAATGGCCATACTACCAAAAGCTCTATATAGATTCAATGCAATTCCAATTAAAATCCCAATGTCATTACTTATAGAAATAGAAAAGGCAATCATGAAATTCATTTGGAAGAATAAGAGACCCAGAACAGTCACAATGACCTTTTGAATCAAGGAACACCACCAACCAGAGGTGACCCTAGAAGAAGCAAGCCAGGGGGAGAAATCCCTGCCTCACTTTCATCTCCTCTTCCAATGCTTCACTTCTTCATTTCCTTCCAATGTCAAACCAAATAGATGTCTCAAGGCAAAGGGTCCCACACAGGTCTGTTCCTGGAGCAGACAGCAGGAGAGAGAAGGGTAGGGAATAAGTCAGACAGGACAAGCAGAAGGGATCCAACCTGGTAAAAAGTGCTGTATCCAGCACACAATAGAAACTCGATGTTTTTATTATGATTCTGGTTAAACTCAACAAAAATGTATTAAATATTTTGCCAAATATTCTTCCCTCAGGAATCTACCATCCAATGTATAGGCATGTAAATAAATAAATTGCACATTAGTACACAGAGTACTATTACTAATGGAGGAAAATATATCTGTCTTTTATATGACAAATCTCCACGGGGCAGAAACTCTCATAAAAAGTGATCAATAAATATCTGTCAAATGGATATATTTTTCTTTCCCCTCAATCCCTAATACAATTTATTGTAAAATCTATAAAAGGGAGGAGGTAGGAGGGGAACTAGTAATTTCCAAGTTCCTCTGTGGGCCAGGTACTTTGTATTTATATTCTCATTTCAATACCAAAATAAAAGAATGTAAAAGAGTATATTAAAATCAAAGTTGCAGATGAAGAGCCCAGATGATGAATATCAGATACAAAACAGTGTTAGATATACATGAGGAGGAAATTTCAAAGTTGGTGTCCAAGAACTTGCACAATCAAAAGCCAGGTGGTTGGACATAAGATAAGATTGAAGCGATTTTGTGAAAATTTTAGGAATTATTGGAGTGCCAAGAGTTTCCCCTCGTGGTGGCATAAATAAATGTTGAGGATATGTGACATTTATTATAGATCTGTGGTAATGAAGTACAACAGACCAGGCTGGACACCAAGGATTACCAAGAAGCAGGCTTTATTGGCTGCAGCCAGGTTCAAAAGGGGGACTTTTGCCTCCATCAAATCACCCCTCTGAACAAAAAGAGGCAAAGAGGCAAAGCCTACTAAAAAGTGCTTATGTACCCAGATCCTAAGATACAGCCTATGGAGTTTAGGGAAGATACATCCTCTGGAGGTTAGGGATTCAGGGATCTGGTGTTTGGGTTCCACCCAGGAAATCGAGCTGCCAAGATAAATAGCCTGGTAAGCTCCTTTGGTAGGAGAGCTGGCAAAGCTGCAGTTCTAAGATCAGATGATATTCCCTGATATTTTGGATGAGAAGAATTTCCTGTGCATCAGGTGTTGATCATACAGAAGCAGCAGGCATTTGGGAGGTATTTTATCTCTGGTAAATAGCAGACACTAGTGGGTATGAAGGGGCTGTCAGTGAGTTTGTGTGGAACACACTAGAACCAAGGACCAGGGATGAGCATCTGACAAAGGCGGTGGAGGGCAAGAGAGTCCAGCAGCTCAAACAAATAAAGACTTCTTTGGTTCCTGATGAGGGCCTGCTTCCTGGTTTGTGGATGGCTGACTTCTCACTATGTGCTCCCATGAACCAGCGGCTAAGCATGCCACACCAAATGGACTCCAATACTAAATTACAAGCATACTAGCCACATAAAAATGCTTTTTACCCTCCCTGTGCACTAGGCCTGGCCAGCTACAGCTATGAGAGGAGGAAAAGATAGGAAGGAGAAGCCCTCCTCAGCGGGGTTTCTGATCTGGGTTCTGATATAAAAAGTTTTAAATTGGATGAAATAGTAGTTTTTAAGTAGACTGTGCTGGGCTTTTTTAAACCTGAGAGCAACCAGGAGAGCTTTGATATACTTAGTTATATGAGTTGTTGAGGAAAATAAGCTATTTTATTCTTTTACCCTCACAGAGTCCAACTTATTTAATAAACTGCTTACACATGTGCCTCTTCTTATACAAGATGAGTACTAGGATCTATGATAAAATAAAGTGCATGCAATCTTTGGAATTAGACTAAACCATGTAGTCTCTCCAGCCCAGCAGATGTTAGCAATGTGACCCTGAAATTACTGCTTCTGGTTGCACCTGTTTCCTTACCTGCATAATGAGAATAATCATCTCTACTTAATGAGGCTATTGTAAAAGGAAAACTTGGCAAATTATGAGAACCAGCCTTTAAACTGTCGTCTCTAAAGTTCATGCTAGGATTTATATGTATTATGTTCAAAATTGGAAACAACCAAAATCCTTTGGAAAACAGGAGCATAATTAAACAAACAATACCACATCTGTATAAACCAAGTGGTCAGTTCTCTACATGCACACACATCGACATCAATCTTTTCTCTTCTGAATTCCCACCATGGTATGTATCATTTGTTCCTTGACACAATCAATGAACAGAGCCACAGGCACTAGAGAGCTATTTGGTTCCCAGCACTAGAGAGAAAGACTTGCTGAATAAAATTAGGTTACAGTTACATTAGGGGACTTTATGACAGTTCAACTTACTTCTGTTGTCTAGAAATTAAATAGGTCAAGAGACAGAGACTTGTAACTGCCACAAATTCTAATTATACATCAACTGTCTTCTTGAGAACATCAAACCATATGGTGTGCTGACCTTGGAGACACTCATCTTGGATATTTCACTGGGACTGTCCTCAAGTGATTCTAATATGTCAGATTAGTTCAGAAGGACATACATTCATTTTATGGAGACTCATCAGAAGTGTTTTTTCACCTCTTACTTCATCACATCCCACTTCTTCACTATTTCCTGTAGTGCCTGGTCCAGATTGCTTCAATATCACATCCCTGTCAGTATCACCATATTCACTGAGTTGTCAATACTGATTCTGATTATTATTGTGCCAGGAAAGAGGAGCACTTAGATAACAAAGTCATGAAAGTGAGGCCATGGGTCAAGCCACAATGACATGGAGTCTTATCACTTAGCACTTTACTAACCAGCAAATACAGCCATACCTGTAATCCAACCAATGGGGGACTGTAAATATTGGGTACCCTGGTCCCGACAATGTTGTTATCTTTCTCCCAGAGCCCTGAACAGTATTGAAGAAGCCAATCCTGTATGTCACCTGCCTTTGGACTCTACTCCTTGTCTGGTAATGGACTTCCTGCCCTCCTCTTTGTCAATGTGGCATTTATTAAATTTCACTGGTTTACTCCTAGCACTATGTTGTGGAAGAAACACAGTCCATGCTACTAAGAGTTATTTCAAAATAACTCAGGTCTCTTACTCCAATACCTCAAACACCACAAAGAGAAAACAAATTTAGAGCCTCATAATTCTTTTTTAAAATCTCCTTCCATTCTTTACTATCTACTACCTTTCTGTCTTACAGCGAGGCCCTTCTATTTTCTTTAGCCCTTCTCACAATTCCTCAGGACCTCCTCATAATACACCTGTTGGAAACTCCTCTTCCTCTTTCCTTCAGATTCTCCATGAGAAAATCCCAGAATTGGTAGGGCAGGTAGACTCCTGCTCAAAGGCAGGGAAGATAAGTTGAGAGCTTTCCTACTTTAATAGCTATGTCCCAACACACCGGCACTGCAGAATGGCTGGAACTCTGCTTTTGTTTAGCCAGTGGGTGAGGGCAGCAGCCACTTTGAAGAGCAGTTCTTAGTTCAGCAAGAACTATTAAATAGGAATACTGTTTCCCTTGCAGTTACCTAGTTAAGGAAGTAGAGTTTTCTAGACTCAAGTTCCCTTCCTTCTCTGGCTTCCAGGAGAGCAGATAAAGGACTGTGGGAGGGATGAGAGGCAACAGAGGATGAAGCCAGTCCAGGACTATCCAGCAAAGCCACCCAAGGTGATTCCTATAGGGGTAACATACCTTCAGCATGTTGTGTCCATTGCATTAAACCTAGTGGGTATCCTTTGTTTTCCCTCTAAGGACAAAGAGACTGGAATTTTATTTCTGAAACCTATAATGGAGGAGGACTAACAGGGATGAGAGAGTTAAGTCTTTTGAATAGTGACAATCTAAATGGTCAATACAAAATTACATATGCAGCTACTTAAAATGATGGTTTTGAACAATATTGAATGGCATAGAGGATTTCAAAGAACACAATAAGCAGGATACATACTTCATAGAGCATTACAGAATAATCCTGTTTTCTTAGAGCAAAAGAACATGCACCTGAAAAAAATGTAGCCACATTTATCTCTGGAGTTGGATAACTTTTTATTTTTTATTTGTTTCTTTCTGTAGTTTCTTAAGCATTGTAGTTTTCATGAAAGCTTGAAAAAACACCCAAGAGAGCGAGCAGCTCTCCAGTAGCCCACAGGTGTGCAAGGACTTAGCCATTCAAGCTCGCTTGCACCCTGAGCTCCTCTCAGGCTTCCCAAGTTTCATGCTGAGATCATCTAGTTCACCCCATTGTGCCCACTATCCTCTCTGACCAGCACCTGTTCCTCTCACCTTAACTGTGCCTGCATCCTAGAGAAGAGACAGTGGGGGAGATTGAATATCAGCAGCTATACAGCCAGTAAAATAGGGAAAAAGGGAAAAACAGGTGACCATGCTCTTTTTATGTAGAAACTGACAGCAAGATATTCTAGGTCACATCTGCTTTCCTGAGGAGGTAGAACAAAACATCTGGAGAAGCCTTCTCAGACAAACTCAAGGACATCTCTGTGCAAAAACAAATTTAGCCGCTGTATTTCCATGGGAACAAACACAGTTCTTATCTTCAAGCCTTTTTATTTTTTATGAAGGGCAATTTATGGGCAACATGATCATCTGCAATATATTTATGAAAGCTTTCAGAAAACAAGGCTAGTTCCCAAAAGAACTTGCTGAACAAAACTCAGTGTGGGGCCTGAGACTAGTCTTGGTGGATTCTGGCCCAATTTTATCAGCTCGCCATCTTTATGCTGTGTACTTACACAAATAAGTGCATAAGGAACAAATAGAGAATGAGAATGAGGACTCATTGCAAATTTAAATGATATTATATCACAGTTATCATGTCACAGCAATTGCACTCCTAGGCATATACCTAAGAAGACTGAAAATATATGTCCACCTAAGAACTTCTACATGGATGTTCATTGCATCATAATTCATAACAGTCAGAGTGGAAACAACTCAATTGTCCATCAACTGATGAATACATAAACAAAATGTGGGAGATTCATATAGTGGAACACTACTAGGAAAATAAAAGGAAAGTACTGACATCTGCAACAATATGAATGAAACTTGGGAACTTCAGGCAAAGTGAATGCAGCCAGACAAAACAGGCAGCATATCCATTCTATTAAGTAAAATGCCCAGAATAGGCAAATTCATAGGGACAAAATAAGTTCATAGAATCAGGGATGGAGCAAAGGGAAAGTTAGGAGAAATTTATAATTCAGGATTCCTTTTGAGGACAATGGAAACGTTCTGGGATTAGTAGTAGTGGTTGTACCACCTTGTCAATAAACTAATAAAATTATATTCCATAAAAAGGTGAATCCTTAGCCAGGCGTGGTGGCACAAGCCTGTAATCCCAGCACTTAGGGAGGCTGAGACAGGAGAATCGCGAGTTCAGAGCCAGCCTCAGCAATTGAGAGGCGCTAAGCAACTCAGTGAGACCCTGTCTCTACATAAAACACAAAATAGGGCTGGGAATGTGGCTCAGTGGTCGAGTGCTCCTCAGTTCAATCTCCAGTACCAAAAAAAAAAAGGCAAATCCTTGGGGCTGAGGCTGTAGCTCAATGGTAGAATACTTGGCTCGCAAGTGTGAGGCACTGGGTTCAATCCTCAGCACCGCATAAAAATAAATAAAGCTATTGTATATCCATCTACAACTAAAAAAATATATAGTAAAAAAAGGTGACTCCTATGTTATGTAAAATTTTAAACTACACATATTTTAATCTCAATTTTAAAAAATTTAAAAGAATGGAGGCTTAGGTCTGGGGAAGTAGGTTGGTGGTAGATAAGCATGAGACCCTGGCTTCAACCCCAGTACTGGAATAAAAGGAAAAGGAGAAGGAGGAGAAGGGGAATGGGAAAGGAGAAGGAAAGAGGAGGAAGAGGAGGAAGAGGATGGCTTAGAGGATGAGATCATCTGATTAGCTCTCACTTCAGAGCCCCAGATGAAATCTACATCAGCCAGAACATTTGACCAGTATGGATTCTAAGCAATGGGGTATTTTATAGTTTCAGTGCTTTGTAGTAACTGATCTGACCCTGTTGTGTTGCCTTGCCTACCACACAAATAGAACTACATAGGTGCCCTGGATAGGTACTGGCCTGGGCAAAAGGACCAGTTCTAGAGCTCCCCTGTTTCTTTTTGGTTCTAAGGGAAGATTCTAATGTATCTGAACTGATGTTGCTTCAGGTCTTGAGTATGACAGAACCTGCAGATACTGTCATTGTTTCTGGACAAGGATGGGGTGAGCAGGATCACCAGAGAGGAAATGGTAAAATAAGGCAATTCTTAAGAGTGCCCAGTGGCCAGCCTGTGACCCGATGTCCCCATTCAGTCTAGTTAGCCTTCTGTGGATACCCATGACCCCAGAGCATCCAGCTGAGCAAAGGGCTCTCTGGGCGGGCAGTGAATGTGGGATGAGGAAACCACCAACATGCTCCCTCTTGCACTCATTGCACAATTAGCCTCAGTGAATTATTTATTTGTTGACCTTGAGCTAAAGAATGATGGATAGGGAGGGATCTGCTGGGGTTGCTACAAGGACAGTTTCCTTTCCTAAGTAATGGAGCTGTCTTTTCAACATAGCTGTGCCTTCAAATGCAGGTTACCGACCCAGGTAGAGACACAGCAGCAGCAAATGCATTAAGAGGCTGAGCCAGGGGGCTGGGGCTATGGCTCAGCGGTTGAGCGCTTGCCTTGCATACGTGAGGCACTGGGTTCGATCCTCAGCACCACATAAAATAAATAAAGATATTGTGTTCACCTACAACTAAGACAAAATATTTAAAAAAAAAAAAAAAAGAGGCTGAGCCGCACCACTGACGTCCCCCATGAGATGCTCCTTCTCACTTTGTGAAACTCATCTTTCCATTTTTCTTTCCTTCTTTCAAAATTGTAATCGTTATGGAAATGGCATTTGTCAATTTGGTGCTTTTCTTCAAAGGGCTTCCTTAATAATTTGGCTTATATTCTGCCTGCTTAATTCATGAACCTCATGCTCTATCTGTGCAACTGACTTGCTAGGTTTTTTTATCTTCTCAACAACGTCTCTGTCTTTCAACCAAGGACATTTACAGAATGTACGGAATCTATATGGCCCATCAAGGCTTTTAAGAGTCCTCCTTTTTTTTTCTTCTCAATTAAAGAAATAAATTTCTTAAACTATGAGAAAAAAGTTGATTTTTTTAAATCCCTCATTTAAAAATATTAGTAAAATCTTCCCAAGAAATTTGCTTAACTTTGCCATTAGAGCTAATTCAAAGCAGAGCTGGAAAATGAAATAGAGTTATTGTTTTCCCTCATCCATTCCCATGCTTCTATTTCCACTTTCATTAGCTAGTGGTAAGTTAAAATTTTTTATTTTTCTCTGTAAGGGTGAACAGCTACCTTGGAATAGTCAGAATGTCATGTTAGGCTACTTGCAGAGAATTTAAAAAATCAAAAAAAGAAAAAAAATCATATATGTTTTATACTGCCTATATTAAAGTATTTTCTACACTCTCTTCTCAACTCAGATCTATCTTGTATCACCATAACAATTTGTATCCTGTAAAAAATCATTATATAAATGACAAGAGTCTAGTTTGCTATTAGTTTTTGTTGTTTTGTTTTGTTTTGTTCTGTTTTGTTTTGTTTTGGAAGGGATATCAAATGCATAGTTCCTCATTTCATAACCTATATCCCACTCAGAAATTTCAGAACCATCTATCCACTCTCAACTTTTAGTTATTACAATGACACATGAAAGTCAAGTGTCACCTAGCATCTCTTTGCCAAAGATCACAGGAAGGGAAAAGGATTCTTGCTTTAATTGACATAGTCGTCCCAACGCTTCCCGCATGCTCCAACAGCAGCTTGAAACTTCTCTATGTTTCACTTCACTGTACTTGCAAGGATCAGTTCCAATGATCTATTTACTTCACAACCTCTCCTAGACTGAAATACTCAAAAGGGCAGGAACCACGACTTATTTGTTGTTTGAGTCCTTATTCCTAGAACAGAGAGATAAATGTTGCATGGAGCAGAAAACTTACTGGATGGAGAAGTTGAAGGTTCTGACATTGTTAGAGGTAACTCAGGTAAACTGATCATACCTTTGTAGAAAGTAAGGGCAGAGTCCTTGTGAATTGACTGTCCAACCTGCCCAAGCAATTCAAGGCCAGAATGCAGCAACCCCAATCAATTTTTTTCTGAAAATTTTTATCTTAAAAGAACTCCTACCTAAAGGAAAGTTACCCTCCAGAGTACCATTATGAACATCTGCAGCCTACCAGATATGTAATATTGGCAATTGTTAAAATTGCCCATATTTGCTTTATATATAGCTACCAAACATAGATATTTAAAAACAGCTGTCAGGCTTAATAAAAAGACAATATTTGTAGAGAAAATATCTAAAGCAAAGTCATTAAAGGGTCATTCCATTGCCCAAAGAATAAAGAGGTGATCCCTTTTCAAGGCTCTTAAGGCTTCTGTGATCTGAGTCTTGACCTCCTTTCTAGAAGTACATATTGCTGCTCCCTCACTTCACATACTTCTCCAGCCAGCAGAACTATTCTAAATTCTAGGATCAGCATCCAGCTTTCTTTCTTCTCCCTCTGGGTCTTTGTGTATGCTCTTCCATTTGCATGAGGCATCCTACCGCCATCCCTCTTTATCTGGCTAAATTTTGCTTTAGCTCTGAAGGCTGTTCAGGCTGTTCAGAAGCTTTTGCCGCCTGCTTCCATTGTGCCCCTATCAGAGCTCTTAAAACATGGCCTAGGTCTCTCCCCACTGTTAGATCTGACCCTGATGATAAGAACCTAATTTCTTTTATCTCAGCATCTTTCATACCTGGAGAGGGCTTCCCACAGGAGTTCTCAACAAATGTGTGTCAAAATAACAAGCTTATAATAAGTCACCAATCTGACTTGGCATTTATAGAACCTGAGAAACTGAATTTCCTTGGCAAATCCTCTCCCTCTTTTTGACACGAGCTCCTCCATTCTTACTCCACGAGCTTTAAAGTTTCTTCTAGCCCCTCCCTTATTACATAGTGCAGAGGAGTAGCTTCTAGAGCTACTAAATGCCAAGCAGTTTCTATGACAACCACAGGTTCTATTGGCCCAGACATGTAAAATTTTATCCTGAATGCACCAGGCACTAGGCCCTCTGCTTCCAGTGGCCACCAAAAGATGGATTATATGATCAATCCCCTCTTACTAGATGGTTCCTCCATTCCAGGCCTATTTCTGAGGCTTCCAGAGACCCAACAAATGGAAACAGAATCCCTCCTGGAAACCTTGTTCTCTATGTGCCAATTACTCCTGAATAAACAGGTTAACTCTTGGTAAATCTGAGAATGGGTCCCAATAAAAGCTGACTCAAGGGAGGAAACCAGGAAATAACATATGACATTTGTAGCAAGTTCATCTAACATGAACTCACAGGGTTCTCATGTCGATAGAGGAAGGTGACTGTTATCTCTTATTCATAGATGAGGAAACTGGAGCCCTGCTCAGAGAGTTTAAAAGGTTTTCCTGAAGTCACAAAGTTATAGAAGAATTTTTAGAGTGGCAGTGAATTCAAATCCAAGTCTGTTTTCAAAACCCGTGTTTTTAACCACAAAGAGTCCTTGCCTCATAATTTAAGCATACACCAGTAGGCCTTAGCACTATATGCTTGGATTTGGGATTCCTAGTACTGAGCAGTCATCAGGGCTGCACCAGCTGTCCAACCTCCTGATGTAAAAGATAATTGAAGACTGACTAGAGCTGGTGGCAGTGTCCAATTGGACAGAGGAGACAGAATATACCAGGAACTGACAGAATTCAAGGACATGGAACTAAGCTTTATCTCCTCCCCTTTAGTTCTTTTAAGTCTCACCAAAGATCCATGAGAAGCAAGGTATAGGTTATCATGCCTACTTTTTTTTTTTTTTTTTTTTTTTTTTTTGTGGTACTGAGGATTGAACTCAGGGGCACTTGACCACTGAGCCACATCCCCAGCCCTATTTTGTCTTTTATGTAGAGACAGGGTCTCACTGAGTTGCTTAGCGCCTCGCCATTGCTGAGGCTGGCTTTGAACTCGCGATTCTCCTGTCTCAGCCTCCCTAAGTGCTGGGATTACAGGCTTGAGCCACCGCGCCCGGCGGGTTATCATGCCTACTTAACAGATGAGGTCACTAAGGCTCAAAAAAGGTGACTTACAGCCGGGCGTGGTGGCTCACGCTTGTAATCCCAGCACTTAGGGAGGCTGAGAC
>CM053399.1:63011472-63039771 GCA_028644305.1 Xerus rutilus | reverse complement strand
GCACCAGGGACTGAACTCAGGGGCACTCGACCACTGAGCCACATCCCCAGCCCTATTTTGTGTTTTATGTAGAGACAGGGTCTCACTGAGTCACTTAGCACCTCGCTGTTGCTGAGGCTGGCTTTGAACTCGCGATCCTCCTGTCTCAGCCTCCCTAAGTGCTGGGATTACAGGCGTGAGCCACCGCGCCCGGCTAGTTACACATTCTTTTTAAGGAATTCTTTCCTTTTGGACTTAAACACAATTCTAATGATTATATGAAGGAAAAATAAAATGGAAATATCCAATATAAAGAGTAAAGTATCATTATTTGATATTAATATTAGATACTACAACATATAGCCATGACCATTACCAAAAAATTAAACCATGTAGAATTAGCAAATGCACAAAAGAAGTAGATGTAGCAGTCTAAAGTGTAGAACATACTTGGGGACACATACAGAACACATAATAGGGAAACACATGACCTAATCAAGGTCTTACGTGGGAGAGAGAGGACAACCTTGCCGGTGCAAGTGGGAGGCGTGGGAAGAGAGAAACACAAAGCAACAACTAGACAACAACAAAGACAAAGACAAAGGTTTTTAAAAGCCCTTCTGCTCTAAAATCTAATTTATGCACTCTTCCTTATGTGCTTTTGTTTCTAATTTTTATGTTCTCGTCACTGTAGAGAAGGCTTACCAGTCATGGCTCATTCTGCCATTAATGAAAAAAAAAAGGAATCTAAACAGCCTTGTTTTAGATTTTCTCATATCTTGGTGCATGGATATAGTATTGTAGGCTTCAAGGTTAGAGAATTAATCAAATAAGCAATGAAGTGAATAAATAACAGTATTTACCATTTTGGAAAGAAAGAGAGATGCACAGAAAACAAAGAAACAATCAGTTGGTGATAAATGTTGAGAGAAATAAAACAGGGTGAGAGCTTACAGACTACGAGGTATTAAAATGCTGTGGTAGTTAATTTTTTGAGCCAAAGTTAATTTTACCATGCCACAAGTGCCTGTTGTAGACTAGCTTAACGTGAATGACTCCATCTTAGCTAAGGCATCTGTTTTAGTTCCTTATGACTCTGTGCTAAACGCAGAGCTTTGTCAATTATAAATGATCACAGGAAGTACCGGATGTGCGCAGAATGCATGCATTGCCTCATGTGCTTTGTTTCGCTAATGGCTCAATTCAGCTTCTGGACCCCTGTTTGCTTGCAGCTGTGCCAACCAGGATGTGGGTTTTGCCTTTAAATACCCTGAAACGCTCAGGCTTGGTGCTGTTTCCTGCAGAGACTATTTAGGTCTGTAAGGAGCAGTTGCTGGCCAGCTAATAAAGACATCACTGGGACTGGCTGGCTAATAAAGACTCTCCAAATTGGACATCACTGGGACATGGTGTGTTTTCTAAGCATCTGCCCCATAGCATTTGGAGGTACCAGCGAGAGCTAATTTTCTCACAGTCAAGAGTATCACTCAAGACCACCAAGGGAGGTGCAGTGGAAGTGAGATTGTCCAGGAGAAGGCCTCTGAGAGACGTTCCTCAGCCCTGGGTCATCTCTTTATCAGCCCCACCAACTTAAAACCACTAAGAGTCACCTGTATTTCCCGGGGGAAGGTAAGCCTGGTCTATGCAGATCCGCTTCAGGGAAGTGTCAGGGAAAATTGGATACAGCATAATTTCCTGACTCCAGGACTAGCGATACATTGCTCGGTCTGGTCCAGGTCTGATCTTCTGTCAGTTAAATCTGTTTATGGTGCCTTACTTATTGTGTGTTTTGTTGTCTTTGTGTGGTTTTATGGGTCAAAGTCAGTCCACCTCCTGTTCATCCTGTATACCCCCTCAATGTTTCCTGTCCCATTTTCAGGAATTCCAGAAAAATGCTGCAGATTATGGCACTTCCTGTGATGTTTTCTCTCTCATAAAATTTTGTAAAGTAAAATGGCCTACACTCAAGGTTGGATGGCCTCCAGAGGGGCCCACCGACCTCCCCACCACCTACCGAGTACAAAAAAATTATTTTGGGGTGGCCCAGCCACCCAGATATTCATTCCAAACCCTGCCTGATTACTCACTGCCGCAAAAAATGGTTAAAAACGTTTTTAACTGTGCTCACTAAAGCTTGCATTAATATGTAAATGGCTGCCAACAGGACTAAAAAAAAAAAAAAAAAAACAATGTCAAAAGTAAAAGTTAAAGGTAAAAAACATTTTAGAGATTGCCTTCATTTAGGAACTGGGCAAGGTGGCCAACATAGTAAACAATATCAGTTCCTATAGAAGGCAGATTAGAACTAGAATGTTTTATAGGATTACCATTTCTACAATATGTAAAAGCTTCATTTTGTCTAGAAAATTTGGCTTTTGTCTCTCAGTCAGCCCTAGATATTCACAGAAAACTCCAAAAACTTAAAGGGTTTGCAGAATAACTTTCAACTATTGGAGGTGATCCAAAAGTTTTTAACCACAACAGTCTAGCTTATAAATGTTTTTCAAAACACCATGCTAAGATTTGGTGGCCACTATCGAAGAGACCAGAAAAACCAGTTTAGAACGAGACCCCAACCTGAGGGCTCTCCCAAGGAGACCCATTGAAGCCGACTCCCTTGCTGCCTCTTCAGGAGATTCCTTCAGGGAGAAATGGAGCCCCATTTTTCTATATTCTCTTCACTCTTTTCACCTCTAATAACCAGGACCTCATCAGGATGGAGACCAGGAAGGCTTTTAACATTCTATTTTTCTTTTTTTGAGTTCATAATTTTGATCTGGCACTCCTAGGTTAATATGTTTTTCTAATCAGACTCACTTTATCCAATTATAAAGGATTTTTTAAACTGTTTCATTCAGATGCCAGTTTGCAAGGGTTAGCTTTCAATCTGATAGGTTTTAAAAAATTAGGTACAAGGCCTTTGTTTGTTTTGTGTAGATATACCGATGTATTATCGGTCTACATGGATTGCCATATCTACATATGTTTGGTACCAAAATTGACATATGAGCTCATACATTAAAATTTAAAAAATTTTTTTAAATGCATCTAAAAACGTTTGGTTCACATGATTAAAAGGTTTAATTTAAATTGAGTAAACAAAAGTAAAAATGTCTTTAAAAGTTACTAACTCATAAGCTTCTCTAAGTGGTCAGTTGTTAATAAAATGTTAATGTCTATAAGATGTCTAATATCTATTGTTTCTAGGATTTTTCTTCAACAGGAAGAAAATGACTGATGCTGGTCAATGCACTCATCTTATATCTTGGTTTTTAAAAAATATGTAAATTAGAGCTGACATGTATGAGATTGATCATAGATATGTTTGTTAAAGATATCTGATTGGTTTACAAAGTTAAAATGCTAACTGTTAAATATAATATCAAGTACTCTTAACTCCTTAAATTCCTTAAGGTAATATACTTAAACATTACTGGTGTTTTCATAAACTGGTAAATTTTTAAAAGGAGTTTAAATTTACTTTGTGTCATCACTAAAAACACATTATGTAAGGAGTCGAAAGATTTCAACTACATTTCAATTAGAATACTATTAATGATATAAAGTATTTCATCTCATTAAAATAGAGTAATTGTCTAAATTCAGAGATCTCATAAGGGTTATTTCAGAGTGTGAACAAAAAGAGAGATCAACAAATAAAAAATGAAAAGGTTCTAAATATAAAAATATATTTAGGAAAAGAAAAAGAAAAACATTTCTGGGTAAAAAAGTATGTGGTAAAGTTGTAATACATCTAAGTAAACAACAAGATGGTCTAATTAATGGTAATTTTAGACTCTGCCAGTGATTCTCCAGGGAGTTTCCAGAAGCATTCAGTCTCTGGGCTAGCATCATTGATCCCTTTTGTTCTGAGGCTTCAGCCTCTTGGACGGTGCAGCTACTTGTTCCTCCAGCTCTCCAGCCTGCAGCCAGCCATTGTGGACCATCCAGCTTCTGGTCATGTAAGCCAATCTAATAAATTCCCTTTCTATAATAATACTTCCTGTTGTTTCTGTTCCTCTAGAGAACCTTGACCAATACATACCTCATGAGATTTCCTTCATTCCAGCATCAGAGAAAGAACTGACTTGCATGGGCAATTATCCAGCATTTGAAAGAGATGCCTCATACATTTTTGTCCAGTCTATAGTTGTTTATGATTGAAGGCTAGCCAATACCAGGTATTGTGTTGTACATAAAAGCAGAACTCAACCAATAATTGCCACTCTTCATTATGAGATAATTTTAGGCTTATAAGAGTTGCAAAAATAATACTGAGAGTTCCCTAGCTTCTCCTAATGTTAATATCTTTTTGTTTGTTTTGGTTTTTGTGGTGCTGGGGCTCCAACCCAGGGCCTTGCACAAACTAGGCAAATACTCTGCCATTGAGCTACATCTCCCTTTCCTAATGTTAATATCTTATGTAACCAAAGCTCAGATCTTAAGCCAGGCACCACGGTGGCACATGTCTGTAATCCAGCACTTTGGGAGACTGAAACAGGAGAATCACAAGTTCAAAGCCAGCCTCAGCAATGGCAAGGCACTAAGCAACTCCGTGAGACCCTGTCTCTACATAAAACACAAAGTAGGGCTGGGGATGTGGTTCAGTGGTCGAGTACCCCTGAGCTCAATCCCTGGTACCAAAAAAAAAAAATCTCAGATCTTAAAACTAAGAAATTAGCATTGTTACAATGCCATTATTAAACTTCATACTTTGTTCAGATTGCATAAGCATTTACATTTGTATCCTTTTTCTTCCCAAGATCCCATCCAAATTCTCATTGCATTGAGTCATCATGTCTCCTTAGTGTCCAGTTTATTGTAGTTCCTCAGACTTTCTTATTGTTTCATAACATTGAGACTTCGGAGAACTTCAGTTATTTTGTAGAATGTCCCCCAGTTTGAAATTTCCTTGTTTCCTCATGATTATATTGTGGTTGTCTACTGGAGAGAAGAATACCACAGAGGTGACATGCTGTTCTCAGTGGGTCACGTCAATGGGTGCATCATCTCAGATCATTACTGGTGATATCAATATTAACAAGTAATTAAGGTAGTGTATGAAAGGTTTCAATACTGTAAAATTACAATTTTCTTTTTAAACTTAACAAATATGTGGGGAAGATACTTTGAGATTATGCAAATATCCTGTTCTTAAACTTTCATCCATTCATTTAGCAACTACCTATGAATCTTGCCTGCAGTAGTTATTATGGTGTCCTAATAGTAATCTTTCATTTCCTTCATTACTTCTACATTTATTAGGAATTCTTCCCTAAGGAAAAGTTGTCCCTCCTCTACTGATCTTTTTATATATATTTAATTTTTAAAATTGACATAAAATTGTATATTTTTGATATACAAAATTATGTATTGATAAACATATACAATGTATACATTTATAAATCAAGCTCAGTACTTACATTATCATATTATATATCATATTAGGTCTTTAATCTACCTAATATGTTGGTATATTTATGAAGGACAGATTTTTTTACAAGAAAAAGGCACTAAGAAATACTTCTAATAAAAAAGAAAAAATAAAGATTTTTTTTTTCCTTTCCTGAATAGTTCCTGCATTCACCACTGGTTTGTAATGCCCTGTGATTACATGCCAAACTTCTGTACATACTTGGAGTTGCTGCTGCTCTCATTCTGTTTCATTGCTTGTAAGGAATTTGCTCAGGACCTCTCTTGGGAACCCCCTTGCCTCTCATCTTTGCTTCTTCCTGTGAGTTGATTTTTCTCTCATCACTTCTCTCCTTTGGCTTTTTCTGCTTCCTCATCTTGTGCGTGATTCAATTTGGCTGTGAATCCCAACTCTATTTCAACTTCTAGCTGCCGTGCTCATCACCAAGTGACAAGTATTCCATGCCTTTCAGTTTCAATGCTCCAAAGAGATAGAGATCCTGATTGACTCAATCCGTCATGAATTCCTGAATTTATTCGATTACTGCCATGCTGTTTGGCAAATGACTAGCATTTATTTAGGTCCCTATTATGATTTTTTAAAAGCCTATTTCTCAAAATCAGTTTATATGTTCTCAAATGTAGTTTTGAAAGGTAGCAGAATATGAACAAAACTATAGACTCTGAAGTCAGAACAGAGAGGGATGGGACCACGTCCCCCTCATACGAAGTGTCTTTAATACCTTAACCTGACTTAATGTCTCTCTCAGTTTCCTTTTCTGAAAGCTGAAGATTCTAACACCTCGTTGTCAGAATTAAATATAATAAATATAATAAGATATATTTAGTCTGGCAATAAACATTAATATAATACACAATATAATATATTACATTATATAATTATAATATTGCTATTACATAGAATTTT
Source organism: Xerus rutilus (assembly GCA_028644305.1). Taxonomy (NCBI): domain Eukaryota; kingdom Metazoa; phylum Chordata; class Mammalia; order Rodentia; family Sciuridae; genus Xerus; species Xerus rutilus. The sequence goes on along the minus strand of CM053399.1, from coordinate 63,033,452 downwards.
GATGGTAAGATTCAAGTTCCTATATTCCACATTTGTTTTATCTGTTCATCTGTTGTAGGGCACTTAGGTTGATTCCATAGTTGAGCTATTGTGAATTGAGCCGCTATAAACACTGATGTGGCTGCATCACTGTAGTATGCTGATTTTAAGTCCTTTGCCTTAAAGAATAAAATTATGGCATTTGCCGGTAAATGGATGGAGCTGGAGAATATCATGCTAAGCAAAGTAAGCCAATCTCAAAAAACAAAAATCGAATGTTTTCTCTGACATGTAGATGCTAACTTACAATAAGGTAGGTGGCTAGGGAAGAATAAAGGTACTTTGGATTAAGTGAAAGGGAGGGGGTATACATGTAGGAAAGACAGAATGAATTGGATTATTACCCTACATGCATATATGACTACACAACCAGTGTGAATCTACATCATGTGCAACCAGAAAAAGGAGAAGGCATACTTCATATATGTATAATGTGTCAAAATGCATTCTACTGTCATGCATAACTAATGAGAACAAATGAAAAAAACGATTCAAGTTACCAGCCAGATGATTTTCACTTAACAAAAATACTGTAAGTGTATCCAAGACACGTGATATCTGTGTCTTGGTGCTTGCAGGCTTGATTTTGCTTAAGCAAATCACTTAATGGTATTTTATTTGAGGCAGAGATATTCACCCTAAGTCTCTTGTGGTTGTCAGCTTTGATGATGGGGTCCAGTAACCCTACCACCTGGAATTCTTGTCCTTGGTAACTCCTGCCCTAGAGTGTGGGTGGAACCTGGGGCTTGCTGCGAGAGTGAAGGAATTTCATCAGAGTTTAGGTTGTGTTTTAGAGCTTCGCTCCTTCTTGCTTCTACTCTTTGCATCTGCTCTCTCCAGTCCCCCGCCCCCACCCTTGCTCTCTCTTATGAAGCTAGAAGTCATCTTGTGACACCTCTATGGAGAGCCCCCTTTATAAAGATTTAAAAAGCTGCAGCCATGAGCCAGCAAGGAAGTGTGGCTCCTGCCCACAGATAACTAGATGCTTTCAACACTGTGAGTGAGTTTCCAGAGAATCCCCCCATGGTCCAACCTTGAGATGATGTGCTCCCAGCCAAAATCTTCACTGCAGACTTGTAAAGACACTGAGCCAGCAGGCTCATAATAATTGTGAGGAAATAGATGTGCATTGTTTTAAGTGTAATTTTTATGGTAATATGCTATGCAGCCATAAATAACTAACAAACTTTTCTTTTTTGATCACATTTTGCTCACATTTTAAACATAAAAAGCCAACCACTAAGTATGTCAACTTAATTTTGAACATGGAAGTATTGATTTGGAGGGCACCAGTACTGGGGATTGAACCCAGGGGCAATATACCCTGAGCAGTATCCCCAGATATTTTTTGTTTTATTTTGTTTTTGAGACAGAGTCTTACTAAGTTGAGGAGGCTGATCCTTAAGCTTTCAATCCTCCTGCCTCAGCCTCCCAAGTAACTGGTATTATAGGAATGTGCTCAAAGTGGTGGTTTCAACATCTTTGTTTTAGTCTTCTGTCAAGTGATCTGTGTGACTCAAAGTGGTGTTGATGTATTCTCACATGAAAGAGATCTTGAGTCTGAGAAACTTGAATTATAAGCAGGGTAGATATTTAAAATATAAATAATTCAGGTACAGCGTTTTAAAGTATATGCAGTACACAGAAAGAATTAAAAGCTAAAGATGCTTTTCCTGCTGGGCAGTATTACTTTCAAGAAATAATGACTATTAACACTTTTTTGAACCTTCTCAGAAAATAAATCTCTCATATATAAACCACATGTGTACATTTTCCACGTACACAAAAGGGAACATACTATTCATATTGTTATGTTGGATCTTTTTTCACATAATTTGCTCTGCCAGCCCATAAAGACCTACCTTAACAGTAATTTTGCAATTATTGCATGATAGGACCATAACTTAGCTAGTTTATTACTTTAGGGATTCAACATATAAATTTAGCAAAGACACAAATCAGCCCCATTATAGTTCCTCTTCTATAGATGAGAAAATAAGGGCTCGAGGAAGTTAAATCATGCCTCAAAAATTACTCAGCTGGTAACTGTCAGGGCTAAGATTGGAATTCAGGACACCTTAATCATTTTTACACAAAATTAAACTTACTCTACTAAAAGCAGTCACAAAATATAAAAGGAATAAAGAGTCTGAAGTCTAAAATCAGGTACTAAAAATTCAAGCATGGATATTATTATTCCATGACTATATTTGTCAAAATTCTTAGTTCAACAGAAAACAATTTGGGTTGACTTAAGCAGAAAAGAAATTTAGTAGAAGGATATTGGCTAGCTCACAGACCTGATGGGGACATTAAACAATAAAGGTTAGAAAACAAGGCAGAAGCCAAGAAAAAAGCTCAGCAGCCAGAATGATGACCAAATTATGTCCAGTCAAGTTGGTACCACAACACAGCCAATACCACTGGTGCTAGGCTCCTGTGGCTAATGCTGGCATTTGACCATACAGCACTACCTCCCTCTGATGCTTCTCTACCACACTGAATTCAGAACTCCTCTTCTTCTATCACTTGCTTCAGATTCACCAGGCTGAGGCAGTTTGTCATCCCAATATAGGCCATACCCATGCTCTGGCTACCAGAGAGCTGGCAGCAGGAGAATCTGCAACTTTAGCTTCCATCTAGGGACAAGACAGGAGGAATGTTTCAACATCATACATTCCACTGGTATAAATGAACACTACAGGGACTTTCCCTAAGCAGTTTTAGCAATGATCAAAATACCATAAACCAAATATTTCTCCTATAGACCTTCTACAAAGAATAATAATAGGTTTGATCTTCATAAATGACATTAACTACACTGCTAAAAATCAGAGCATGAACATATATAAGCTATGAACATGAAAGGCCAATGTGATGTAGAGGACACATGCCTATATTTTTAGAAAGTAAATTGAATTTGTCTGTTTGTTTATTTATTTATTTATTTAATCCCATGCTAGGGATTGAACCCAGGACCTCTTGCATGCTAAACAGAGGTTCTACCACTGAGCCACACCCCCCAGTCCAAGTATACTGAATCTATATTCCCAAGTCTGCACACCTATTTGATCCAACACTCCAGAAATATGTTATGGGGGAGCTATATACTATACCACAAAAAGTGAAATATCTGACTTAAAAAAGCAAAAATTTCTCCACTAATTGAAGGGCTTCTATTCAACACACATGGTAGACATAAGAAATTAAAATATCAGCAGATAAAGGCTTTGCTTTGTGTGAGGTGATGGGGGAGATGATCACAATGTGAGGTGAAGAGTCAAGTGCTACAGATAAGGCTCATGAGGTCACCGGGGGAAAGCTCCATGAGTGGGAGGAACTATAGGAGCAGTACTGGGGAGGCAGTGCGTGAACTGATTCTTTCACTCCAGTATATACTTTAAGTATATAGAAAGAGGTAGAGTTGACCTCTGCTATAATATGAACAGTTATCTGCCCCCTCTTCATATGTTGAAACCTAATCCCCAATGTGAGGATATTTGGAGGTGAGGCTTTCAGGAGGTCATGAGGATGGAGCCTTCCTGAATGAGACTGATGCCATTACAAAAGAAACCCCCACAAAATGCCCTCTCCTCCTTCCACTCTATGAGGCTGCAGTGAGAAGATGGCCAACCGTGAACCAGGAAGCAGTCCCTCTCCAGACACTGACTATACCAGGATTTTGATCTTAGACTTCAAAACCTCCATAACTGTGAGAAATAAATATCATTGTTTATAGGCCACCTAGCCTGTGACATTTCTGATATATCAGCCCAAACAAAATTATCTCTCTCATCTCATGAAAATGTTGAGAATATTTTACCTTATGCTTTTATGATGTCTTAAGTGGTAAATCATAGACAGTCAAAAAACAGTTTCAAAAGCTGGAAACATTTTAACTCAAATATCTCAGAAGTATCTAGTAAATAATTGGTGTTTAGAGAGTATTTTTTCAACCAAATGGAATTACATTTATAAGCTAGTGCCTTTTTCAGCTCTGGAGCTCAGTTTTCTTCACTATAAAATAAAAGATACAGACTGATCAGGTGATTTCTGAGGTCCCTGCTGATGCTGAAATTCTATGACTTCATCTTGAATATCTTTTGAAAATATTCAATTTCTCAATTCAAATCATTCAAATGTTTACAAATTAATTTATTATAAGCCTGTGGATCCCAGCTGTTGAGATTTTGGTAGCTGGGTGACTTCCTTCTGTCTAGAGTGGCTGAGGCTGCGTCTATAAAATGTCAAAACAATCATTGAGCTCTGTCAAACAGCTCATCAGAGCTGATGGAAGGGAGGGCAGCCAGCTCCCCAATCTGCAGGGAGCAGTCAGCTCAGTTAAAATGCTTATTCTGTGACCTCAGGCACATACAAGTCTCATTGGCTGGATCATTAGGGTCTCAAAGGTACAGGCTCAACATCCCCTCTAACCACAGGAAAAACAAATTATGGAAAACATGTGAGCCTTGAGATCTTTTATGTAAAAATGTTTTGTGACCCATTCTGTACTATCAGAATGTGACCTTCCATGTTATTACTAACAGTGATGATGCCATAGAATACACAGAAAACTCTTGCCAATGTTTATATTTTCAAGTGGAATTAAAAGACTTTCTTAGATTTGAGTTTCTATGGTGTTTAAATTTAAAACATGAACTTACATTAATCGTGTGCCAGAAAACTAATTAAAAGAAAAAGACCAATGATACAGCCCCTCTCTGCATGTAATATTGTTTTGTAGTTATTTTAACAACCCCTTGTCCCTAGAGAGTTACTCAAAATCCTGATGCTGCCATGTACTAACACCTAACATCTTGAAGGTTACTCATTTACATGTAATATTTATATGTAATATGTCTCCCAGTGAGAGGATTTACAGGTGATTCTGAAAAACACAACAGCCTAAATATCAAGGAAGTAATGTTTTCTTACTAGATCTTCCCAGCAACCACAGGTCTGTGCTGGTTTTCTTCTTTCCCAATTTGTGCATGATACAAGAGGTAAATCGTTTTAGGAAACGAGGCTGGTTAACCCAGGTTTCTTTTCTCCTTGCATATTATATGCTTATCTTTTATGCATCCATTTAAAATGAGGGTATCACTTGCATATCATTTTCTTATACAAAGACAAAAAATCAACTATATAAGAAGAAAATCAGCTAACAAACCTACCATTAACAAAAGAGTGGTCACCATCTTGGGCAGCAGTGAAAAGCCATGGATCCAAGCCCTATTGGAATCTGACAAATTCAATTTCCCCCAGCTTTATTTATCTCTGTAAAGTAATTAAACAGGAGGCAGAAAAGATGAAAGAAAAAAAAAATAGCTCATTTCAAACCAATACAAGCTATATCCTTTGTGCTATCTCTTCCCTTCCCCCACTTCAACTGCAGCTTCCACAAATGCCTGTGAATTTTTAACATATGGAGGTTCTATCTCATATTTCACAGTTCTTGAAATGACAGATAGTGCACAGGTTGTCACTGTGAATGGCAGATGCAAAGACTGGGGGCTCAGCTGCCCCCACGATGCAGAGGGGAACTGCTGAGTGCTATTTCTTACCACTGTTTCCAAGCAGGCCTTCCAGCTGTTGAACTTTGTATTTAACTTTTTTGAACCCCAATTTTCTCATCTGTACAATAGTAATTTTGATATCTACTTCATAGAGTTTATAAAAATTAAATAAGATAACATACAAAGGATTAAATGAAATTAAGAGTAAAGTACCTAGCACAGGGTTTGGTATATGCAAGACACTCAAACATTGCTTGCTGCCTGTGAAAAGCATTGTGGTGTGAAGGCTAAGTGCCTGGACTCCACCAGCAGCCTGGGTTTGAATCCTGGCTCTGGTGTTCACTAGACCAACTCCTTTATCCTCTCTGCTGTGCCTCTACAGAGTGTAACTAATGATAACGTATATATTATAAGGACTACAAAATGCTTAAAACTGTACCTGGCCCTATGTAAGTGTGAAATGAAATGCAAAGAGCTTATACATCATCTAAACTGTGTGTAAGAAAGAAGGAAGCGCTGGACACCACTTCAGCCAGTCACTCATGGCACCGTCCCTGTTCCCACGATCCAACAGTACCCCTCACTCCCTCGCTTCTCCCTGACTCTGTTTCTATTTATCCTGTAAACTCCTCACCCACTCACTCCTGTGTCAGCCCCATGGCTCTGTCACCAGCTTCTCCATGACTGTCTCTGAGCTTCTTCACCTCTGTGCCTCACCATATGTCTTCACATTTCTTGGCAGAAAGAGTTTGGTTGCTATAGCTACTCACCTGTGGCTCCACTCCTCTAAGGCACAGCTCTCAGATCAGGCAACTGCAGAAGCCAACTGGTTTCCCTCATGTCCAGTCTCCAGTCTGTAGTTATGACTATGGCTGTAAAGTCATGAGATTCAAAACCCAGCAACTTCTGCCCTAGGGCAGTGGTGGTGGGATGAGCATTTCAAATTATGGTTTAGTAGTAATCATGAAATTATTAAATCAAATTCTCTCATTTTATAGATGGCACCTTGCTCTGTTTGTGGTGCTATAGCAAAATACCGGCAACTTGGTGATTTATAAAGAACATAAATGCATCGCTCACAGTTCTGGAAGCCGGAGTCCAAAGTCAAGGTACCAAGAGCGTTGCTGTCTTGTGAGGGCTCAGTGTTTGCTGCCATGATGATGCCTGCTGCTGCATCCCCCCGAAGAAGCAAATGCTATGTCTTCACACAGCAGCAGAATGCAAGGAAACAGGGCTTAGCTTGGTCCCTCCAGCTGTTTATAAGGCCAATAATCCCATTTATAAAGGAGAAGCTCTCATGACCTAATCACCTCCAGAGGCCCCATCTCTTAATACTGTTGCATTTGGGATTAAGATTTAACATGAATCTTGGAAAAATGCAAACATTCAAACAATAGCAGATGGGGAACCAAACTCCAGACTAGGAAAGTAGCCTGCTCAGTGTCACACCATGCTACAAGGTCCAGTGCTTGTTTCTTTCCTCCAAACTGGACTTTCTTCAAACCCCATAGAGCTCTCAGTAAAGACCAAACACTGGAGAGCTTCAGGACTCAGAGAGGAATAAAACAAAGTGACTGGCTTCAGGGAGCTTGTGTCCTACAGGAGAGACAGACAAGCAGAAGTGATAGAACAGGTAATGTTCTTGAGGAGTCCAGAAAGTTCTTGGAAGACTGAGGAAAAGGAGGGGAGCCCTGTGGGTGAACAGTCAGAGGAGCACACCCAGACTGAGGCTCATTGGAGTTTGGCCTCACAGGATGATCAGGAGATTATCAAAATGATCTGAAGGGAAAGGCATTCCAGGAAGAAGGAAAAGGGTAAGTGGACAAAGGCATGAAACAGAGCATGAATATTCAGGAGGATGGAGACTCATCTAGCATAGCAAAGGGGGCTGGAAAGAAAATGTCTCTGGGGCGGGGGGTGCAGGAGAGGAGGTAGGAGACTTCTGAATGAGTGTCCAGAGCAAAAAACACATCCTTCATCTCAGCACCTCTTCATTTCCTCCCACTTACCTACCCATCCAGCTCAAAATTCACCTCTCTAACCCCATCCCCTTCTATGTGCTCCCAAGGGATGTGGTATATGTCACTGTCATGGCACTTAGTGTCCCTAAGTCATCAGCCTGACTGGGTGGTAAACCACAGAAGGCAGGGGCCCTGTCTTCCTGTCTGTCACTGTTTCCTCAGTGTCCAGTGTCATGCACACAGTGAAATACCTATGGAATAAATAAGGGAATGCTTAAAAATCCATTGGACCAACAAAAGCTGAATAAGGCTTAGGTGGACAAGGTTGTGATGGGAAGTCCTGGAAAGGTAGCTATACGGTGAGAGTATTCTTATCTGAGGATATCAGGCTGATCATTCATCAGTTAACTTTTTACAGTTAGGGGATCAAATCAGAGAACCATAGAGAAAAGTGCCTTTAGATGAATTGCTATTTATTCCTAATATTCCTTCCCCCTATCTCTCTTGAAGTCATGGAAACTCAAATCTGAGCTGGCCATGTGGCGGCCAGTCTTCTAGAATAGACTGCATTGTTTCAGCCTTTATGGAGCCACAAAACAAAGTCCTAACCAAAAGGATGTGACAAAAGTGACATGGGCAACCTCCATTATGTCATGTCCTATGGCTTCACTGGACTTGAAACAACTGCTGCCTTTGACAGCAATTTCTAGAAGCTTCTCATTATAATAAAGCTTTCAAAACAAGCAGCTCAGTTCTTTGTGGAAATAAGCTCTATTTCATATTTTATCAATTTACATAAGGTTGTATTGACATATACAGTAACAATTTCAACTACAATTACAATTGGAATAAACAGCTTAGGATCAAATAAGCCTAACTCTTGGTAAGTAAAAACTAAGAACTAGTAACAAGTTAGTGAGTGAAAGTCTACATGCGAACCAGAGTTTGGCCTCTTAGCTGCAAGAACTCCATCTCCCACAGGTATCAATCAGAACATTCAGAGGAGATACAGCCCCAGTTTACCTGGTAAAGCAGTAACATGAAGGTAATTTAAGAGAGCTTCTACCAAAAACTGAAGGGAAAATGCAATTGGAATCTTGAAGGGGAAAGATGAGTAGAGTAGATATATTAGCACTGCCAGAAACAACTGGGCTGGGGAGAAGGTTGATGTAGGGAGGGAGGAAGAGGGAAGGAGGCGCCTCTCTTCTGCACAGATATCCCTCTTTGGAATAGTCATCAGCAAGCAGTCTCACTGCCTATCACCACCTATCTGGCCTTTCCCACAGCTCAAGCATTCTTGAAGAAGCAGCTTGTCTAATCTGCAGGCTTGCTTCAAGGTAGCAGGTGCTGGCCACAACTCTGGGTCAGTACACAGCTTCTTATAAAATGGTAGAAATAAGAGATTTTTTCATTTAATGTGAGGAAAGGGAAAGTGGGATCTTTGGACTCTTTCCAAGGCATGCCAGGACTTCAGGAAACAATTATGTGCCAAGAAGCATGATGGGCTTGGCAGATCCCTTATCTGGGGCTATTTGCACACAAGAACAACCTATATCCCTGGAAAGCGGGCCCCACTCCCACCATGGGATATTTGCCCAAGAAAGGACATCAGACCTGTTCAGTCCCAGCAGCCTAAGAAGAAGGGCTTGCCAAAAGCAAACTTATCCAGCAATAGGGAACAGAAGGAAGTTTAAAAAAAAAAAAAAAACTGTAGCATAAGAACCAGGGAAGCTGATGCCTCAACCAGGAGATAGCCTCGTGATGAGCAGAAATTCTATGAATGTTTCTCAAGTGGATAGATTAATCCTCCCATTAGGTGTGTGTGCCGGCTTGCCCTTGAGAGCTACCAAGGGTTCTATGCTCCCATAGCTATTTGAGGATGAGTCACAGTGATTTAATTACGTATTTACTTGTCTGGATTCACCAAAAACTGAAAGCCTCTCAAGGGCAGCTTTACAGTTCAGGAACCAACATACACATAGATGCTAATTAATCTTATGACTGATTATTTCTGAAAGAAATGCTATGAGGATTTTTTCAAAGATCTCACTTGACCTTCCTCCAAAACCCTGTGAATTAGGAATAGCAGGCTTTATTATCTCAATTTTATAGATGAGAAGGCCAAAATAACTGCCAGAGTAAGTGGCAAAGTCTCTCTTCCCAGTAGAACTTCAGTCTCAGATCACCTTCCCAGAGGGGGTGGAGGATGAGAAACCATCACCTCCTGGTGGAGAAGAGAGGCAGATCCTGATCTTTGGCTGGGGGACACCAAGGCCTATGGAGCCAGTGAGTGGCAGAACCAAGGCTTGAGCCCAGGGATCCTCCCAGCCCAGCCCACTGTCCTGTTGACCACACACACTTCTGTCCGGAAATCATCCAGTTGTTTAAATACTGGTGCTGACAGAGTGAGAGAGAAGGAAATGATGAGAAAAGACCAGGGAATCTCACAGCATGGCACCTGGGTCTTTGTCAACCCTGCCAAGAGAAAGGAGGTCAAGCATTCACCAACTCAGCTGTGCCAGCCACAGTTTGGGCCCTGGCAGCTGGCGGATACACCACGCCCAAAATAACTTAATTCCTCTGACCAGCTGTCTTCTCCGGGCCTTTAGCAAACTTTCATAGGCTTAAAAAAAGAAGAAGAAGAAGAAGTCTATACTCCCATCATCACACCCAAACTACATTAGCAAATATTTGTCCAAATAATGAAAAAAACATGCCCATAGTGCTTGGTACTTTGGCCAGGGGCAGCTCTCCCACTGTCTTTCTACTGGGCTTCACTGTAAATATTTGTCAGTAAGAGACACAACCACTTGACATGAAGTTGTCAACCGTGAAGGACTCTCTTCTCAGCTGGAAAGTGCATTCAAGTGCCCAGCTGACATCTGGAAATGGTGAGAGTTCATACCTGGAAATGCTCACAAACCACAAAGGGCAGGAAGGTTCTGGGCGGAAGGATAAGAGGCAAGCTGCTGCCAGTCCTGGCCCAAAAGAAACCATCTGGAGCCTCTATTCTAGTAAGAGAAATAGAGGGTTCCCATTTCATCCATTTACACACATGCAAGTACCTGGAATGGTGACAAAAGGGCGATGGATGTTCTCAGATGCCTGTTTAAGATCCAGTCCCCTCATCTTATGGAAGTTCATAATGCTCTGCTCAGGATTTGGCCAATTTCTGAGGCTTATGCTCGCATCATCCAGGTCTTGGATCTGTGCAGTTACCTTTGTTTGTCTCTCATCACCCCAGATACATGCCTTGGTCCTATTGCCTTTGCCCCAAGAAAATCCACAGGCCAAGCATTTTGTGCATTTAAGAGAGGCAGGAAGAAGGCTTCCATCAAGGAGTGCAAGCCTCTGCCATCTAGATCATACCCTATAATACACAGTACAGAGACACCCAGTACACATACCTATGGTGCACTCTGAGTCCCCCAGCAGCTGCAACAGCCTCCAGAACACTGCAGCTTTCTACCTGCACCTCTACCTTTCTACCTGCACCTCTCCATTTCTCTACCTGCGCGCTTCCTCCTGCCCACTTTCTCCAGGACTTAAAACTTGTCCCATCCCCACACTGGAAAGCAGTATGGAGACTTCTCAGAAAACTTGGAATCCAGCCACAATTTGACCCAATTATTCCACTCTTTGGCATATACTCAAAAGACTTAAAATCAGCATACTACAGTGACGCGGCCACATCAATTATAGCAGCTCAATTCCCAATAGTTAAGCTATGGAACCAATCTAGATGCCCTTCAATAGATGAATGGATAAAGAAAATGTGGCATATATACACAATGGAATATTACTCAGCCATAAAGAAGAATGAAATTATGGCATTTGCCAGTAAATGAATGGAACTGGAGACCATCATGCTAAGTGAAATAAGCCAATCCCAAAAAACCAAAGGCTGAATGTTCTGGTATATGGATGCTAACACACAAGAAGGAAGTGGGATGGAAGAACAGAAGTTCATTGGATTAGACAAAAGGGAATGAAAGGAAGGGAGGGGGGTGGTAATAGGAAAGAAAGTGAAATGAATCAGACATAACTTGCCTATGTTCGTATATGAATACACGACCAACGAAACTCCACATCATATACAACCACAAGAATGGGATCCTAATTAGAATAAGTTATACTCCATGTATGTGTAATATGTCAAAGTATATTCTACTGTCACGTGTGTATCTAAAAGGAACAAATGAAAGAAAAAAAAAAACTTGCTCCAACCAAAAGGGACAGCCCAGAAGTGCCAGCCAGGGACAACTCTCAACCAATAAGGACCAAAAGTCTAAAAAATACTTTCCCCAACTCCAGGTGGTACTATTTTGAGGTATATTCATTATAGTCTCAGTCCATCTCGGGTTGAACCTATTGCCCACAGTGAAGTCTTCTCATGGTGACTTCTCTCTTCCCTGCCTCGTCCCTTCCTCCTCACCTGAGCTTCCTGAGACCACCTCCACATAAACTAGTAGCTCTCAAACCCTTATCTCCAGGGACCTCATCAGACTCTAAAGTTTCTCTTCTGTTATTCAGATGGTCATCTCTCTTGTCCAGTACTACAGATGCAGCTCTCCTAGAGGGCTGTGTTGTTTTCCCACCACAGGTGACTCTCTGAAAGGAATTCTGAACCAAGATTTAGATAAACAGACCCATCCCCTGTCTTGTATTCATGATTGCTTCATGTGTGTTTCATACAATTCTGTGAGGAGTATGTGCCTAAGATGAACAGGTAACTACAGCACAATCACAAGCACAGCTTGTTCTCACCCTGTGAATACACAGCTGCTGAGACTGGGAGCTAGAAGCCCGGACTTCTAGTCCACTTTCTGGGTTTAGCCAAGTCACACACATTTCTTGTGTCTGTTCATTATCTGTGTGTGTGTGCACACAGGCACTGGGGATTGAACCCAGAACCTAGTGTGCTAAGCACGCACTCTACCACTGAGCCACATCCCTAGCCCTTAACATGTCTTAAAAGGAGTTGGACTTTGGAAGTTAAGAGGTGTGTAGGTAGCAGAATGAACCGGGAGGGAACACTACTCACTAGAGGAATGAGTCATTGCCTCTCCAATTCCTTAGTTACTTCAGTTTTTATCTTGTAAAGCAAAGTTGATCCCAATGACCTCTCATCCCTTCCAGCTTTAAAAGGCTCAGAATCTAGGTCTGCTTCTCAAACATTTGGGGATGATTACCAACATGTAGAAAAAGGGGGAAAAAACAAAAAACAAAAAAATGAGTCATCAGTCTAGTTGATATTGTTTTCAAGGTAAGGTGACCTGCCCCCAAGATAAGTGGATAATCAAAAAACCACATGGGCTCTCTGAGATTCACACACCTCACTGGGCACACAGAAGGAAAGGCAGCTGAAATACCTCCTGCTGAGAAATGTTGGATGGTCCCTAATACTTCTAGAAGCTTGGCTGCTGAGCTCCCCACAGTGTATAATCCACAAGGATGAAATTTTAAGTGAAGAAAGTGAAAGAACACCCGGGTCTCTAAAGGATACATGGACAGAGTATCCTGAATGCTGCCTCCTACTGCAGGCTGCCCTCACTGCCAAAGGGTCACTACAGGAAACAGGGGAGAAAAGCAGTGTTCTCTGCTTTGATGTTGTTTTTATGGCAATTCAAGTGGTCTGTATTCCCTACAGGGAACTTTTAAACTACAGCATGTTGGAAATCCTGCAATCTGGATCAGGCTCAGGGACACCAACCTGCTGGGCAGATCGCTGTCTCCCCAAGCCATAGATTCTGCATTTGTAAAATGGTGGCAGAGTGGTGATGAGGATTAAACAGATGGTGTGTTTGCAAATACTTTATTCATGGTAACTACTTCCTGTGACTAGAAAGACATCCTTCTCAATGGATAAGCACACAGGTGCTACACCCTAAAAGCGTGGGGTCAGCCTCTAGCTGCTGATAATAAGACCTGAGCAAGCTCCTTTCCTCTTGAGCCTCAGTCTTCTTTCCTCCAAAATAAGGATAAACATAATAGCTGCCCCACAGAGGGTTGGGGGCCTGTGATGGTGTTCGCCTGATTGGATTAAGGAATGCCTGGAAACCTGGAAGGGCATAATTTGGGGTATTCTGTGAGGGTGTTTCAGGGGAGTTTAGCATGTGAGGTCCTAATGAATATGGTGAGAAAGCCCTGCCGTCCATGTGGGCAGACAGAACAAATATAGAAGGTGAATTAGTCCTCCCCACCCTATGTCCCCTCCAGAGCTGGGACACACTTTTCTCTGGAGTTGGCCATCAGAAGTCCAGGCTCTCTGATTTTAGACTCCAGAATTTACACTGGCAGTGCCCTCCCCAGGTTTTCAGGTTTGGGCCTCAAACTGAGAGTTAAAACAATATCCTCCCTGATTTTGAGGTCTTTGAACTTGGGATGAGTGGTCATCCCAAGGTCACCAGACTGCAGACAATCTTTTGTGGGACTTCCTAGTTGCCATAATCATGTGAGCCAATTTCCTAATAAATCCCCTCTCACATCTATATGCATATTCTGTTGACTCTGTTAGAACTCTGACAAGGGAATCAAATACATTCATTTACATGAAGTTCTCAGATTAACATCTGGCCAAGATAAGCCCTTGAGGGCTTAATATTATTTAGCCATTCAACAATAATAAATGTCATTATTATTATTTAGCATGTGCTCCATGAGACCCTCGTATAGTGCCTGTCAAAATAGGAACATTAAATCAACATTTGTTATCACTGCCTCCTCCCTCATCCATCTATGTGTCCACCTCTTCTTCAAGTAAAACCTCCCTTATACCCTTAGTTGCATCTCTGCCAACATAGACTGTAGGATGTGTTCCAACTTTACATTCATTTCCATTCAGAGGGGCTTCTTTTCAGAGTTCGCAGCACTGGAAAAGGTTGAATGAGGGGCCCAGAAATTATGGCTCATTCTAGACACTGTGCACGTAGATGCAGGTTGAACTGGGCTAGCAGTATGACCTGTTTAAAACCATGTGCCCTTGCTGAGAAGCATGACAGTTGAACACATTACCAGTGCCTGGTTATCAGGTACCAGCCCAGAAGCTCTGTTCATAATCAAAAACAGCCAGAGTGGCCTCAGCTCGGGGACATTTCAGGCAGGTCTACCTGCCCCTGAAAAGGCCAAAGGAAAATTAAAACTGCCATTGAAGCTACTTGTCACTACACAAGTAGAAAAACAAATAAATAGAATTATTGGCTGAACTCAACAGTAAGTACTCTTTTCTACTGCATGCAGGAGGCTGCCTTGTGTAATAAAAGAGCACTAGACATGGCCCAGGAAGACTCAAGATCAGCTACATCCTTTCTCAGTTTCCTCATGTGAAAAATGGAATAATACTGCCTACACTATTTCCTCTCTCACCATGAAGATCACAATAAGATAACGAGCCTGAAGAGCTGGGCATTGTGGCGCTCGCCTGTAATCCCAGCAGCTCCAGAAGCTGAGGCAGGAGGATTGTGAGTTCAAAGCCAGCCTCAGCAAGGCACTAAGCAATTCAGCAACAGTGCTGGAAACAGTGAGGCACTAAGCAACTCAGTGAGACCCTGTCCCTAAATAAAATACAAAATAGGGCTGGGGATGTGGCTCAGTGGTTGAGTGCCCCTGAGTTCAATCCCCGGTACCCTCTCCCTCCCCCTCAAAAAAAATAATGAGCCTGAAGAGCCTAGAAACTGTAGAAGGCTACATAATCTCTATCTGCTTTTTAAAAATTTATTTATTTATTTATTTATTTTTCACTAAAAGGAAGATCAAAATGCACTTATTTTATCCACAAAGGAGAATTTAACAGCTTCAAATTACCCAGGACTATGAGCTACATGAGGGCTCCTGCTGTGCGACCACCTCCTAGCACAGGATCTGGCAACTCTAGGTTCATCATAAATACCTGAGTAGGAAAGACTTAACAGCTACCATCAGCATTTCCATTTTCCTAACTTTTAAGACCCAAGGAAATGTCATTTCCTAAAGTGAAAAAAAAAAAAAAAAGCATGAGTCAGTGACTCAGGTACTAGTGGGTTCAAATCCACACTGAACCACTTAATAGCTGTCTGAGACTGATTAGTTAATTACTGGGAACCTTCCTGTCTTCATTTGGAAACTGTGGATGACAGGTCTTTATTATAACAGGTTGCTATGAGGAAAAATAATGAGAAAACATATGTAAAACTCTTAGAGTTAAGGTTATGACTCTTAAGTCTTTTTCAATTCAAAAGAAAAGTCAGAAACATAAAGATTATTAAAATTATTTATTCCAATTTTGCAAGTGGAACCCTAAGGTCAAGGAGTTAAGGTGACTTACCAAGGTCACAGAGCTCTCAGATGTGTACCTTCCATCTGGGGCAGCTGGCTGTTTGAAGAGATGTCACAGCACACAAAGGGACCTGGCAGGGGCCTGCATCCTCTCTCTTTCCCCAACAGTACACAAGGTGTGTATTCCTGCCACATTCCTCCCTGAAGGCTGTCTTAAGGATCAGAATTGTGATATTCTTGTGTGGTTTTATTTACTTGGGCTCCTATGATCTGCAGATTTCTTTATAGACTAAATAGATCTAATAAAAGGAGTTTCAAATGTCTGGGACTGAACAGAAAACCAGGAGATGTGAGCATATCCTTTAAAATTAAAAAAAAAAAAAAAGAGCTACATTTTAATTGCCATAATCCCCATCTGCTTTTTATTTATTTATTTATTTTTCACTAAGGAAGAAGACTGGAGCGCATATCCTAGTTTCTGTAAAGCAAAGTACATGGATACTGCAAAGCTCATTGTGCTTTCTTAGAAATGCACTAATTACATTTTCTCAAGCCGTGCGTGAGGAACATCTATGTGGAACAGTTTCTGCTGCAGGGAAGAGCAGATGAGAAATGGCTGCCAAAAGAGGAGCGCCTTTGGGGAAAGGAGCCCAAGTGCCAACCACTGCAATTCCTTCCTTATTTGCCCAGAGGGATGGTGATGCCAAAACCTAGACCAAGTCATGTAGAAACTCATCTAAATAACTGCATGGGATCTCTCAACAGGGTGTATGCAACTTTGAGATGCTGGGAGCTGGGCTTACTATGCTGTGTCAGGTGTTCTACGTTCCTTATTTCTAAGTCTCCCAAGAGCCCTGTAATAGAGGTATTATTATTCCCCCATGCTATAGATGTAAAGCCAAGGCTTGAAGGGATAAAATTAATTTAAAATTAAATTGCCCAAGGCCTTATAGCTGCTAAGTGGTAGCACCAGAATACAAACCCAGGTCTGCCTGGTACTTTGAAGTCTGTGGGTTCCACCTTTCTCATGCCATCTCTTAGAGACAGATTGCATTCTTTCTTACACTGCATTCCAGAAAACGCAGCTTCGAATAGGAACAGGACAACCAGCTTTGAAGGAAGAATCTGATTAACAACGTTCAAGGATCCTTCCTGTTCTAGGGTTCAAAGGCAGCAAGATGTTTCCATGTGTGTAGTTGCAAGCATAGAAGTCCTCAAAAAACCAAACCTTGAAAACTCTAGTTCCTAGCTCATAGTGGCCTCTGATCACATGTTCCTGTTCTTTGTCCCCTTCTCCTCCGTACTCTATCCCCAACAAAAAGAAGAACCAAAATGTACATTCATTATATACCAGCTTTCTGGAATGGAGAGCTAGGTATTCTCTCTTTCCTTAGAGTGTAGGTTTCTAATCCAGAGAAACGGAGCAACAAGTGACTTCTGCCTGAACCTAGGCTACAAAAACATTTGCTCAAGAATTTGTACATTCCTTATGAAAATCCTGTAAGGAAAGTATCATTTATTGACCCTCATTTACAAATAAAGAAGCCTGGGGCACAAAGAGATTAAGTAAATTGTCTGAGTTGATAAGGGGCAGAGCTAAGACTCAAGGGCAGCCAGCTAACTCCCAAAATGCAGACCTTAATCATTGCCATATACCACTTCTTAAAATTCTTGCCTGCTAATGGCAACATTTCATTCGCTTGCATAGATCTGCCCAAGGATCTAAAGGGCTAGAGGTGTAGCATGTATAAGGCCCTGATCCCCAACACTGCATAAACAAACAAACAAACAAACAAACAAATAAAGGACACAATCAGACGTGTGTTTTATAAACTGGGCTGCAAAGAGAAAAGATAAAGCTCAAGCTCCAGCACAGGAGATCAGGGGTGGAGACAAACAGTAGAATGTATGGTGGGCAGCTAGTAGAAATTTTTTGGCAGGAACTTTAACATGAAAGAATGTATTTTATTAATTTGGGGAGCTCTTTTTTGTGGGGGGCATAGAGAGAAATGCAAAAGAGAGAAAAACAAATAAAATCCCGCATTGTATGAAGTCCCACTACCAGGAAGGTGAGGGCATTTGGTCTTCAGGTCTTAATTTTCCTTCCCTTACAATTTAGAGTGAGAGTTTGGTTTCTGTAGATTTAATACAGCTAATAGTGGTGGCTCATGGACTTCCATATTTTTAAAAAATCTGGTCTGGCTCTTTCCAACAAATGAGCAACTGCCAGGTCCTGCTCTCCCTCAAAGGCAAGGAAGCAAACACACTTTGGTCTGATCCCATAATCTTGAGTCTGTGGGAAATCTTAAGAGAAGAGTGAGCCTGAGACAAAGAACCAAGGATGCTTGGGCCACATGCGGCCACCTGAGCTACTAAGGAAACTACAGCTCTCCACGCCTGAGAATGAGATTGTCTCTCAGTCCTGGAGAAAGAAATCTAGTGTTCACGAAAAAGGACCACAGAGAACTGCAGACACCTCTCTCCCAGGAAGTCTTTCAGACCCTCTTATCTCAGTCACACATTGTTTTGTACATTTCCATAATACTCCACTTCCATCAAAGTATATTTGAGTTATCTTTCTTTAATTTTTTAATCACAGAAAAGTTCAAACATCCAAAATACTTTCCATGTGCCCACCAACCAGATTTAATAATTATGAATTTGAGGCCAATCTTGTTTCATTTTGAACCTTATCCACATCCTTCCCCATATTATCTTTAAGCAAATCCTAATATCTAGCAATTTCATCACATTTTTCATGCATATGTAACATTTTATATTTTAGAGAACTCTAATATGATCATTAACACAACTGAAAAATTCGAAATAATTCCTAATTCATCAAATGTCATGCCCGTGTTTAAATTTCTAATGTCCTATTAATGTTTTTTGACTCTACATTTATTTGAATCAGAAATCCAAATAGCTTCCATTGATTGCAGTTGGTTCATGTGTCTTCAAGTCTCTCGATCTATTTGCATGGTGCCTCCCTCAACTTTTTTCTTGCAATTTATGCATTGAAGAAGTGAATTGTTCATTCCACATGCTCCCCAAAGACAATGTTTTGCTGATAGAATTTCTGTGCTGTAAAATGTTACATTTATCTTCTATCCTCTCTATTTCCCAAAAATCAGTAGTTGGATCTAAAAGTTTGACCATATTGAGGAGCAATCGTTTTTGCTTTCTTACATTTGTCTCTACTAGAGTAGGCCCTTTTATGGCAGGATCACTTCCCATCTCATATTCCTAATGTTACCCACAGTGTCTGAGTGTTATTTAGCAGATGCTTAGTCCATACTTGTAGAATTAACAAATGAATATTTATAACCAACATAATAGATTTTAAATATAATGTCTGGTAACAAACCTCCTCAGAAACTGAAATACTTACTGACTTTCAAAATTCTGAGTGCCCATAATTTTGCTCTAAAGGCAATTCAGGCATAAACTGGGTATATCTCAAACCCCAAAGAAGAAAGTTAGCTCCCAGAGGATGGAGGCCCTCTGTAAAGGTGGTTTCTAACAGTCTTCACAGTTCCATGTAGGTCCCCACAATCACAGTAATCATCTTGTCTTCCTCAAACCTGCCAGGCTTTTTCAACCCTTGTACCTCTGCCTGACACTTGTTCTGCCTGGGAAATCCTCATTAATTTATTGAAATATATTTATTACATAGGTTAGGAGTATCGTTTTTTTTTTTTTCACTACTGCATCTCCAGTGTCTGGCTACTAAAAGAACATAAGACAGACAAACTTTAAATAATCACCAGTGTGAATATTAAATTACCTTAATAATATGTGAGACAAGAAAAAATAATAAAGGACTTTAACCCAGCTGGCAACTCAGGAAAGCCTCCCCCTTCCCACTTAGTCTACCTGGTGAATAATTGCTTACCTGTCAAGACTCAGCCCAACCACCATCTCTTATAGGAATCATTTCCTGATAGCCTCTGCTTCTTCCAAGTTCATGAGAGCATGCTCTCCCACCCACTTTATATCTCTCCTCTACCTAGTTCCAACTTCTGCTGCTTGTGAAGATGCTCACGTGTGTACATGACACCCGCCCCCCCCCACTGAACCGTCAGATTTTTAAAGGATCAAGAGAGTAGCTGGCTTTTCTATGAATCCTCAAAATCTAACCCAGCACCTGGTTTACAGCACATACTCAATAAAAGTTTGTTCATAAATTCACCAAATGTATGACTTCACTAAAGACACAGTTGCATGTCCTCCTATGTACTAAACATGGTACTATGCAGGGAACACAATGGTGAAAAAGATGACATGGCACAAGAGACAAAGAGATTAAACAAATGGAAGGGATCCTTAAGGGATAGAATAAGAATTTCTCACACCCACTATCAAGATTCTCAGAAGAAGAAAAGAGGGATGTTTGTTGGGTATAGGAAAGAGTCAAATAAGAAATCAAAGAAGATTAGCTCCATACATTCATGAAATGTATGCTTTGAAGCACCCCTCTCTTCTAAACACATAGCAGTGATAGATAAAAGAAAAAAAGACATGTCTCACCTCAAAACTATACATACATCTCAATAGCCTGAAGATAGAAGAAATATAAAAAGAGTGTATAGAAGGGACCAATGCCACAGGACCACTGAAGTCCAACCTATGAAGCAGGAAGAAATGATCAGGGAAATGACTCTTAGGGAAAGCAGGACTAAAATTGTTCCAACAGGACAGGAACAGACAGGCTCACTGCTTAGAGCCAGGGACATCCTTGTACTTCTGAACAAAACTGGTTCCTGTACTTGGGTCTCAGGCTCTACAGGAAATAGTAAATTCAGGAGAGACAGAGAACATAGACCAATGCTAATCCAAGAATGGAAACACCAGTGACTAGATGTATAGTATTCCAAATATCACCATGGAATGAGAGTACCAAGATGCCACTGTAAGGTCTGACTCTGAATGAGAGGTTTCTGGGTGCCAACTGGAATAAAATTCAGAATTACTTCAAAGAAGTAAGATTAGTGCAGAAGGGGAGAAAGAGACAAATGACAAAATTCAAAGCAAAATGCTCACTGAAAATTAGCCTATAAATCAAAATACTCCTGAGACAGTCCACAAAAACCAGTAATAGAAACTAACTTCAGATAAAAATTTTTATATGAAATTTTATAGAAATTTGACTTAAATATATTTAGAATTTTCAAAAAGATTAATAAGATGACTTTCATTTTTTTAAAAACAAAAAGAAATGACATTAGAATAGGCTGAAGATGGCTATCAAAAAGAACTAATTAAAAATCTTCAAGAAAAAATAGTTATATTTCATTAAACTATTTTCCCTACTCTCTGAAATTTAATAAAACCTTCTTTGCTTCCCTTATATGTTCAATTTTTTAAATGAACCACAAGCATTTGATTTACATATGAAGCATATTTTGTATTTGTTGGACACAAAACTTTCTCTCAACCCACTAAGAAATACAGAGGATCAGAAAATTATAATCTTGGGTCCAAATCTGGTCTGTTGCCTGCCTCTGCCTTTGTAAAATTTGATTTTAACACAGCCAGGCTCATTCATTTATCTGGTTCTTTTTTAAAAATATTTATTCTTTTAGTTGTAGGTGGACAGAATACTTTTATTTTTTATTTTTTATGTGGTGCTGAGGATCAAACCCAGTGCCTCTCGCATGCTAGGTGAGCACGCTAGCACTGTGCCATAACCCCAGCCCTATCTGGTTCTTTACCAAAAAAAAAAAAAAAAAAATCTCATCCCTTAATTGTGTGGTTCAATTTTTTCAATTCCTTCCTATATCTGTTTAATCTTTTTTTTTCAGTACAGGAGACTGAACCATGGGCCTCATACATGCTAGGCAAATACTCTGGCACTAAGCCACATCCTCAGTCCCTGTTTTAAATTTTATTTTGAGACAGATTTCATTAAATTTCTCGGGCTAGATAAACTTGTGATCTTCCTGCCTCAGCCTCCTAAATAGCTGGGATCACAGTTACACATCAGCACACCTAATTATTTATGCTCCTAAGAGTGGTATTAAAAAAATATCCTGCTATAATTGCAGGTGTGCCCATTTATTCTCATAACTCTGACCAATTCTGGTTCTCATTTTGGGTTCTGGATGTCCAGGACCCTCACTTTCAGCATCCTGCTGCCTCCCAGCCAGCCACCTGCATTTGGAGTTATTTAGACATAAGCCAGGTATCATTCCCTGTGACCTCAGTCTTA